>CM021107.1:431930445-432333686 GCA_007115665.2 Sequoiadendron giganteum | reverse complement strand
GAGGTAAATTTGTGTTTACTTTCTAAAGTTGAATATAAATCAGTGAGTGAAGCATGTAAAGATGAACATTAGATGAAGGAAATGGAATAACTTATTCATATAGAGAAGAATCAAACTTGGAAATTGGTCCCTAGACTATAAAACAAGAACATAATTGGAACTAAATGGGTATTCAGGAACAAGCTAGATGATAATGGAGAAATAGTAAGAAACAAGGCAAGACTTGTGTGTAAGGGTTACTCACAAGTAGAAGGTATAGATTTTGAGGATAATTTTTCTCCTATGGCTAGGATGGAAGCTATCAGATTTTTTTTGGCATTTGCAGCACACAAATATTTTAAGGTCTATCAGATGGATGTGAAGTCTAATTTTCTGATTCATGAATTGGAAGAAGAAGTATACATGGAACAACCATAAGTTTTTCAATTGTCAAATCAATTGGACATGGTATGTAAGTTGAAAAATGCACTATATGGTTTGAAGAAAGCTCCTAGAGCCTGGTATGCAAGATCAGACAGGTAATGATTCAGTAAGGGCATCATAAATAGTAATCTTTATTTTAAAATTGAGGAAGACAAAATATTGATAGTGGTTGTATATGTAGATGATATTATCTTTAGTGAAAATGACGCTATGTGTAAGAAAATTGTTGAAGAAATACAGAAATAATTCAAGATTTCAATGTTTGGGGAGATGAATTTATTTCTTGGGCTATAGATAAATCAAACAGATAAATGGATTTTCATTTCAAAGTCCAATTATGTCAAAGAGATGTTGAAGAAGTTTGGAATAAATTACTCCAAACTAGTATGTAATCCTATGGTGATTATTTGTAAATCGATCAAATATGATGATTCAACTAAGGTTGATCAAAGAAACTATAGATCCATGATTGGTGGACTACTATATTTAACTCCTACTAGACCAGATATCATTCATGCAGTCTAGCTTGGTTCTAGATTTCAAGAAGATCCTAAATAAGCACATGTTGCAGCAGTGAAGAGAATATTCATATATTTAAGAGGCACACCAGATTATGGTTTGTGGTATCATAAGGATATTGATTTCACATTAAATGCCTATACAAATGCAGATTGGGTTGGTAATGTTGGTGACAAGGAAATTACAATTGGTGGGGCATTTTTTATTAGATGTAGATTGGTGTCATGGATAAGTAAGAAATAGGATTCAGCTTCTTTATCCACTATAGAGGTTGAGTATATTGAAACAACATCATGTTGTACATAGGTATCATGGATGAGAAAAATATTGAAGGATATTAGAGTTGTATTTGATGAACCTATATCTATCTTTCTTGATAATACAAGTGCAATAAAAATTTCAAATAATCTAATGATGCGTTGAAGGACAAAGCATATATCTATCAGGTATCATTTTTTGAGAGAGAAATTTATGGAGAATGAAGTGAAGCTTGAGCATGTTCCTACAAAGGATTATATTGCTGACATATTTACTAAGGCTCTTCCTAAGGATACTTTTGAGTATCTTTGGGAGAAGTTGGGGGTTACTGCCACTCCTTTTTTGGACTAGATGTATATAAAGGTGCATCAGTCCATTGGATATATGGATCTATCTCTTTTCTAGACTGATTTTGGTGGCTACCTCTCAGGGGGAGTAGGTGGTGTCATTTTTTTTCATTATGTTGTTGATTTAGTTGGGTGTACTCCTAAGGGGGAGTTTTTAGAATAGGTAATTTTTGTTCAGTGTCAAAAAGGGAGAACAATGCAAAATATTTTATCTTTTTCCATTGATTTCAAAGGGGGAGAAAAGAATCATGTGAAAAAGTAGAGAAATTTGTTGATAGGAAGAAAGAGACTCCTATAATGGGGGGAAGTTTCAAGAATGTTGTGTAGGCTATCTAATCTGAAAAAATAGAGAGTGTTCAAAATTGTTGTATGGTATTTTTTCATTTCTCACATCTTGTTTTTTCATCAATGACAAAGGGGAATATTGGTGCAAGAATGATGGTGTTGTCATTGATGTCAACGGGAAGTCTACTGACTAGTGTTGTCATTTATGTCAACTATGGGATGGAGATGTTGAGGATATTGAGAAAATTATGGTTAAGAGGAAAACAAGTTGTGCATGTGTAGTTGAGACATTGAGGGAGTTTTTTGAGAACATGGAGCTATTATTTTGTTGTAGAGTCTAAATATGAGTAGGAATGAAGTAATGAGCTGAGATTATGCTTTTGGTACTTCCAAGTGCTTTTGAGAAGAAAAAAAACTGAACTATGTTATGCAAATGTTCATAATGTGCTTTGATAGTGTGCTCCATTTTATTTCAGTGTTGATTCTATTCCTCTATAAATATTATAGGTTATTCATGGTTGACAAATGTTGTTATATTCAAAATTTGGGTTTTTGGATCATTGTACAGTGTGAGATATTTTCACTAGTGTGTGAACTAGTTGTTCAGTGATGTTTTATGTGGTCTGGGAGAAATGTATTTGCTCCATGTTTCTTTGCTAATTGGATTTAGGTTGTGAATATTTGGGAAGTTTCTTATAATGACTTTATCTTTCTATGTTCAAATTTTTACTTGATTTGGTGCAGTACAGTTAGAGTTTCATTTATCAGATTTCAAGTAAGTGTTACTAGTTGTTCTAAGTTAAATTATTTGTTCATGCGAGCTGGAATGAAGTGTTTGATGAATCTTGATGTAGTTCGTGGATTTTTATAGATTGATTTCAACTAAATTATGTTAGCTAGAACTTTTAGATTGATTTAAGGAAGCATGTACTTAATGTTTATAGTATTTTGCATAGGTGTTAGTTGACTTTGTGTTTAAAACCACATAAGAGGCTTTTGGAAGCATGTTGAAGTGTTTTGGGATCTATTTGGTTCCTAACTAAGGATTTATGTAGGTTGCCTTTTGTTCCTTTCCACCACGGTAATTTTGAGGTTTCGACCTATTTCAAATTTGAATATATAACAGCTAGTGGCCGACATTGGAGAAATTTTTCTAGGTAGAAATTGATATAAATATCTATGGTGTTGATGGAAATTGAGAGGAAGAAATAGTATGAAGAAATATATATGTGAGATTGTTTCAAGTAATGTGTGTGATGCAAATTTGAGCAGAGCATTCTAAATTTCATGTTAGGGTTCCTAAAGGTAATGAGATGAAGGTATCTGATATATTTCATGTGAGACTCGAAAGTGTGTGAGCAATTGTGATGTATTTCTTGTTGCATTGAGAATTGTTTCTCTATTTAATATTCTTCTTCTATCTTATTATTTTCTTTTTGTGGTTGTGAGCCCTAGCTATGAGCCTTTTGGATAGTGCGTTCTATTCTAGTAGTGAGCCCCTTTGTACAATTTTTTCTATTACTTGTGTTGTGATATAATCCTCACCATGGCTTTTCCCTCATTGGTTTTTACACATAGATCTAGTGTTCTCATTTGTATTGTGTTGTGATTTCAATCTATATTTTCTACATTACATGTTTGATCATTCTAACATAATAAGGGTTTAATAAATGCTTGTGGATTTGTTTACTATTGAGGGTTTTGAAGATTGTATTTTCTACAACTGATTCACCCCCCTCTCATTTGTCTTGTTCATTTCAAAATTATCATCATACTTGTAGGGTCTAATATTCTGAGGATCTCTTTTTTCTCAAGGTCTTGATCCGGTGTCCAAACCCAACCCTAATTTTTGACCGAGCTTAATGTGATAAGTCTTTCGGGTTTGCATAAACTAGAAGGCACTTTTGATAATTAGTCCAATCAGGACTCTGAGTTCCAATTGGACCTTGAGATAAAGGTCTATGTCTGGATTTCGTTCCTAACCTCAACCCCAAAAGTTATAAGTCACATTGGATCTTTAAAACTTGATAGGAATCCAGTAAGAGGGTCTAGATCCAGAGTCTGTTCTTGACTTCGATCCTTGCCAATTCAATGAATAGTCCCTTTGGATCATTGAGTCTCAATTGTACTCTATGATTTATGGTCTTATTCCTAAGTCCATTCCCTAACCTGATTCCCAAAAAGGAAGAAGGTCATATTTTGAAAGGTGTCTCTTTGGGGTTTAAAAGCCCGAAGGGGTATAATTGCAAGAATTTGGATTATGAATATCATTTGTAGGATTATGATGAACCTTTGATTGTTTATTTTCTAGGTTCCCTAAATTTTTGATTTAGAAGAAAAACTTGGTTCTGAGGAAGAAGAACAAAGAGAGAAAAAGGGGAAGAAAACTAAAGCTAATTTATTCCCATATACCATGAAATATAAGTTTCAACGGTCCTAATGGTTTCAAAGTTCATCTCCAAAGTTATGAAAATCAAAGACACTGAATTGGGACACATCGACCTAGAGACTTTCAAATTAAATACCTTTTCATAGGGTACCTCTCCAAGGGCAAAGAAGATAGTATATTTGGGCCTCACTCATGTTGCATCTTTCCTAATAGAAATTTAGTGTCTAAATTATTCTTGTAGTTGCAGAGACCTATAATCTGGTACAATGCAAATACATTGATCCATGGGGTAATGTAATAATTGATTTATCTCTTGCTATGATTAGATTGGTCTTTAACTTGCCTCCATATTCCAATTTGAAAACTATAATAGAAGCCCAAGAAGTCCAACAGTATGAAACAAATGTGAGTTCCCACGAAAGACACAAGAATAAGATTTGTCTTGATACAAAGAAGAAGTCTATTGCCAAACTTCCCACCAATTTTAGAAGTCAAATTTTCCCTCTGAGGTGGGATATATCATTACATTATTGTGTAGAGAATTTGGTAAAGAAAACTCACACATGTATGATGTTTGGATGCTTCATTTTATTGATGTTATTATGAAGGGAGATTGCTTTCTAGACTAGGGACAAAATGGTCTCCAATGCTATCCATAATCAAATCACCAAGGTAAAGGACTCAAAATAATTCTTCATGACTTCACATTTTTATTGTGCAACAAGTATGGAAAATATTATAGGGGTCAGAGAAGAAGGACCTATTCAAAGAAAAATTCAAGAGTATTATGACCAGTTAGAGCTAAAGAAAGCAGAGAAGCACTTCAAGAGGGTAAATGAAACTTTATTATATGTTGTAATTAAAAAATTAACAGGTGATGTGGGGTTCAAATTTAGTATAGAAGTGATGGACTTGGTAGGAGAATTGGGAAACTAGTTCATCTAGTATCTTGAGTCAACTTATATTCATTTTTTTGGTTATGATAAGGCTCATTTATTATTGCCTAGGTAATGTAATGATAATATAATTTTGATTGAATTCTACAAGAAGAAAATTGAGGTTAATTTAAAGTTTTCTAGCAAGCATAAGTCTAGGGGAATTAAGTACCCCATTAACCTCAATTACTATCAATACCCATCAATTATAGCCACCAAATCAGCCACTCAAGAATTACATGCCAAAAACATGAAGTTGTATGCTACAAGAAAATATTTTGATCCAAAGGGAAAAATGAACAGTTTATATGCATCCCTCTTCCCACATCATGAGCCTAACATTGAAGTATTTTGTGCCAATTTTCAAGATGAATTTGAGGTGTGCAAGAGGGGGTATGAGACACTAAAAATTCGTCATATGTGATATTTTAAGATCGAGGAAGATATACCTAAAAGAATGTCTAATATTTTTCTAATTCTAGACACCCAGTATGATTAGGATCAAGTAGAGCCTAAAGCACTAGACCCCATCAACTGGATGGAGAACAAAGAATTTAGTATTGATGAATTATCTATAGTAGTGGTAGAAAGGAACTCAAAGTGGATTAATGTTTGCATTGGTATCTATTAAGGAAAGGTTGGTAGGAAGAGAAAAGATGCAAAAGGGGAAACCTCTTCCTCCCATCCACCCAACGAATACAAAAGGCTTAATAAAAAGTCACAAGTAGAATATGAGGACCAAACAATACTAAGAGATTTTTTAGAAGCAATGTAGAAAGATTCTATAATATACATGGTTGTGTTAACTAGAGTAGTTTCAAGATTGGGTGTGAATCCCATAACCACAGTACATCTTGGAGAGGAAAATACTAAAGAGGATGCCCCTACTAATCCTGCACAAAAAACTAAGGTAGCTACCATGAAGGAAGAAAGAACTTCACTGATTGAGGTTGCAGAATTTCCCCTCCCTATAGATTCTGAGGAGACTCCTCTAGAAGAAGAAAAGGGACAAGAGGAGGAATAAAATGAGGCCAAATACAAAATCTTGGAAGAATTAAATGATCAAGAAAACAATTTGGAACATTTTATTATTAAAGAAGAGCATAAGGAAATAATTTAAAGTGCAAAGAAGCGGGAAACTATAGGAAGGGATAAGCAAGATGATGCTTTGAGGAAGGAAATGGAGAAGGAGAAATATTAACAACAACAAGCTGAGAAAGAGAGGGAGAGGGTTGAACAAGAAAAGGTTGCTTTGTCAAGGGAAATGGATGTTGGTGAACAATCTGAAGAGCCTCCAAAAGAACCCCCTCAAGATAAATAGAAAGTAGTAACATCCACATGAGCCCCTACATGGCTTAAGTTGAATTTGGAGAAGAGGAAACATGTTGTGGCGCAACCATTGAGCTAGTGGGAAATGATGAAGGAGGTTGAGAAGATGAAACTGAAGAAAGATTTGAGGACCATACACACAACTTGGGTGAATGATGATGGAGATTTGGTTGCAGAGATTGCCACACCAATGGTGGATAAGGATGATCATGATATATAGGTGTTAGATTATCAATTGACAATAGTCAACCTATGTAACCAAACCCACTACAAACAAATGACACTATCAAATTGAAGAATGGTAAAAGATAAATAGGAAAATGATGAGTTGAAGGCTCAAATTGAACAAGTGAGGAATTTTCTAAGAGATCTTTCTTATCCCATTTTGTAACAACCATCTTCATCTGAGGTACTGATATTATTGAGTAGAAAAGAGGTTGATGATCTCACTAGTTTGAAGAAGAAATCTTGTTTGTTTGATAAGTGGGTTGATAAGCTCAAGGGTGAAATGGATGAACTTCTCACCAAAGGATACAAACATTATGAAGAAGCTTGGTCATTGGGCAGAAATTAGAAGAATATACTAAAGGCATGTGGGAAGAAGAGGAGAAATAAAGAAAGTACTTGAAGAAGCTCAAAGAAATAAGTAAAATTATTGTAGATGAGTTAAGCAAATCTAGGATTTTAGGAGACTAAGACTCTGGTTATGCCAATAAGTGTTCTGAGGTAATATTATTTTGTATGGATCTTTTAATTAAACATAGAATAATATTACTTAGATTGCAACAAGTTGTATGTGAGGAAACATGGATATTCAAGGGTATTGTCAATGTGTTTTTTGCTCAGGACTTGATGCCAAACTATAAAATAGGTACATAGTAGGATATAAAGATGTTTGGAATAATAGATTAGAAGGATAATAATTTTTTCAGATGATGATGAAGAAAGTGACCTCGATAATTTAATTAGCATCCATTTTGACACCGAGAGTACTATGAACAAAATTAGAAAACTCAAAGATATTATTATAGTGGTTATTACAAATTTTGAAAAATAAAAGTTCAAAGTTGAATGGGTGGATGGACCTGATGAGGAGGTGTTAACACAAGTATTATCCAATTTTGAAGAATACAAGCAACAGTGAAAAGGTTAGGTTTTAATTTTTAATATAGAATATGTTGTTTTGACCAGAATAACGTTAAAGATACCATATTTTTGGGAATTTCCTATAAAATAGGATGGCATTGGAGTTGAACTAAGGGTCATATCCAACACATTTAGAAGAAATGACCTACTTTTCTTTGTAGCTAGTTTTAACCAGATGACCACTCTAGTTCTACCTAGGCACATGCCTATATTTTTTTATCTACATGCTAGGTGCCTGGATTATTTGGTTGCATGTCTTGTTTTTTGGAGGGAAATTTAATTCATAATGTTCTATATATTGTATAATTTTCCTCATTGTAAAGGTCAAAGAATTAAAGTATTATTTACAACCCTTAGGCAAGAACTATTTTTTGATTTTCTACAAATAGTTAGATTTTTATAAATTACTTAGTTTAGGAAGTGATATCAAAGACAATATTTTTTTGTGCACCAGTGGATTTTTTTGAATGTAAATGTTTCTTATTTTAATAAAATCAATAGAAGAATTCCAAAACCATCTTTGGTGTCATCGTGAATGGTATTTTCCCATTTTCCATTGATCTGCGATTCTGTGATGAGTTAATGAATATATCTTGTTAAGAGATTTATTTTTGGATGAAAAGAATTTGAATATTCTTATTAAATCTAAACTATGAATGAATAAAATTTCTTAATCATTATGATTTGTTTCATTTATTAGTTTAACTTTAAATTTCTTACTAAATAATTGCATGTCTAGATAATAGAGTAATACTTGTTCATGTCTTTTTGTTTTGAAACCCTTGGAGTATATTTTTCCATTTATTTAAAATTCACTGTTAGTTTAGATATTTGAAATTAAAATACCTATTTTTTTACCATAAAATAGCAAGCCCCTTGAATATTATAGTCATATTTACCACTAGGTAAAATAGAATATTTGTGAACCAGCCCCTGAGACCTTGGAAAATAGTTGATTTTATTGTTAGTTATCTTTTTCAGGAGAGGTAAGAAATTTATATCTCTCTTGCATTTTGTTGTGTCAATTTGGCCATTAACAAGTATCCTTAAGAAGAGCCTTAGTGTATATATCAGCAACATGATCCTTTGTAGGCACATACTCAAGCTTCACTTCATTCTCTACAACCTTCTCTCTCAAACAATGATACCAGATTGAGAAAAAAATTTTCCTTGAGTGCAACATCGAATTCTTTGAAATTTAAATAGCACTTGTATTTTCACAAAAGATAGAAATTGGTTCATCATATACAAATATGATATCCTTCAAAGTTTTTCTCATCCATAATACCTATGTGCAACAAGATGTTGTTGTAGTATATTCTACTTTTGTAATAGATAAAGATATTGAGTCTTGCTTCTTGATCAACCAAGACACAAATCTGCATCCAAGAAAGAATGTACCACATTTTGTACTTTTCTTATCATCAATACATCCTACCCAATCTGTATTTATATAAGAATTTAGAGAAACATCAATATCATTTGGATACCACAAGCCATGTTCTGGAGTTCCCTTTAAGTATCTGGATATCCTCTTTACTGCTACAACATGTGACTCTCTAGGATCTTCCTGAAATCTAGCCACAAGACAAACTGTATGCATGGTATCCGATATATTAGCAATTACATATAGCAATACTCCAATCATTGATCTATAATTTCTTTGATCAACCTTAGGATATTCATCATTATTACTTAGCTTGAAACCAATATCCATAGGAGTACATACTGGTTTAGAATCTTCCATTCCAAACTTCTTCAACATTTCCTTGACATACTTTTATTATGAAATGAATATACCTCTCTTTGTTTGATTGATTTGAAGCCCAAGGAAGAAATAAATCTCCCCAAACATAGACATATCAAACTATTTCTACATATCTTATGAAAATATCTTGCACATAGCTTCATTTCCTCCAAAAATTATATCATCAAAATACACAACTACAATCAAGATTTGATCTTTTTAACATTGAAATAGAGATTAATATTTGTGGTATCTTTACTGAATCCTTGATGTATCAATTACCTATCCAACCTTGCATACCAAGATTTGGAAGCTTTCTTCAATCCATATAATGCTTTATTTAATCTACAGACCATATTCAATTTGTCTAATAATTGAAATTCTTTTGGTTGTTCATTGTATAATTCTTCTTCCAACTCACCATTCAAGAATGCAGACTTCACATCCATTTGATAAACCTTGAAATCCTTATGTGTTGTAAAATTAAAAAAAATCCTAATATCTTCCATTCTTTCCACCAGAGAAAATGTATCCTCAAAATCTATTCCTTCTACTTGTGAGTAGCCCTTACACACAAGCCTTGCCTTGTTTATTACCACTTCTCCATTCTCATTAATTTTGTTCTAGAATACCCACTTAGTTCCAATCACATTCTTGTTTTTTGGTCTTGGGACAAGTTCCCAAGTTTGATTCTTCTCAATTTATATTAGTTCTTCTTCCATATTCTTGATCCAATACTCATCATAGCATGCTTCAATCACTATTTTAGGTTCAACTTTAGAAATTAAGCATAGATTCCCCTATTCTTCAGTCATAATAAATTTTCTCTTTTTCAACACACCTTTTATTTTTTCAACAATGATCTGATCTTCTGAATGATTCTTTTTCACATACTTAGGAGTCTTAGGGATCCTTTTTGAAGCTTCTTCCTCTTCAATCTAAAATTAATTTTTTTTACCTTCATCTCTTTCATTTTCTCTATTCAAGGACTCATCTAATTCATATCCATCTATCACCATAGAATTATTCTATAAGTGTCCATCCACTTTGACACTTGCACTCTCAACAATCTTCTTTAGCCTCTTGATGTAGCATTTATAAGCTTTGCTTCTTATAAAATATCCAAGGAAGATACCTTCATCAGATCTTGTATCAAACGTTCCTAATTTTTCTTCCATCTCTTTTGATAATAACACTTTCTTCCAAACACTTTAAATTATTTGACAATAGTCATCCTTCCATACCACAATTCATAGGGAGTCTTTAGACTGTTTGCTCTTGCTTGAACTTTGTTGAGAATGTAGACAACAATATGATCTGCTTCTCTCCAATAGACTTCTGATAGGTTTTCCTCTTTTAGCATTGTTCTTACAGCTTCCTGAATAGTCCTACTCTTCCTTTCAACCACTTCATTCTGCTAAGGAGTCCTAGGGGAATATAAATGCTTCTTTATCCCATGATTCTCACAAAAAAAATTAAAATCATTGGAGGTGAACTCTCCACATTTTTCATACCTCAAACACTTTATTTTCATATCCATTTCATTCTCAACCATAACTTTGAATGATTTAAACTTTTATAGAGCTTTTGATTTTTATTTGATAAAATTAACCCATGTCATTATAGAATAATCATCAATCAATAGCTGAAATACATATCACCTTGAAGAATTCTTACTCTATTAGAACCATTGATTGCTTCCCAATTTGGCATTCTTTGCATAAAATATTGATGGGATTTGTAATCTTTAGCAGATATCTCACAACTTGAACTAATCTAATCCTCACTAGGATACCAAAATTAATGTGACACATCCTTCTATGCCATAGCCAACTTTCATTAATCTAATTCATAAAGAAATGGCCATCAACACCTTTAAGTTCATAAACATTTCCATTTGTTCTTCTTCCAGCAACAACCACAATTCTGAAGCTTTTTTTATCTCACATCTATCATCTTGAAACATATGATTATATCCTTTGCTATACATTTTTCCAACACTCAAGAGGTTATATCTCAAACCCTTAATATAAAGAACATCATTTGTATTGTGCTTTCCATCAAAACTGATAGAACATTTTCCACATATCTTAGTAGATGTATCATCACCAAACTTAACTAGACATCCTTCATATTTCTCAAGTCTATTAGATTCAAGCAAAATCAATATTATGTGATATTTTGTGAAATATGCTAGAAGATATGTATGAAAGAGCTTATCTTTGTGTATCACAGTCATTTCTCTATTTAGTATATCAATGTGCGAGATTCCACACGTCTTTGAGAATAATTGTTTTGTGTTTCAATTCTAAAGCTAGACTTACTGATGTCGATGAAGTGTGAAATCAAATAAATATCAAGTCTTGAAGTCGCATATATGGAGAAGTGTATGTATGATTTAATTGTTTGTGATTAATTCCAATTCTTGGCTAGCCTAATACATGATATGATTTGTGAAGATTAAATATATATTGTGAATGTTTGTAGGATCTATTTTAGGTCCATACCGACCTAAATTAAGTGTTTCACATTTTGTCTAAGTGTGTAGAATTTTTTGAATCTTGTGTGAAGCTGACAAAGCTATTTTTGAATTATTTTTTGTTACATCTAATTAGGCCGACCTAATTGATGTATGTGAATATAATTGGGCATATATATGACATGTTTGAGTTGTATGAAGGATGAGAATTTATAAGTGGTAAATAAAGTGTGAGAGGTATCCTATTGTGCGAACATGTGAATTTAGAGGCGTGAAATCAGAATAAGAGGAGAATAGTTGAGTGACTACTAAGAAAACTTGTACTTTTAATTCAGAGCTTCAAAGCAACTGAAATTCGACACAAGGAAGGTTTAATTTTTATCAGTTCACATTTTGGATATGTAGCCATCTTTATTTTGTATCTATCTTTGGTTGTGATCCTTATAAGGATAGTGTGTCCTGGCATTGAACCACTGTAATATACTATATCCGGATATAATATATTGTGAGCTAATTATCATCGTGGTTTTTCCCTTTTTGGGTTTTGCATGTGAAAATCTTGGTTTTCATGTGTTATGTAAGCTTATGGATGTTTCATTATCTATTTATTTTAATATTTTTTGGTGATTGGATAAGTTGTGTTCAAAATTTTAATAGAATATTGATTCACCTCCCCCTCTTAGTATTCTAGGTGTTTGACAATTGGTATTAGAGCCTAGTTCTTTTTGAAAAGCCTAAAAGCTTGAGGAGGATCTTGGAGTTTGAACACATGGCTAACAAAAAGTGTCTTATTCCTCTAGCATAAATTTTTGCAATTGAATATGAAAAATATGACATGTTTGACAAAGAAGAACTTAAGGTTGATCTTGAAGATCTTGACAGAGTTGAAACTAAGAACAAAATTTTGAAGGAAAGCCTAGGAGAAGCAAATGAATACATCAAAAAGTTAAGACAACAAATCAAGAAGTTTAGAGAAATATATAGGGAATTCAATGCAAAATTGAAGATGAATAAATCACTAGATTGAAAGTGCAAATGGAAGAAAAAGGAAGGATTGAGAAATGTTTGAATGCATTGGTACAAAGCAAGACTGAAGAATTCTCAAGACTTGAACAAGAAGTGGTAAATCTCATATCAGATATAGGAAATGAAATAAGACATGAGGAAAAATTAAAAATAATTACTACAATGCTTGATGAATTGATTGCACTTTAGAAGCCATCTAAGGATAAAGGTGGTTTGGTACTTGAAGAAGGACAAATTGCAAAGGCCAATTAGACAACTAGCAAGGTTGACAATCAAAAGAAGATTCAAGGCAATGGAAGACAATATAAAAATCAAAGAAGCAATGCTAGAAGACCTCCTATTAGAAAGCCAAATTCCCATATTTCAATGGTATTTATTTTTCATGCAATAAATTTTGACACAAGGCAATAGAATGTAGAAGTAGAATGAAACAAAATGTTGCATCCTTCTCTAGACAATGTTTTGCATGTAAGAAATTTGGACAAAGAAGTGTTGAATGAAAAAGTCAGATAATGAATAGATGTAATACTAGGAGAATGGCTCAATTTTTCAATGGCTACTATTATACATGCAATGCATTTGGACATAAGGCAAACCAGTGAAAATCAAGAATGAATAGAAGTTATTTTGGTCAAAAAAAAATTGTATGCTAATTTTGCAACAAGCCTAGACATATTTCAAAATTTTGTAGAAGAAAAACAAAAGATAGTCTAATCTAGTAAAGATGAATGAACCTGTGAAGGAATTTGATCCTACTAAAGTTAAGAATGAAATGAACAAGATATGGAGAAAGAAAGAATAATCTGAGAACAAATATGAATCAGGAACTTCAAATGCATCTATGCCTCCCTCTGGTGTAGATAATTCACCTGAAAATTAAACCTAAGCATGACCTTAGGAGGAGAAAAAACAAAAAATTCTAATATCCCCCTACAAATATGAAGTGATAAGATGTGGCATGAAGATATATCAAGGAAGGGAAATTTCTAAAGCTATTAAAGAAATTTGGGGAAGAAAATATTGGAATGCAAAAATTTTTGGAGCATGGGAAGATGTTTGTGCACACAATTTTAGGAGGATCAAATTTTTGGTATGAAGCATTTATTACAAGGGTTAGGTCAAATCGTAGAGTTAAATATGTTTGTGTGAAGGAAAATTAATTTATTCAAAGGCATTCCAAGAAGAAACAAAGTAAAAAGAGGTGTAGAAGGGCTCAAAGAGTCTTCCAGAAGCTGAACATCAAGACCCTAGTTCATCAAGCTATTTAAGAGGTATTTTTACATATCCTACATATTTTTGTCTTTCAAAACAATTCTCTAAAAAATATATATATATATATATAATGGAACTAACAAAAGTAGTAGACAATTCACAACAACCACAACTAGTACTCAAGATGCATTATGCTAAAGTATTTTCAATTGATCTTGTGGGTGCATTCTTTGGCACTCCTATTGGGGTTTTAGCTAATGAGGATATTAGAACAAATATTCATGGGAAAATTGAAGAGGTGTTTCTTAGTAGGTTATTTGTTATGTGGAAAAATGAATTGGAAGAAGATGATGATGCCCTAAAATCTAAATACAAAACCCTAAGTGACAAGAGATTGGATATCTGGCAGAAGTTTTTGAATTTTGAAAATCAGGAGTACATTAAAATAGTACTGAGTAGAATTCATGGCCAATCCATATGGATTGATCGACCTCACTCAATAAAAAGGGAAGAAATTAAGGATGCAACTGATTTGTGGTCCACCAAACTGGTTCTTGATCAGAAGTCAGTTGATGCAAAGGATATAATGGAGAAAACAGGTGCCACTCTTGAACAAAAGAAAATTATAGTGAACTCTATTACAAACCTAATGGTTAGATTTGCAGATATGCTTATTGGTCAAAAAAATTACCATTCAAACAGTGTAAGCTTTGTCCCTCCTATTGCAATTCATATGGATCTTGATATGTTTGAGAACAATGTTGACTACAAACTTTGTGAGTTTCTCCGACAATAATTAATGGAGAACCTAAGAGACATTAAGAAAAAGAAGTGTACATTCTAGTATGGAACACTGGTAATTTTCCTATTTCTCTACTTCATGGAATAAGTATAGGTTGTTGGACAAGTAAATTGGACAAATGTTGAACCAATTGCACACCAAATTAAAAAGTACATGAGAAATCTTGGAAGTATGAATTCTCAAGAAGATGCCCTTGCAAAATTCTTTGGACTATTTCAGAGCAGGATGGATAAGAGAATGATGATTCCTAGAGAAGTTGTGAGAATATATTGAAAAGATATTAACTTTATTGTCTCCATAGAATTTTTCTTTATCGAAGATAGTAAACCTAGAACCATTTGGATCTCAAAATTGGATTATGAAGTATCAGAGGCTGAAATAGTTAGCTATGTAGAAGCTCTTGTGGGAAGTCTTGAAGTTACTGGAATAATAAAGGGTGAGTGCAAAGGATTTTGATAGCTTTAAGAGAGCTGATAAAAAGAGAAAATTCACAAACAACCCTTCATTTGTTGGTAGAATCAAACAAGAGTGTGTTGATATTGGAATCATTCATATTTCTCAACATGAGCATGAGATCAGTGTCATGTCTACAGATGTAAAATTTTTGGATGAATCCATAAGAGCTCTACAAGAGGTAATCCCTAGTGCAAGTGTTGATGTTTCATTATCTACTTTGGAAAAAATCAATCTCCTAATCAAATCCCTTAAAGAATATGTATCCAAATTGAAAATTCAAATTGAAGTTGAAACTAAGACATGGCTTGAAAGAAATAATTTGGTGAAAATCTCAAGGAAATGTACAAAATCACATAAAAAGGTTATAAAATGCTTGAGAGAAGTACATGACTATTCAGAAGAAGAAAGGAATATACTTTCATACTATATGAAATGACCAAACATCACTCAAAGTATAAAGAATGGCATTAGTACAATTGAGACTTGGATAAACATGGTTGCATACTCTTATGACCCAATACAAGACAAGGATGATCAAACTTGGATCTCTATAATGGAGCTTCATGAAAAATTCTTTACCCTACAGATACAAAGAGATGAAATGATCACACGGCTTATAAATTTAAGGGAATTAGTTAAGGCAAAGTATATACTAGTCTCGAGTGCTCTTGGAAGTATTAATAAGCTCTCAAAGATAAACCTTGATCCCAATACTTCAGAAGGAGTGTTGACTTTCAGATCAGAAATGCAATAAGAAAGAAATACAACACAGAGAAAAATGAACACAATATTTTATCCTGGGAAAACCCTCCTACTCAAGGGAGAAAAACCCAGTAAGATATTCTCTTGTAAATCAAAACAATATCCATGCCAAAAAAGGCTGAATACAATACAATATATTTGCACTTGTATATGGTGCAATTTATTGAATACACATAATATTTCAACTCCTCTCCTTGAGTCAAATCTATTGCTCTTGAAGGGTGAACTTGTTGCTGAAGATATTTGAATTGGAATGGATCAATTGATTATAAAACGAGGAGACACCTTCTCCTATATATACAAGCTAGTTGATCTTTCTTTCTAGGGCTGACCTAGAAGAGTAAAAATTTATTTATAAGACAAAGGATGACCTGCCTTGAGTTAAATATATTTAAGGTAAAATATCTCTTGAAGCTACAAAACACTAACACTCCCTCTTAGCTAGGGAGGTATTTTTCAAATATCCTCGTCATGGAGTCTCTCAACATGACGCCCACAATGGCTAGACCCATTTGTGGAAAAAAACATCTTAGTATCAGAGATGTACATGGGTTCATCATGGAGTCTCTCAACATGATTTTCATAATGGCTATATCCATTTATGGAAAACACATATGAGTCTCAAAGATTTACATGAGTTCATCATGGAGTCTCTCAATATTATGTCCACAATGGCTACACCTATTTGTGGAAAACACGTATCAGTCTCAAAGATGTACAAAGGTTCATCATGGAGTCTCTCAACATGATGCCCATAATGGCTACTCCCATTTATGAAAAGAATAATATCTCAGTCTCACAGATGTACAAGACATCCTTGTCATGGATTCTCTCAACATGATGTCTCATCTCAATCTCAAATATGTACAAGATATCCTTGTCATGGAATCTCTCAACATGATGTCTCATCTCAATCTCAGAGATGTACAAGGGCTTGCACCTCATATTTCTCCATCTTAGATAAATTTACACTACAAAGGGATTTCATCTCATATTTCTCTATCTCAGAGAAATATACACTACAAGGGCTTTCACCTCATATTTCTCCATCTCAGAGAAATATACACTACAATAAATATTCATGATGATGTGACTCCCTTTGAAGCTCCAAGTACTTGCATCAACCTCCTAACCTCCTTGTATAAGGTTTTCTACAATTATTTCCTTAGAGGAATGGTTTCCAATGCACACTTCTTTCATTACTGACTTGTGAGAGTCCAAGATTTTCCTCCTCGACCTCATCCCAGATCACCCTATTCTGAGAATAGGTTTGTGGTGCTAGCAATGTCAAAACAAGGTTCACTACCTTGTGCAATTTTATACTCTATAATTGAAAAGGTCTTCCAAGGACTTAGAACCTAGCCTTGCAGCACTACAACCTACTTAGCTAGCACCTTTACTTCTTCTCAGTGAGTCACTCTAGTTCCTCGAGACATAGGACTCCATTTTGTTAAATACATAACTCCTTGTTCCATGCCTCAATATAGAGATTAGAAAAATCCTCCTGAAAGTGAACTCCCCTCCATTGATGGGTCTTAGAACCTTAGTCCTCTTCCTAGACATGTCATTGTTGTTGTGCACATTTTGCGCACACACCCCACCGCAAGCAGGGACCCCCTCTTTTCGCTCCTTTGCAGGTTGTTTTTCCCTCGTCTTCTTTACGCACCTATGTTTCCAAGTCTACATTGGTCATGAGCCTTAAAAAATTAAAAAACCTTCAACCAATTTCACCTAGTTGAGTTTCACTAAGTCATTTGCCTTCGCAGGCTAGCTCCTGTGAGCTTCCCTTAGCTTTTTGCTAGGTGTTCATTGACCCTTACGGACCCGCATTCATGGGTTTCCTCTTGTCATTCACCATTGCACTCCATCATTCACTTGCAACCAATCCCTAGCATTTGCCCACATAGCGGACCCCACATTCATCCTTGCTACAATGTCCTTCATGTATCACAAACATGTAGTTGCAAGTCGCCCTATGCAGATCTTTGTTCCCATTTTTCTGCTTTCACAGTGGTTGGTCCTTGACTTATGCCTACATGGCGGGCCCCACTATTGGCCTTTCCATCCATGTCATTTCCATTTTTGAGGTAGACTCGACACGCTTCAAAATCATCTAAGTCCAAAATATTTGTGGGTCTTTGTGTGTGGCTTACCTCCATTCGATTATCGTTGTCTAAATAGTTGAGCTCTCACGTTGCGCCACCGCGCAGTCCTCGTGTATGCCTCTTCCTCAAAATGAAATCTTAAGGTCACGAATAAACTCTTGAGTCAAATTTTTTAGGTGGTCAACCCTTGCGGGCTGCCACTTGTGCGAGGTCGTCACCACAGTACCATTTCATATAGACAAAGCTTCAATGTCTCCCCACTTCGTGGGCCTGCAACCCATCAACGTCATCATATTTTACAGGCCTCCCTATGGTGGTTGTCATCCACCATCCCATCACTGAAAAATGGAACTCATATGGAGTGTACCCGCATGATTCACCCACACTCATTTATTTGTTGCAGGCTTTCATGACACCCTGGTCATCACTCATTCGGTCAATTCCAAATGACATCCTTAGCGGTGTCTTCAAGTTGATTCTCCATCTTAGATGTCACGGTATTTCTTTGTTACAGAGGCCATAGGTAGTGTCACTATTTATAAAAGTCCTCCTTGGAATCTTCTTCACAACCAACATGCTCACTTCCAACTTCTATGTTATTCTATCCAAGCTAATAACGGGGTGAGTGTGTGGTGTTTGTGGATATGGAATCCTAAATTAATGTTGGTTATCAGGGAAGGACAGTGCCATGTACTGAAGCTTTTCAATAATGTTATTTGAGATCGACACTAATAGCCATCATCTATGCAAAGCCAACAACATGGGTCTCTTCTTATCTCCCATCTTCTCCCTCATGGTTTTCCTATTGCAGCTTCCCACGGGCTATGGCCTGCATGATTCACTCCAAAGCAGCCTCCTTTGTGGGCCCCATGACCTAATTCACCAGCTCCTTTACTATTGGCAATGTAAGACTTCTTTGTTGTTAAATTTTTCACCTTGTCTGCCCTCCAAGAAACATTTTCCTCCAGTCACCTCGAGCTCATCTGACGAAATCTCCCTCGCAGTTGTCGCTCATGGTTTACCTTTCTATGGACATATGTATATGGTGAGATTTCAAGTAGAGTGAAAAAAATGAAGTATACTCAAGCAGATTTAGATAGTAGGTTGGTGCTATCAGACCTCACGTATGTTGGATTTTCTCCCATGATCATTAAAGAATACCTTAGCTTCCAAAGAAAATTCGTTTCACGGGTGCACCCTTGGGATGGTCGATCTCAGCTGGTACTCACCCATTTTCCACGAGCGATAGAAGGAGATAACTAGAACACAATAATTAAATTGAAAATTGTTTCCTCAGGATTAGCATTGTGGGTGTAAATTGTGTTTGGTCCCTTGCAACTCCTCAGCGCCACTGCTTGAGCTAGAAAAAGAAGACTAATATTGACCACCCATAATGGCAATGATGCTTCATTTTCTCCCATTCCACCCGATGGCCTTGGTTTTTGTGGATCCCATGTTGTGGGTGGTTGGCCTTGCATTGATGTTTACATTACGACATCTCCATTACCAGACCCCACACTCCTATACCCAATAAAGATCTCCTTGGTGGGTTTTTTGTACCATTCGACTGGTGTTTGGCCTAACTTGACACCAACCACAGATGGATTCTATCCATGTGGAGTTTGTTGCTTGCGATGTTGTTTGGATGATAGAGTGGGACCTTCCCCTCCCCATAGGATTTGTTGGGAAATGGTCCTTGGCAGGTTGTGTGATCAATCATGATGGTCCCAAATTGATTAAAACCATCTCTAAGCGTTGAACATGAAGATAGGGAGGGCGGATAAGATTATAATGCTATATTGTTGAATGGTGAAACTACATGTCCAGAGAAAAGTTATATCATTCACAACTTTCAAGTCTCGAACAATATGTTATTATATGTTAAAGGCATGGGACGATTCGAGTGAGATAACGAACAAATGAAGGTTGGCATCATCTTTTTTACATAGCCCCTATAGGTGTTACCTTCATGCAGGTCTTTGTTTGCTTCATGACGCTCCCATAGTGGCCATGTCACCCTGGCGTCCAGCCATTTTGACACCCGTAGAATTCTGAGTTGCGGCTTTGCCCCCTCCCTTGTTGTTCCTTTATGGTGCTCATACGTTGCATCCCCACATGGGCTACCCACAAGATTTCCTATGTGTGGGTTCCATCATTAAAAACACCATCACTCTCTCGTTCTATCATCATGACAAAATGACCATGGGTGGTATTGCCACCTCAAGTGACTGATGGTTCATGATGTCATCCGACCTCTATAGGTGTTATCTTCATGAGGGAATGACCTGAAAAAATGATATCAATATTTGTCAATCAAAGTTGAATGTGACGCCACAGTTAAATTTAGTAATCGGGCAATAGGGCCACTAGGAAGGGGTCACTATGAAGAAGAAGAATATTCAACCATGGAGGGAGAAACACAATGCGCCCAGTAGTCAAAATAGTAAACCATGAAAGGGAAATGTTTCAAACAATCTGATCAGGTTTGCGGGCTTGGCTATGCATGCTTCCTCTCTTTTGAACCATTATCAACTACGATAACCCATCTGATGCCCACACTCTAATCTCCTGTAAATGGTGATGATACCCTCCTGCCCTGCATTATCATGAGTTTCCATATTCCGAGGATCAAGAGATCATTCATCATAATTGTATTGTTGTGTATTAAGGATTTGATCAAGAAGGGCCAATTTTCTCATGATATGATGGATTTAATGAGTCTAAAGTGAGAATTCAGGGATTGAGACTAATTCTGGATTAGGGGTTGGGCTTTTAGTGTATGTGCTAAAAGGGAGGATTTAAATGATATGTGTCATAAAACATATTAAATACTCAAAGGGATGCATGTTTAAATGGTAAATTTTCAAGGTGAGAATAGGATGAGCCCCTCAATAGTTGAGATTCACTAAAGGACCTTCAAAGGATGGTTGAAACGCGGGTATATTTCAGAGTTGCACTAAAGGAAAAATTCAAATATTTTATTAAAGACCTTATTAATGGTTATGTCAATTTATGTTTTAATAAGCCTAATTAATTTTATCTTACATGCAAGGAAACTAATTAAGGTTTAGCGAGGTGATCAACATGTTGAGGTCCATCATTACCTACAAATTAAGACTCGCTAAACAAGAATGAAGATGGAGGATGTTATATCATAAGAGTTCATATACAAGGAATGCAAATGGAAATTCAAAGCTACTTAAAGTAAGGAATCTACTTATTTATGAATGGATATGAAAGGACTGACTTGGATAAGAGAAATAAAGTCAAGAAATCTATGCTAGAGGATTTAGGACAAGGGGATTGGAAAATTTTCCACTAAATATGAAATCAAGGGGGGGTTGGTTTATCTTTCCCTAAACGATCTTGATCCATCAGGAGTTGTTTCGCAAGATTGAGAGTAGTTTATCTATTCCATAATGATGCAAATCTGTAAACAAGATGCACTTGATTGGCTGGAGGAATCATTCAAACACATCAGAGAAAGGGCAACCTTTAGCAGTTTCAGCTACAACAAAAGGGCAATCGGCTAGATAAAAAAACTCCTACAATGCCAAGGTAACTAGATGACAAAATATGAATGAGATAAAACTGTAGTTTAAATTTCCATATATTTTGGCGTAGGTGAAACCCTAACTTGATTTAAATCTAGGGCACACAATGTAAATAAATGCTAGCCATTCATTTGGGATTTGGAAAACTATAAATAGGGGCTTTCCCCTCATTTGTAAATGGTTGGAGAACTAGTGTGAAGGGTATTTTACTGTAATAGAGAGAAGCATTACATGAATTTGGATGTTTCTTTTGAGTTTGTTCATTATGCATGCATGGTCGAACTTCCAAATTATTTTTAGTTTTTATTTTCTTGAATGGTTGCGATAATGGTGTTTGTTGTTATTCTATTTGATGAAATTTCAGCCCATACTTTTGGCACTTGCTGATGACAAGCCAATGTGCAAATTTAGCTTGGGATTCCTTAGTTACTTGCTGTAACTTAGTTCAATTGTATGTTCATTAAGTGCATGTACAATATGAAAATCTGCAATCATTAGAAGATTGCATTGGTTTTGTGTAGTTGTAGGTTCTTTTGGTCAACCAAAACCCATTTTAGGAAGTTTGTCTACTATAGTAGCCTCCATTGTTATTGTTCATTCATAGCTTAGATTTAGAATAGGTTTCTCAACACTTTCCTCTTTTTCTATTTCTTTTAACCTTTTTGTTAGAGTAGCATTCTAAGCATCAAAACAATACCAAATCTGATGAGCGACGTGAGTTTCAACTTTCTATTTTGAGTGGACAACCATTGTTCATTCACTTCCAAAACTTTGAAACTTCATTTATAGACCTCACTTCACATGATTTGTAAACCATAAAGGTCGCCATGTGGTTACCAGCAAAAAACATCAACCAATTTAACTATTCCAAGCATTGTCATGACTTGACACCCGAGAAACCTTGGGGACATAGTAATTTGTAACTTTTTTGCATATTTCTACCTTTTAAGAGAGGTGATGCACCTATGCATTACCTGTGTTGAGAACTGAAAAAACAACCATCAAAAAAATTGGTTCTAGAAGGAGGGCATGGTTGTGCTTGAGGTTGCAAAGCTGAAAGTTGGAATTTGAAAAGGCACATTCAAGTAAAATCTGAGATAGGGAGATCTCATTATATGTTTAAATTTTAAAATCATAAAATTTGAAGACAAGCTAGCATTTTAGCTGAGATTGAAAAACAACTTTGAATCGACATTACTTAGCTGCAAGAAGATCTAATTAGGATTGAGGAGGCCATTGCATAAATTTGTATTGGCAGACAAATGCAGAATCCATAACACATGCAAGCACAATGAATTGGAATTTCTCACATTCTTGGACAAAATTGAGAGGGTCTTGAAAGGAGAGATTCCATTTTGGGAGATATATCAACCCTTAGCTCTATCAAACCCAGAAGAGGAATTGATTGACATGACAACCAAGGCATTCAAAGGGATGATCCAAGAACAATTGAGCATCAAGGATGGGCAAGGATTGGAAAAAGTGTTGATGTCTTGTTGGTGTAGATTCCATACTAAAACACATTCAGAATTTACTTGTCCATCATGTGCAGACATTATCACTCAAGTCAAGGGTTGTTTGGACAAGTTAGAACAACCAAATCTTAGTGAGGAGGAGTTATCCCATGAGGTAGGAGAGCTATCAACACTTGGAGGATGTCATATTGAAGTTGAAGCAAGAAAATCCACGCAAGTGATTGTTGGGACAACATACATTAAGGATAAGGATCAAAATGAAGGAGATGAATCCATTGGTACAACAAAGAGTCTTGATGAAGGAGAGGAAGTAGAAAATATTTTCTCCACAGGTGAAGAACAATCCCCCATTCAGGAAGAAGAGTAGTTGACAGCTGAAAGGCACCTTATAGAAGATGAATTTACAACACTATATGTTGGGGAAGCCAACACAAATGTTGAAGAACAAAAAGAAGAGGTTGAAAGCCTTGGGGTAGCAAAAAATTATGATGAAAGAATAAGTGAAATAAGATTAGAAAACCTTTCCTCCAAAGATGACAGTGATTAGGCATCTGAAAAATAAAGATTTGGGGGAATGGGAATGATCACATGCCATGACTGTCTACCATCAAACTTCCTTCCTAAGTGATGTTGAGGATCCGAAAGTGGAAAGATATAATTAACTTGTCTCAAGACTCACAAGTGATTGGTTAGAGCTAAGATGCCAAGTGGAATTGGAAGTGTTATTGTTTTCAAATTGGTGTAGACTCCATGATGTGGTGCATTCAAATTTCACATGTGAGCTATGTCAAGAGGCCATCGAACAAGTCAAGGAACAAGTGGAGAAATCAAGTGCACAACCTTTTTTTGTTGCTTCCAAGAGAAAATTATAAGTCCAATAGCCAGAACCAAACAACATCTTAGCTGAAAACAACCTCCAAAGAGATGTTGGGATAACAACGATAGAAGAAAAACACAGTCTCGGGCCTTTCAATGATGAATAAAATCAAATGGGAATGTTTTTCATTGGGAATCAAGATTATTTCCCTCTTGTGGATAATTTATATGCGATGGATGTGATGGAACTCAAAAAAAATTAAAATTTGAGGTGCCCATTTCAAAAATTTGGCCTCTGCACTTTTAGAAGTGCACCTGATGAATGTTCTTGAGTGACCCACTTTGGAGGGTCATAACTTGAAGCCTTCTGATTTTCAAGAAAACCCCATTTTTAGACATATTCAATTGACATATGTTAACATACATGTCATTTTTTAGCTTTTTTGGGAAGCCAACTTTGAGCGTAAATATCTTTTGATCAATGATGGTCAAGAGAATTCATTTTACACATGTTCTCAGGGTACCTAAATTAACTTATGTGTTTGATGGTAGCTTTCCAAGAGTTGATTTTCTATTTTTTCAAATTGGCAGTTGAGTGAGTTTTAATTGGTTCAAAATAGGTGCAGTTTCAGAAAACTTCAATTAAACAACTTTGAGGATTAATTTATTCCACATCATGATTTTTTTTTCGATCCACTTGTTGTACTGCACTCTTGGATACAACGTCTACATGCATGTAATTTTTTATTGTTTTAGGAGGTCATTTGCCTAGTTTAAGAGGTGATTCCAGAGCTCACATGGCCAATTTTCACTATTCTACAAAAGTGACTGAAAGTGAGTTTTGGTGGCAACCCAATTCATCTTTTCATTTCAAATACATCCAAAATATGCCTTAGATCAATTCAAGGAGAAAAATTGTTTGAAAACAAAATATTTTTTAGTCAGGCCCACATGGGACCCGACATGTTTTACACAATAGTGAAATTGTATGTGTTGCATTTTGGAAGTTACTTAAAGTGAATTGTTTTGAATAAGGAATAGCATGGGAAGGTACACAATCACAGTTCCATCAAGATTTCAAATGCAAACATGTTGTGTTTAATATAAGAAAATCCATGGGATATTTGACATATTCATTGTTGGCTAGACACAATGATGCCTTTATGCAGATTCCTAGTGGTTACAAGCCTAAATCAGATATGTGAAGGGACTTGAAGCAAATCTATCTAATTGAGGGTGATGTTTTACTTGATTTCCCATGGGATAGATTCACAACACCTTTTAATATTTCCAAGTTGTTTATCTAGTTGCTGATATTGGAAAGGAAAATCACATGCGTGGACTAGTGTTGTTGGAGTTCATGATTATGTATACTAGAGTTGATTTGGGATGCAATTTTGAGATGGGTAAATGGTTCTAAGTAAAGGATAAAATTTGAAGATGCAAGATGGTTCCTTGGAAGGTGTAGATGATATTCACAATAACTCCACCAAAACAATGATGCTGAGATTGTTCAGTTGAATAAAGAAAGAAGGGCTAAATCAACAATACATGCTTTGATGTAAGGGACACGGTCACAAGATTATATGAGAAGCAACTTTATTCTTTAAGGATTTTAACTACCAGATGAAGTTGAAAAAAAAACCATTACAGGAGATTTCTCTCGTAGCATGAGGATCCAAAGACCAAAAGGCAATCGGCTAAATCGGGCTTCACAGGGGGAATGCTTGTAATTTATGTTTAAAAAAGATCTCAGTACAAGCTGTTGCAAAATTTATTTTGACAATGAATCATAAAAATGAAAATAGTGGTGTGTAAGGGAGATTTATTTGGAGTCATTGACCCATTGTGCTAGCTAGAAGGTGGTTTCATTCATGATATCACGGGCTACAGTCACAATATTCATTTATGTCTTGTTGAGCAGTTAGAAGAGCTACATAATATGGAAAATGCAAATAATTGATGTTGCCCTTTGTAGAGTGTCGATGGATCCATTGAATAAGGCAACAACCTAGAGAAGGAATTTTAACTTTTAAAAGGGTCTAAAATATATATAGTTTCACCGAATGCCACAACTGCGACATTTACACAGTGAATATGTTGAAAATTCTTCAAAAATCTCAGGTAAATACAAATGGAAATGCACTCAGACAAAGGCATGTAATTCCACCAAAGTACAGAGGATAGAAGTGCTCCATTTCAGTTCTCTACGTAGTAATGAGAAGGATTTCACATGAGGCAATGAGTGTTTAGAGTGAAAATGCATAAAAATTGTTTGAGGAAATTATTTTTTCTAACAATGTATAGCCTACACCAAACGATAGGAGGAATGCCATCAATAGCTAAGGGTGTTTGCACAAAATTTATTTGTTGAAAGGTCCTCAACAACCTTCAAGAAAAGGAAATATTCCATACGTGGAGGCATACATTTTGAAGAGAAGGCTCGAGCATTGTGATGAAAGATGAAGGCAACGTATCTAGAAATGTGCCAGGTGAGTGGGAAGTGGCACCAAAAATATGGAGATTTTACGTGGGATAAAGTCACAACACTACTAAATCTCGCTATGTTGTTTGAACAATGCGTGATATTGCAAGTGAACTTTGATACAAGCAATTTGCACCAACATTGGAGGTGGATCAAAAAATTATATGATGCACTCTACCATTGTACCATCTTCATTCCTGCTCTGTGCAGTGAGATGGAGAATCATTTGAATAATGGCTCGTCATGATTGCATGCTATGGACAAGATGTATTTGTTGAAAGTTCTTTAGAAATATTAAAGAAAACACCTGGAGTGTGCGACCTGGAGATGGTGTGTGAAATGTTTGACAATTCCTCAATAAATGTGGTCTTATGGTTCCAGTGAAGGATAAACTAAATGGATTTTTTTAAAAGGAATTAGTAACTTTCAGGAAATTGTAGTGGGAGTGCACCGTTTGAGGCAAGATTCATGCATCCATCAAAGCACATAGGATAGTGCAAAATTGTTGCAGATAGAGGTGATCTCATGTTACAGATAAAATTTAAATAGGGATATCATAGGTTGCAATGAAACACATCTAGGGATTCATCTTTTCTCGAGGCTTTCTGAGGAGAATGTGTGGGTGTTTGGCTGCAAGTATGATGCCCTGTGAAAGGGGGAGCATTTGTTTATATGCAAAAAAGGATTTGTTGAAGAAGTCTCAAAAACTTATGTGCCATGCCATGCTTTCCAAAGGACGTAGTTATGAGATGAAAGACCCCAGTTGGAGTAGGGTGTTGAGTGTTGTTGCCTCCATGACCAGAGAAAAGGAATGATCAGAGCATGGAGAATGAGCGATGTCACTAGGGTCCGATGAAGTTGCATAGAACACCCAACGACAAAAGAGGATTAGGGAAAATAAAGAAGCAGATTGATGATTGATGGCCAAGATGAATTGGTAACTCCAGCCAAATCTCAATTGTTTCCCACCATATCATGATCCATAAGTGTGCATGGGTTAGCTATTGCAAGTTGGCAAGAAGGTGGCTTCATGTTGTTTTGGTGGGCCCAAGGCATTTTAATGCATGGGTAATTTTTTCTAGAAATGCCTCCCAGGTATTAAAAGGCTATCATATTTTAAATGATAGAGGCATGGACTATAATAATTGAATATTTAAATGGGTTGTTTAAATTGGTGTTAAATGTTGGGGAGTTATGTTTTAAAAATATTATGCCCGATAAGGAGATGGGTTTTCGTGAAGGAAGGCAAAGTATCTTGATATATAGTAAAAGTGTGAGGAAAATCATTTAAAGTGAAAGTGCATGGGATAAGCAGGTAAATGGGAGAATTTTCCCCATGGAAAAATTTTATGTTGTTGGGCAACTTACAGCGAAGGCAGTTTTGGGGACAAAATAGGTTTGTTGCAGGGAGAGGAGAAGTTTCTTTGCAGTTTGATGATCAATGGTGAAAGTGTTTTTGTAGACACATAAAAATGACCTAGGCCCGCAAGCTCTATAATTATGACACTTAATTATGTCCTTTGTCCACATTCGACTATTAATTAAGTAATTCATAATTATTTAATTAATTTATGTCTATTGTATTCTTCATGATTATTAAATAAATAAATTATATTTATTTATTCAATACATCATTAAGTGTCTATTGTCTTCTTTCAATTAAATAAATTTATGAATTTATTTAATTACCTTTATTCATTTATTCTTCCTAATTATTAAATAAATGAATTTTATTTGTTTATTTAATATGTCACTAATTCTCATAATTAAATGAATTTATTAATTTATTTAATTATCGGTCATAATCCTCTAAATTAAATAATAATCTTTTATTATTTAATTACCTAATTTTATATTTTTCTCATTTTAGATAAATAAAATTATTTAAAATGATTTCATTTTATTATGTTTTATTAACCATCTCTTCATTTTAGTAAATAATTTGAAAAAGATTATTTATTGTCACATAAAATCATTATTTTGAATTAATTTTATTCAAAAAGGTAATCTTCTTCCAAAAATTAAGTAATTCAGCAAATTCTTGATTTTTCAAATCTGCTTTTCAGTTCATCTCTTATCTTCTTGATTTTTGAAAATCTTTATCTTTTTGACTAATTATCACATTTATTCTTGACTGCCAATTTGATTTTATCAAATGAAATCTTGGACACTCATATAACAATATTTCCCTAACCCTAATTAGGGGTTTTCACATGAAATCTCATCCACTAATTTTAGGTTTTCTCATCTTTTAATCTCGTTCATCCATCCAAAATTGCATTCTTTATAAAATGCCAATTTTGCTCACAATTAGGGAACCACTTCATTATTATTCCACCACTTTACCACTTTATTATTAGCACCAATTCATATTTAGAATCACTTTCATTATGTTTAGAATTTTACTTACATTTTAGGTATATTCATTTATCATAATCTATTATCATTCAAATCCTTCAAAACTGGCATAGGACAATGGCATAGTCAATTTTCTCACATAGATCTGAGGGAAAAAATCATACATTGCAATCTAGGAGGTGTTATGGAGGTGAATCATGGAAGCTTCAATGGATATTAGGTATAATCATTCTTGTTTTATGATTTCTTTATATTTCATAATTTTCTTTGGGTATTTATTTAATCTAATCATGCTAAATCCAAAACCTGAAAAATTCCCATTGATACATTGGTGAACCTCATGCACTTATGTTTTTTGGTAGTTTCATATGGTTTTTGGTTTTTTTCAATTTTTTTGTAGGTACAAGTACGGAAAAACCACAATTTCTTGATGAAACGATGCATATGTTTTGGAGGACCGCATCTTCTACATCTCACAATGCATCTGTCAAAACAAACCACATATGTGACATTCTGCACCACATCCACCTGTCAACATCCAACCACAGTTGCCTGTAAAAATCGTGATGCATCTATGGGTTCAAAAGCCGCATCTGCCTGTCAAAAATGTGATACATTTGTGGGTTCAAAAGTCGCATCTTCCTGGTAATTTGACTTTCTTTCTTTTCTTTTTTTTGTACTTTCACATTTTGATTCGGCATTTTTGTTTTCACTAATATTTTGTTTGCAACTATGTTTAGGGGGATAACTTATTATTTACAGGATGAAGCATAGAAGACCACACAGAAAACCAAAAAAAATCTTATTTTCTGCAAGATGAAAGCTGAAGACACAAGAGAAACTACTAATCATTTACATGTAGGACCTTATGTGTTTTAAAGCTTTATGTTTGGTAGATACAAAAATGTCATTTGGGCTTAAAAATTAATGAGTATTTTTCATGCCTATTCATGTTAGTCTAGAACCCCACGATTTAGTATATTGAAGTATCCTCTCCCCTTGTGCATTCGTGTGATCTTGGGTGTAAGAGAAACGGTTGTTGACACTAGAAATTGAGCCTATCTTGGTGAGAAAAAGTAATCACCCAAAGATGACTCAAACCGGTAACACGCTAAAGCCAAGCGACTTCTAGCTGGTATATAAAAGTGGATTTTAGGGGGAAACCTCAGAAATCATGCTCATTGTTTTGATGAGAAGGGCATAAATGGTGTCTCATTGTACTAGATGGTGCCCCATGAACAAAATGCCCTTAGTAAAATCCATGTTTTAGTTTTTCCAAAATCCTTTCTATTTGTTGGTGTAGCAGGTTCAGACCTATGAAGCCATCTTACATATTTAGGGTTCATGTGTGGAGATGAGATGTATGCCATGGGAGTTTCATGGGTACAGTAGTTTGTTTGCCCAATATAAGTGAGTGTCATGGAGGGGAGCCAGTGGGTTCAAGCTACTAGTCATTTTCCTTGAATATGCGTAGCTGGATTTATCCAAGTAAGAATTCAGTAAATATTGTCCAACACAACCTAGGGTGTAATTGTTCTCTAATTTTAATAGATCCATCACATCAAACTGAAAACACAGTGTATTTTGTGATTGTTTTTGCTATGTTCATCAAAAAACTTGATCATCAAATGGAGTTAGTCGAAACACCATCTTCAAAAAACTGCAACTATCAAATAGAGTCGCAACTGTTATTTTTGAGTCACATATGTATCTATGAGCCACAACTATCAATCAAAATGCTGCATGTGTTTGTCAATAGTCTATAGCTTTCACAGAGTCTAGTTTCAAAGATACAACTGCTATTTTATGAGTCGCATGTGTCTTTGCGATCCACATCTGTCAAATCGAAAAACCGCAGTTGTTTGTCAACAGGGTTAAAGTCCATATTCTGAGTCACATCTGACAACTTGAGTCGTATCTGAAATACATTAAACCACATCTTTTCGAAAATCACACTCACCTATTGTGAAATGCATTTGAATTCCAAAAAGCCACATTTGCAAAACAACACCGCATTTGACATTTCCAGAGCCGCAGCGCATTTGCTTCCTATAGTGATGCATCCGCTTGACAGAAAACCAAAAACTGTCTCAAACCAGAATTCAAGTCCAAACATCTTTTCCCATTGTCAAACATATTTTTTTGAATGTCTCTGTCAGAAACTAGAATTGAAATTGCTCGAAACATCCATCATTTACATTCATTAGCTTGCATTTTAACCATAGGTTTAAAATATCCTAATTTTAGTTGCGTTCCCTAGGCATCATAATCATCATTTTTTAGCATAAATTTTTCCTTAGGTTTCATCTTGGAAAAATTTGGATTAGGAAAAATCTCCACACTTTGAAAAAAACTATTGTTTTCAAAACTAGGTTATCTTGGGACTTGGTCATTATTCCTCTTTTCGGTCATTTTCCTTTTTTTTTGTGAGAACCTCCAACTCAATAGTCTAGTTAGGTAGGCTCAGTTGTCATTTCGACCTATTCATTTAGTCCCTTTAGCAATCCCCTCTTGATAACCAAAATTGAGACATAAGTCAAGCTTAGAGTGGTTAGGCAAACCTTTATCCAAATTTTGTCCAAACTTAAGTCACCATTTTAAACTTAGACTTTACATTGTCCACCTCTAGTCCTCATTTTGAATCTAGACTTTGCATTTATCATCTTAGTCCTCATTTGACACTTTGGATTTGACAATCTTGTCATCTTGCATCAATCAGTTCCTTAGAAAACATAAGTCTTGCATTGTCATCCTTTATCCAAAAATACAAAAACATAATCAAGTGTCATCCTTGTATTTTTTTTTCATTTTCATCACTCTCATTTGAAAAATTACCTTTTATGGTGGAAACTAGACTCCAAAGATAGAAAAGATAAATGGAAAACTTTGGACCAGATTCTATGTCCAATGTCACCAATCCTACTTACGACCCAAATTGGACTTTTGAAGACCCATTTAGCAACACAACTACTCAATCGCTTACGACCATACCATCCTCACCAAACAACACTTTTGAATCACTATTATGTAAGGATGAATATGGAAAACTACTTGAGGAAAACCTAGAGGAAGTATCACAAGATCTTGAGGTGGCCTACTCCATAGAATAGATGGTCTTATATGATAGAGACAAATATTTAGCCATAATTTTAAGTCAAGGAGCTAAATTACCTCATGGGCTCGACATTAATACTTTGAGAGTGCCATCTCCTGGCCCTAATGCCACCAATACGAATAACATGTCCAATAGTGGTCAACCCCTAAACAACATAAACAATGTTGTTTTTTATGCTACCTCACAAACTATCACAATGACCATGAGTGCTACCTCCAACATTCCAAACAATTCCAATTCAATCAATGCTACATCCATTAGAGGAACATAATCCACCACATTTCCTACACTATCCACAACATCATCACAATCAGCTAGAGCCACCTTTGGGTCCTCGATAATGTGGGCAAGTTATGCCACTCCTCTATTTACCTCTTCGGTAAATGCCTTGGGGGAAACATCAAGCCATACAAATCCTCCATTGAAGACTACATCTAGTACCATGAGTGCATCCTCATCATATCCTCTCATTGGTACCTCACTAAATCCTTTGGGTGGAGGTAAATGACATCTCATTATTCAAGGACCACAACCAACTGTTAACACAACAACACAGTTTAATACCAACCCCTCCGAAGGAAAAAACATGAATATCCCTTCGAGATAGTCCCAACAACCCCCAAAAGGAAATCAAAAAACATAACCTATGGCATCTATCAAACACTGAAATATTCCTGGTCACCATATTCCCCAAATATCGACCCAAATGGCTGGGGGAAACATTTTGACATATTCGTCCCATATTCATACCCATCAACACATCACCAATCCAAACTTTCAATACAAACACACAAACCAAAACACAACAACATATCCCTCAACAACACACCAACATCCACTCCTGAAAAATGGGGAACCATCATGTAGCAATCAATCCACTATATGGTTCCACAAATGAACCTATATTCGATGCCTTCCAAGCTCAGCTCATGGGTCTAGAGAAGATTGTACAAAACATGCAAATATTTGGCAAGAAATCAGAAGTGTCAAATGATTTATCTGTATATCCCTTCGACATAAACTTATACATGCCACCATTTCCTTCGGGATCTGTGTCGCCTAATTTTACCCAATATAGAGGAAAGACAAACCCTATTGAACATGTTTGAGAATATGCGACCAACTATATGGATGTCGCCTATGAACAAACATACTTGATGAGACTCTTTTATAAAAGTTTTGCAGGTCCCGCCCTTGAATGGTTCTCCACTCAAAAGGATATCCAGACATTGGATGAACTTAGCTGCAAATTTATAAAAAATTACACGTACAACATTGACATGGACACCTCTATTACTAGTTTATGCAATCTCACGCAAGAGGATGTCAGTGAAACATTCATCCCATTCTTCCAAAAATGGATAAGTCTAGTTAGTTGTTGTCACATTGACATACCGGAAACAGAAAAGGTTCACATGTTCGTACAAACACTTCTAGGTCCCCTAAAATATGCATTGCAGGTGCATTGTTGCACAAATTTCACGGACCTAGTTGAAAAAGGTCTCTAGATTCAGAAAGCCCTTATTGTAAAGGGAGAACTAAAATACTGTCCTAAAAACACAAACACAAATCCTCCAATTCACAAAAATAAGTATTGGTTCAAAAACAAACACATCACCAATGACAATGTGGTCGATGCCAAAACCGTTAATGCAACAGGTCATGTCCTCACCATCAAAGGAGTTCAAAATAAAAATACACCTGTGACCACACCCACACCAACTGCCAATTCTATTCAAAATAATCCTGCTCATTCTTCGTTAGGGCTTCTTTTGGAACATTACATTCTTGTATTTCTTCTCTTTTTATCTCATTGTAATGGGTTAGCAAGTTATAAATCTTTTGGTCGAGTCTAGGTGAAGTTGCAGAGAAAAATGTAAAATTTGGCAATTATAGAGGAAATGCAATTTGGTTTCTAAGTCATTTTGTTGCAGGTTTTGAATTCATGGAGATATGATGTTGTATAACTATACTAGCATTTGAATTATATTGAAAAATTCAGGCTCATGTCTCTCCCATGTACAAGCATATTTGAATTTTGAATAAAATGATCAAGGGTTACTTTGTTCATCTCACTATTGTGGTGTGTGCAATTCTTGTTTTAGCTTTAATTAAGGGAGTTAATTAAAATGCTTAAAGGAGATTACAGGTTGATATGTTCTATACAAGGATCTGATAAGTAGTATTGAGTTAGGGTTATGGATTTGTGATATTGTAAGGCAGTATTATCAAAGATCTTATGTGCTATGAGTTGAATCTATTATAAATCATTAGGTATTTGTGGATTTGACTCCTCCAATGGAAGCAAGGCACTGATCTGAGTTGCATTTGTTCTTTGTGATTTAGTGTTTGTTAGTGTTCACCTGGAGCTTGCTACAAATTGAAAATTAATGACTATATTTTACTGTGAAGTGTTGTTATAATTATCTCACACTCCAAATGGCTGATATTACTGATGAACAACCAATTCTATTCATTTTTATCCCGTTCTGTTGAGCTATTGAGTGAGATTATTTTTTATTGTTAATTTTGTTTATGATTATGGTGTAGAGGTTGTAAACACATTAAGGGATCACCCTCCTGGGTCTTGCAAATCCCAAAGTGTAGGAGGTCTTTAAAATCCTCATAAGTTGGTTTAGGTCCTTCAAGCTCCCCTTGATTGGAATTGGAAATTCCATAGGTAGATTAGAAGATCAACCTAGTAACGGTAAAAAAAACCAACAAAATGGTGACTCTATTAGGGACCATTTGTTGAAGATTATTTTGCCTTATAGAGTCATGAGTTTGTTATGATAGGTTCAATCTCCTTGTCAAGTGAGTCAATTCTCATAAATGCTGCCATATAATATATTGTAATTCATCTTTCAATGTAATTTTTGTTTAGATTTGTCCATACTTCATGATTATTTCATAATACCTCACAAACTATGAGTGGCGACTCTGAGATCTATGCACTGGTGTGCATTATTTGAGAAAATTTGAGAAAGAACCAAAGTATTTATAGTAGAGATGAAGAAGATTCCATCTCTTGTGATGAATTGCCCTAAATTTTTTGAGAAAGGAATCCATATGACATCATGTTGTTGGATAAGGAGGTGTTGTAGTGCTTGTGTTGGTTCTTAAATAAATTTGACCTATAAAGAAATTCCAGTGGATCATATTTTTGTCCTCTACAAAGAGGTGGCAACTCTACCCAAGAACCTGATGAAGATGTGCATATGGTTCCATATTTATCTATTTCCAATCAAAAGAACAGTTTGTAGTGGCTGCAATAATTCCAGGTATTTTCCGTTCTTGGTTTTCAAGAAATTGTGTTTGGAAACCATATATGAACATTTTAGGGAAAAATTTGGCTCCCTATTAGATGAATCTACATTAAGAAAGGGAACAATAGTAGTAGTTCTTTCTATACTTCTAAAATGTAATATGTAATATGATTTGAGAAGTATGTTTATTTTGAATTATTCCTCTGAGAAAGCTTAAGGCATAAATATTCAGTCAATGTTTTAGATTCATGGTTGAATTTGTAAATGATGTAATTGATAACCATGTATGAAGTTGATAATGATTGAATTGTATACAAGAGGTTTTCCCTGTGAAATGGAAGGTAAAAGTATGCAGGGCAAACAAGTTGTCCCAAGCCCTCAAAGGGATTTTTCTATTGAAAGGTATATGCCATTGGTTTTTAGTGGTATTGGAGGTTTCCCAAACCTAGCCCCTAAAAATTTTAGGAAGTATTTGCCCATATTCATAGGGAATAGTTCAAAATCAACCTCTAAGCATCTGCAAACATTCATGGATTTGATGGGGGACTATGAGGTAAATCATGAGGACATTGTTATGAAACTGTTTGTTCAATAATCAAAGGATGATGCCAAGGATTGGTTCTCATATTTACCATAATGTTCTATAGCTTCATGGAATCAGTTTATGACAGCCTTTGTTGAGCAATTTGGTGAAAGGGTAAATCCAAGTGAGGTGAGGAAAAAATTTATGGAGATCCATATAAGTGAAGATGAGTTGATCCATGTTTTCAATCTTTTATTTGCAAAGGGAATGAGAGAGATCCCAAAGTACATAAGGCCAAATGATGTTGAATGATTGGTTGTGTATCTTGGTGCATTTGACAGTAAGATGGGATTCTTGTTAAGGGATAAAGAGCCTGCAACATTACTTTAGGCATATCAAAATGCCATGGATATTGAGAAAATTTTGAAATACTCTATGATGAAAGGGTATCTAGCTACAAGTGTTGATTATCCACACACATTTCATGCAAGTAGAATTCAAGGATCAGGTAATAGAAATGATTGTCAAGATGACAATGCTTTCGTTGTTATGATCTCTCCATCATCAAAATATGAAGATCATAATGAGCTCCAAGTTCAATGTCAACAAAATTTGAGCATTGTTGATCAAAAGTCTTTTGTACAACAATTTTATGAAGTGGAGAGACAAGAGGGAGAATCACCATTCAAATTGTTTTCAAGATTTTTGGATGCTTTGATAGAAGTTCCCAAAGTTTTCAAACCTAAGGATTCCATGTGCATTGATTTATTTTGTAAGATTTATGACTTTGGGCTGAGTATTTTTCCAAAGGAATTGAAGCCCCGTAGCATTGATTAAGTACCTAATTGGATAAGGAGTGTAGAATCAGCCAAGTGTGGTCATGCACAAAATGCGGATTCTCAAAATGTAAACAACATTTGTCCTCTTGAAAGACATTATACAACAATGCAAAAAACTGAAAAGACTGTGTTAGAAAATGAAGTTCCATGTTGTATGGATGAGGATGAACATTGTAACCAACTTACAATCAGTATATGTGCAGATCCTTGCAGTAGTGAGGAAGATGGTGACACATGGGATGGTAACAAAGTAGAAATGCAAAAATGATTCTCTTATGATGTCTCAAATGAGGAAGGAGTAAATGAGATACAAAGTGCTACTTCATGTCATGTTGTGACCAAAAAGTACAAAGCATGTATTGCTGATATTTCATTAGAAAACAATGACTATGACTCTAAAAGTGCAGCCTCAAGTATTCATTCTGAAAATTTTGAACATGGTTTGTGCAATGAGGATTTTTATTGTGATGAAAATCATGTTGAGGTTGATAGTTTTGATTGCTTCTCTGAAGATTGTGATTTATTTTTTGAGGATGATATGGAAACATATTATTCTCCTGAAGAATGCAATGATGTAGATTCTCATGATGCCACTTGTCCACAAGTGAAGGAATAAATTCCATATGGTGAATAGACCTAATGTAATTCAGCTTCACAATCAAAAGAGCATGTTCATTATGAGAGTGATGCAGAGTTTGAAGACAAACATGTGTGTGATCAGTATGTTGACTCAAAACATAATGTTGAATATGATGAAGATGTTGATGAGTCTGCTTATGCTCCTACTCTTCATGATTGTTTGAATGAAGCAAAGATGTAAAAGTTTTTGATACATAATGAGAATGATGATGCAATAATGGATTCATTTTGGAATAATCAGTTGGCACATTATGACATGTATATGGACCTTGAATCAGGGTCATTACCCATTGATGATATTGAAAAGCTTGTTGATTCATATGACAGTAAAGTTTCAGATTATGTTGATATGACAAAGATTCTTGATCCATGTGTAGAGAAACCAAGGAATCAAATAAATGGTGAATCTCATGTTAATGAGTATGAAGTTGAGTGCAACTACTTATCATTTGTTGTTACTTATTTTCATAACATGAACATGGAAATTTATTCACCACATGTGAAAAGCATTGATGTGAAAGAAAGTGAAGATTCTAGTTTTATTGCTAAGGAGGATTTTTTAGTTAGAAATGAGTCTTTCACTTTTTGATTGGCACACATAACAATTGGTATTGTACATGAAGTTACTAGTTCAAATGGTTGTGTTGTTGATGTCCCTATTGATGATGATTTTCTTGAGCCCTCACTTGAGGTATTCGGTCTAGAGAGGAATGATGATGTGGAGAATGAATCAAAACATGTTCTCCAACCTGAGATGAATGCATTTAATAATTCCTTAGAAGTTAATGTTGCATATGGTTTCCATTCCATGATACTAGGATGTGTTCTGATGTACCTAAATGGAAATGTCAAAAGATGTGCCTAGGTTGTAGTGATCAATACAAGGATGCTCTAGAATACACATCTTTTATTTTTGACATATACCAAGATGATTTGTATGACACACACCAAGTTATTTATGAGATCTTTTAGTTTGATCTGAAAATAGATTTTGATGTGCAAAATAGTAATCAAAATGAGATTAATAGTTATAGCCATGTAGCTAAATGTGAATGTTGTTTTTGTTAGCTAGGAGAAGTTTTCACAAAGTGTGGCAATGCGCAAGATACTAAAGGATGTTTTTTTTAGTCTAAGAATGATTCATATGATGAATGTGATATGTTGTTGCCACATAATAGTTAGTATTTTTAAAGTGTGTTTTCCTTTCAAATGCAAAATGGTTATAAACATGTTGATAATGTTGTGAATGATTTCCTATTAGGAGAGGTCAACATGTTTAATTAGGCAGATGGTTGTGATTAGACTAGGCTTCCATATGGTTTGGATCATTATCTTCAAATCATGCCACTTGATGCAAAATCAAAAAATGAAGAAAGTGGCAATCATGTGACTTATTTGATTTGGTTGCCACTTGATGAAAAAGATGAACAAAGAGCAATTTTCTACTTGCCCAATGACAGCCTGACAATTGTGTTTACAAAGGTGCAGTTGGTCATGTTGTTATGGTTTGATAAGTGCAAGAATGAGTTGAGGGAGATCATATCATTTTAAAAAATTGTGTTTGATAGAGGTAAATGTTGATTCCCATTTTTTTCATTTGGTGGTCCGGGGTCACCAGATGAAGTTGAAAAGAAAAAATAAATAAAGGAGCAGTTTAAGGACACCTGATGGACTCAGAATTTGGTCTACTCTCCCCAAAGATCTAGAATATTTCTATGCCCACAGGGGGCATACATCCCCAGTCAGAGCCACTAATGGTACTCTAAAATTTTGAAAATTTGAGGTGCCCATTTCAGAAATTTTTCCTTTGCACTTTCAGAAGTGCACTTGATGAATGTGCCTAAGTGACCCACTTTGGAGGGTCATAACTTGAAGCCTATTGATTTTCAAGTAAAGCCCATTTGAAAACATATTCAATTGACATATGTGAACATGCATGTCAATTTTCAACTTCCCACGATGAGTTTTGATAGAGTTTCGAAAAGCGAAGTTGAAGGGTTTTAGCACTTTTATGTTGTTTATAAACATTTAGTTTTGTAAAGTAGCCTCCCGTTTGGGCTTGCATTTTGCAACCGGATGATTTTCATGTCAAAATGAGTATTGTTCTGCATTCTCCCCACCTAAATGAGCCCGTATGAAATTTTCAAAGTCTCATGACCTCGTTAGCTATTTTTAACACGTCAAAACCAAATGCAATTTCTCCTATTTTGCACCTACAATTTTTGAAACCTTTTTTGTGAAACCAACTTTGAGTGTAAATATCTTTTGATCAATGATGGTTCAAAGGAATTCATTTTACACACATGGTCAGGGCACCTAAATGAACTTATGTGTTTGATGGCAGCTTGCCAGGAATTGATTTTCTATTTTTTTCAAATTGGCAGTTTAGTGAGTTTTAATTGGTTCAAAATGGGTGCAGTTTCAGAAAAGTTAAACTAAGCAACTTTTTGGAATAATATATTCCACCTCGTGACTTTTTTTTTCAAGCCATTTGTTGCAATGCACTCTTGAATCCAACTTCTACATGTCTGTAATTTTGTATAGCTTCAAGAGGTCATTTGGTTAGTTTTCAGAGGTGATTCTAGAGCTCACATGGCTAGTTTTCACTATTTTGCAAAAGTGCCTGAAAGTGAGTTTTGGTGGCAACCCAGTTCGTCTTTTCATTTCAAATGCATCCAGAAGCTGCCTTAGATCAATTCAAGGAGAAAACTTGTTTGAAAATGATTTTTTTTAGTCAGGCCCACATGGGACCCGACATGTTTTACACAATAGTGAAATTGTATGTGTTGCATTTTGGAAGTTACTTAAAAGTGAATTTTTTGTACATAATCACAGTTCCTTCAAGATTTTAAATGCAAACATGTGTTTGATATAAGGAAATCCATGGGAGATTTGACATATTCATTGTTGGCTAGACACAATGATGCCTTTCTCCAAATTCCTGGTGGTTACAAGCCTAAATCATATATGTGAAGGGATTTGAAGCAACTCTATCTAATTGAGGGTGATGTTTTACTTGATTTTCCATGGGATAGAGTCACAACACCTTTTAATATTGCTAATTTTTTTATCCAGTTGCGTGATATTGAAAAGGAAAATCAATTATGTGGGCTAGTGTTGTTGGGGTTCATGATTATGTAAACTAGAGTTGATTTCAGATGCAATTTTGAGATAGGTAAATGGTTCTAAGTAAAGGAGACAATTTTAAGATGCAATATGGTTCCTTGGAAGGTGTAGATGAGATTCACAATAACTCCACCAAATGAAGTTGAAAACAAAACCATTAAAGGATATTTCTCTCATAGCATGAGGATCCAAGGACCAAAAGGCAATTGGCTAAATCGGGCTTCAAAGGGGGAATGTTTGTAATTAATGTTTAAAAAAGATCTCAGTACAAGTTGTTGCAAAATTTATTTGGACAATGAATCATAAAAATGCAAATAGTGGTGTGTAAGGGAGATTTATTTGGAGTCATTGACCCATTGCATTGGCTAGAAGGTGGTTTCATTCATGATATCACGGGCTATAGTCACAATATTAATTTGTGTCTTGCTGAGCAGTTAGAAGAGCTACATAATATAGAAAATGTAAATAATTGATGTTGCCCTTTGTAGAGTGTCGATGGATCCAGTGAAAAGGAGACATCCTGGAGAAGGCATATGAACTTTTAGAAGGGTCTAAAATAGATATAATTTCACCGAATGCCATAGCTGCAACATGTACAGAGTGAATATGTTGAAAAATCTTCAAAAATATCAGGTAAATACAAATGGCAACGCACTCAAAAGAAGGCATGGACTTCCACCAAAGCACGGAGGATAGAAGTGCTCCATTCCAATTATCTACGCAATAATGAGGAGTATGCACCAGCCAGTGAGTGTTTACAGTGAAAATGTATCAAAATTGTTTGAGGGAATTATTTTTTCTAACAATGTATAGCCTACACCGAACAATAGGAAGAACGTCATCAACAACTAAGGGTGTTTGCATAAGGATTTATTGAAAGGTCCTCAACAACCTTCAAGAAAAAGAAAGATTCCATACATGGAGGAATACCTTTTGAAGAGAAGGCTCCAACACTATAATGAAAGATGAAGGAAACGTATCTAGAAATGTGTTAGGTGAGTGGGAAGTGGCGTTAGCAACATGGAGCTTTTCCATGGGATAAATTCACAACACTATTAAATATTGCTAGGTTTTTTGAACAATACGTGATATTGCAAGTGAACTTTGATACAGGAGTTTGTGCTAGCATTGGAGGTGGAGCAAACTATTATATGATGAACTCCACCATTGTACCATCTTCCTTCCTCATCTATGCGGTAGGATGGAGAATCATTTGACTGATGGCTCGCCATGATTGCATGTTATTGAAAAGATGTATTTGTTGAAATTTCTTTAGAAATATTTAAGAAAATGCCTAAAGGGCGCGACCTAGAGATGGTGTGTGAACTGTTTGACAATGCCTCAATAAATGTGGTCTCATTGTGCCAATGCAAGATAACCTAAATGGATTTGTTTAAAAGGCGTTAGTAAATTTTAGGCAGATACATTGGGAGTGCGTGGTTTGAGGTAGGATGCACGCATCCATCAAAGCACTGAGGATAGTGAAAAAGTGTTACAGATAGAGGTGATTTCATGTTGCATATGAAATTTAAATAGGGACATCATAGGCTGCAACGAAACACATCTAGGGATGCATCTTTTCTCAAGGCTTTGTGAGGAGAATGTGTGGGTGTTTGGCTACAATTATGATGCCCTATGAAAGGGGAGCATTTGTTTATATGTAAAAATGGATTTGTTGAAGAAGTATCAAAAACTTGAGTGCCATGCCATGCTTGCCAAAGGACGCAGTTATGATATGAAAGATCCTAGTTGGATGAGGGTGTTGAGTGTTGTTGCCACCATGACCAGAGAAAAGGCATGATCAAAGCATGGATAATGAACATCGTCACCAGGGTCTAATGAAGTTGTAGAGAACATCAAACGAAAAAAGAGGATTAGGGAAAATAAACAAGCAGATTGAAGATCGATGGCCAAGATGAATTGGTAATTCCATTCAAATCTCGGTCGATGCCTGCCATATCATGATCCATAAGTGTGCATGGGTTAGCTATTGTCGGTTGGTGGGAAGGTGGCTTCGTGTTGTTTTGGTGGGCCCAAGGAATTTTAATGCATGAGTAAAGTTTTCTAAAAATTCCTCCCAAGTATTAAAAGGCTATCATATTTTAAATGATAGGGGCATGGAATATAAGAATGGAATATTTAAATGGGTTGTTTAAATTGGTTTTAAATGTTAGGGAGTTTTGTTATAAAAATATTCTGCCCGATAAGGAGATGGGTTTTCGTGAAGGAAGGCAAAGTATCTTGATTTAAGTGTGAGGAAAAACATTTAAAGTGAAAGTGCACAGGATAAGAAGGTAAATGGAGGAATTTTTCACATGGAAATTTTTTATGTTGTTGGGCAACTTACAACAAAGGAAATTTTGGGGATAGAATAGGTTTGTTGTAGGGAGAGGAGAAGATTATTTACAGTTTGATGATCAAGGGTGAAATTGTTTCCAAATGGAATTTCTGAATCAGCTTTAGGGCTTCTTCCTAAACATTCCATTCTTCTATTTATTCTCTTTTTATTTCATTGTAATGGGTTAGCAAGTTAGAAATATTTTGGTCAAGTCTAGGTGAAGTTGCAGAGAAAAATGTAAAATCTGGCAATTACAGAGGAAATGCAATTTAGTTTTTGAGTCATTTTGTTGCAAGTTTTGAATTCATGGAGATATGATGTTGTATAACAATACTAGCATTTTAATTAGATTGACAAATTCAGGCTCATGTCTCTCCCGTGTACAAGCATATTTGAATTTTAAATAAAATGATCAAGGGTTACTTTGTTCATCTCACTGTTGTGGTGTGTGCAATTCATTTTTTAGATTTAATTCAAGGAGTTAATTGAAATTCTTAAAGGAGATTGCAGGTTGATATGTTTTATACAAGGATCTAATAAGTAGTATTGATTTAGGGTTACAGATTGGTCCTCGCTTTGGGATATTCTGAAGAATCTATAGATCCATGAAGGAAGATTACAATCAAGGCATATGATGATGAGGAAAGAGCTTCCAAAGGCCTCATCATGCTACCAATCAAAGTGGGACCTATTGTGAAGAATACCTTTTGTTAGGTTCTAGATTGGGATCTATCTTATAACATACTCTTGGGTCATCCATGGATCCATGACATGCAAGTTGTTCCATCTACTTATCATCAATTCTTGAAGTTTCCATATGATGGAAAAGAAGTAACGATACCTGTTGATCACATTAGCAGTCAAACTTTTTCTAACCTAAGAGCAACTCAGGACACACTCGTCCCAAATAATAGAGAGGCTTTGGCCATCTCTACCTCCAAATACAATGAGCAAGCATGAGAAATGATAAGTAATTTTGGCACCAAGGTAAAATTGAAAGATGATGAAGTGGGAGAATATTCTTTATCTCTCTCTAATCTACCCATATCTCCAAGATCTGACGGTCAACCATCAACATACATACAATAGGCTACAACAGCTTTAGCCTCAACTTCAATTCCCATCACCAAGTTTAATGGGGTGTTTATCAAAGAAAATGAAATGGAATATAGGGCTATTCTTGATTGGCTCTATAAAGATGAAGAAGAATCAGTAAAACATATCAAGTTACCCACAAAACAATATGGAAATGGTTATGCAATAATGCAACAAATGGGTTATGAAGGAAATGGTCCTATCGGAAAAAGAAAAGAGGGTATCATTGAACCTATCTAGCTAAAAACAATCCACCCAAAGGATAAGACTGGGTTAGGATATGGTGAAGATACAAAGTAAGAAGTACTAAAAAGAATGTCTAAAGAGGAGTTAACTAAAAAAATCTTGAGAATTCAAGCAAATAATTTTGACACTGACTCCAATGAATATGAATGGGATGACATTGAGAAAAGGGTGTATTTCATACACAAATTCACACCGGCATTCTTACAAGGGGAAATCTCAAGGCCTCCGCTTGATTACGTTCTACAAAGGGATCATGACTCAAGTGAAACCAATTCGATTCAAAGTGAGATAGATCATCTACAAGAGGATACCATTCTAGACCTCTCCCATAATGACGTTAATAATAGTATCATGACTCTAATGGATAGTGATCTTACTCATCCTAATGATCCATTTCCTTTGGTCCATCCCGAACTCATTGATTGGAAACAAATCACACCTATTGATGTCCCAACTTTTCCTAATAATGAAACCATCATAAACTTTCTTTGTTCATCCCATCCAGAAACAAGTTCCACCGGGGAATCACTAGATCAGAGTTCTCAACAGGAAAGTGCCAAGTTTCTCAGCTATGAAATAAATAACATAAAAGAAATATCTAATAGTGAAAACCTAACAAAGGCAGTATTAGATCAAGACAAGAGAAAAATAAAAAGCATATCCAATAGTGAAAACCTTTCAAAGGCACTAGAGGATGGGAAACTTGACACTCTCCCGGAACATTACCAGGAAAGGTCTTCTATTCTAATATAACCAACAGAGGCACTCAATATAGGTACTACAAAAAATCCCAAAGTCTTGCAATCGGCTGCATCTCTAACAGAAGAGGAAATACTAGGATTCATAGAATTTCTCAAGAACAACTAAAACAGTTTTGCATGGTCCTACATGGATATGCCTGTATTGGATCCAGATCTCATCATGCATCATCTATCTATTATGTCGAGGGAAAATCCTATGAAGCAGAAACTCAGAAAAATGCATCCACATGTTGCATTGTTGGTTAAAGAAGAGTTAAAGAAGCTTTTAGATGTTGGATTCATTCGATCTATCGACTATGCAGAATGGATCTCCAATATTGTACATGTTTCAAAGCCAGATAGAAGGATCATAATTTGTACAAATTTCAGGGATTTGAACAAGGCATGTCCTAAAGATGATTTCTCTCTACCAAACATAGATATGATTGTTGATTTGACTGTTGGACATGCAATGTACTCATTAATGGATGGATTTTCAGGATACAACCAGATAAAGATTGCACTAGAGGATCAGGATAAAATAGCATTCACATGTCCTTGGGGTACCTATTGCTAGAACGTGATGCCATTTGGGTTGAAGAATGAGGGAGCTACATAAAAATGTGCAATGACAACAATTTTTCATGATATGATGCATAAATTCATGGAGGATTACGCCAATGATCTCCTCGCCAAATGTAACACCAAGGAAGGACACATAGATATCTTATCTAAAATTTTCAAAAGAATGGAGCAAATTCAAAGTAAGACTTAATCCAAAGAAATGTGTTTTTGGAGTGAAATCTGGAAAGCTACTAGGTTATATTGTATCAGAAAAGGGAATTGAAGTGGATCCAGCTAAATTACAAGAAATTCTCGATATGCCACCACCAAGGAACAGTAGTCAACTACGCTCTTTGTAGGGATGGTTACAATCCATTCGAAGATTCATTGCCCAACTGGCCGATAAAATTTTACCATTCACTCATCTCTTGCACAAGAATGTTCCATTTAAATGGGAGGACAAATGTGAAGCATTGTTTGATTAGATAAAGCAGTATCTCATGAATCCACCAGTATTGATTCCACCAGTGCAAGGTGCACCACTCATATTGTATATTTTTTTCACGGAAGTTTCCCTAGGAGCATTATTGGCATAGGAAGACAACTTAGGAAAGGAGCGAGCAATCTATTACATCAATCAAAATTTGACAAGTCATGAGCTAAATTAAAAATTCATTAAAAAAGATTACTTAGCGGTAGTGTTCACTTCTCAAAAGTTATGACATTATATGCTAGCACATACAATAAAGCTTGTGGCTAAGATTGATCCACTCAAATATCTTCTAAGTAAGGCAACTATTAGTGTAAATATTTATTTACTACACTAGCATAGGTTAACTTAGGTTATTTTAACCTTACGATGCATTTAATCTTTTTAGGGTTTCCTTGTTGTCACATGTTGTTAGATGAAGACACATGGTAACATCTTACTGCATCTTGTATCTCACCCTTTCCTATATAAGGAGGGTTATTATATCATTTGTATCATCCCTTTTCCTCATCATTTTGAGAGGTCTTAATATCAAGCAAGCTCTTGCATATCCTCTTGTGGAAGATTCATCATTGTTTTTGTAGGTGTTCCTAGTTATTAATCTTGTTCAATATTTCTAACATGGTATCAGAGCCATTCCTACAAGACTCTTCCCAAATCTGAGGATTGAGCTATGGCTGTAAGATCTTCTCTGAGGTTGTCTCCATATTAGGTTTTCTCTGGAAGGTCACTTTCGGTACATGTTGGAGGAAATCTGAGCTCATATCCAAGTCCAGGGTTGTCGAAAAAGTCAAGATCGACTTTTGTTTTGCCAAAATCTGACATTTTATGCCAAAGTTATGAGGATCTAAAGTTTTGCAAGATTTGGAGATTGCAAACCTGCAAGAACTTTTTTCACCTCAAATTGACCACGCCATCAGATCCAGAGAGCCCGAGAGACAAAGATCAACATATAACATGCCCATATTTGGCATCTGCTGTTCGTGAGGCAAAAAAATTTTACCCAGCAGGCCGTACGGCCCGCCGGGTACAGGGTACGATCGTGCAAAATATTTTTAAAAAAAATTATTTTAATTTTTCTGCATTTTTTTCCGTTCTGTGGAAAATTATTCAAAAAATATATATATTATCTTTTTGGGCTTTTTTTGTGAAAAAAATAAAAATAAAATAAAATACAAAATAAAGTTTTTTTTGGATTCGCCGACGGATCCACCGACGTCACCTCTATCCGGTGTCGACAGCTGTCCCATCCAGCCCCATCTCTCACCGACCGGTCCATCTCCCGACCCCCATCCCATCCATCGGTTTCTGTTCTATTCTCCGCCGACTGCTACTGGCCATCATCTCGCCAACTGCTTCACTGCCCACCGGCCATCATCTCGCTGCCAGTTGTCTGTCACCGGCCCATTTGAAGCCCCTGCCAGCCGTGGCCTCGGTCCTATCAACAACCGAGGGGTCTGCTAATGTGAGCGGACCCACCATTGCACAGGCTGCTCCGCCTAGATAGCTCAGCTCTATCGCCACCGATCCAGTGGCCTATTTTTAAATTGTCAGCCCGCCCCCTAGTCATATCAGTGACCAGGGGCTAATTTTTTTAGCCCGGGGTGCTTATTTTTTGCACCAATTTAGCCTGCAGGTTCTAATAGGGAAGTTTTTTTCAAAACGCCATATCTTTTCACCAGGGTATCAAAAATCAGAAAATGAGATACTGTCGGAAAGAGGATTTGGTGTACTTTCCAATGGTGACATCCATTCTATGAAATCTTTCTTCCAGAAAATTTTACATTCAACTAAAGTCAACCCTTCATTTTGGACATAAAGGCTCATATCTTCGCAACCGTTGATCAAAATTCAGTGATTCCAGCGGCATCAGGAAGGTGATTTAGAGCTCTTTTCATCCATCTAGTCACTTCTATTGGTTTTAGCTCCAAGTACTCTTGCATTGGTTTTGTTCAAATTTGGTGCATTTGTTCAATAACTTGGATATCCTGAAGCTTGGGAAAAGGTCTTGTTTTGGGTGGCATCACTTCAGTTGCACATCAGCTATTTGGAAGTTTCTATTTGTTGCTGAAGGTCATTGTCTTTGTACTTTTGGATAAATTTGTTTGTCCATTATGGGGCTTGCATATTATCCTTCTTCTCCATCAGAGACTATTGGTATCCCTTCACATTCAGTGATTCCTTGTCCAGAGTCATTGATTAAGGCTTCCATCATCATCATCATTCATTAGGACATATTTGAGGGGATATCTCTCCTATTTGATGACAGTCATTGCACTCCTGTTGTCAAATCATCACAGTCTTTGGATCTTGTTTAGCATCTGGTTCCGCATCTTCCTGATTTGTCACCTTCTACATTGATTGGGTATGTACCTAAGTGGGTTGTGGCATCTTCATCTTCATCAGGAAAGGAGACACATGAGCAACTTTCAAAGACATCATCAGCATTCATATACATCCATCCTTCCTTCAATTCCTATCCGGAATGGGAAGCATCTCTGCACTTGCACTTGGTTTTGTTTCTTCCGAAAGGGAGACAAGTTGTTTGTCGACATTGGATCATGTTTTGTCTACATACACTTACCTTTTTTGTAGGTGATCACATATTTTTGGGGGGCTATATTGTCTCTTTATTTCCCTCCTATGGGGGGGGGCCATTGATTGTATTGTATCCATGTGATGATTGTTGTCCTTGGGGGGATGATGTTGAGTCTTCCAAATCATCACCTTTCTGCATTTCATCTCCTTTTTTTCGGAGAGGGGTCTTCTTCCCACTGGGTTTTCCCCCTTTTCTCCATTTTGTGGGAGATTAGTTGCATCTTCATCCTATGTACATGGGTACCTAATATGGCCATCAGCCAGGACTCATCATCATCATGCATAATCATTGCATTTTCTTTTCCTCCCTAAGTTGCACTTATGGGAGGGTGTTAGTGTAAATATTTATTTACTACACTAGCATAAGTTAAATTAGGTTATTTTAACCTTAGGATGCATTTAATCTTTTTAGGGTTTCCTTGTTGTCACATGTTGTTAGATGAAGACACATGGCAACATCTTACTGCATCTTGTATCTCACCCTTTCCTATATAAGGAGGGTTATTATATCATTTGTATCATCCCTTTTCCTCATCATTTTGAGAGGTCTTAATATCAAGCAACCTCTTGCATATCCTCTTGTGGAAGATTCATCATTGTTTTTGTAGGTGTTCCTGGTTATTAATCTTGTTCAAGATTTCTAACAGCAACCTTAACTGAAAGGTTGGCTAAATGGGTCATGATCCTGAGTGAGTTTGACATTCATTATATGGATTGCAAAGATATAAAGGGATAGGTAATCATAGATTAGTTAGAAAAAGTACCAATGTCAGCAGATCACCCAATACACATTGATTTTCCTAATGTTGATGTATTCACAACAACAATTAAGTAGTCATGGGCACTCTACTTTGATGGTTCCTACACTCAACATGGTTCAGGAGCAGGAATTATTTTTATTACACCTCAAGGACATACAATTCCAAAATATTATCGGCTAATGTTCCCTTGCACAAACAACATAGCTGAGTATGAGACATTATTAATTGGCATGAGAATTGCAGTAAACTGAAAAAACACAGAACTTCAAGTTTTTGGTGATTCACAACATGTTATAAATCAAATCAATGATGAATATCACACTAAGGATGACAATTTGATACCTTACAAAGGGATGGTGGATGATTTTAAGAAATACTTTGTTGATATCAAGTTCATACAAATTTTGTGTATTGATAATAAAGCAACTGATACAATGGATACAATAGCATCTCTACTCCAGTTGTCAAAGAATCAAACACGGTATGATTTCCTAGTGGAACAATTGTTTTCTCTTGCCTATGAAAATCTAGAAACTCAAATCATTTGCCACTTAACCAGTTCTGATTCTCCCTTATATGGCCAAATTTATGCTTACCTAAAGGATATTATTTTACCTTTAGATTTTTCTAGAAATCAAAAAAGAAATTTCATCCGTCAATCCTCCTGATACATCTTAATTGCTAACGTCTTATACCAGTGTGTTTTGGATGGTACCCTCCTTAGATGTCTCGAACACAATGAATCCAAAAAATATTTACAAGAGGTACATGGTGGCATTTGTGGGACACACTCGAGTGGACTAACCTTAGCAAAGAAACTTGTGAGATTGGGTTACTACTGGCTGACCATGGAGAAGGAATCATTCATCTTTGTGAAGAAATGTGCAAAATGTTAGATTCTTGGGAATTTCATTCATGCTCCTGCTCAGGAATTACAACCCTTCATCACAACATGGCCTTTCGCTCAGTGGGGATTGGATCTGGTTGGCAAGATACACCCATCATCTTCAAATGGACACAAATTCATCATTACAGCCACTAAGTATTTCACTAAAGGGATTGAAAATGTTCCCCTAACAAGTGTTACTAGAAAACAAATCTCTTCATTCATTTTAAACTATATCATCTATCCATATGGTATTCCCAACTCCATTATCACAGACAATGGAAGACCCTTTAAAAATTAGGATGTTGATGAGCTATGTGAAATATTTCACATTCAACACAGGTTTTCTACACCTTACTATCCACAAGGGAATGGTCAAGCTGAAGCTTCAAACAAAATAATTCTGAAGATTTTGAAGAAAATAGTAAATGAATCAGGTCGTGATTGGCATGTCCAATAAAATCCAGCATTATGGGCATACATAACAAGTATTCACACACCAATAGGTGCTACTTCCTATGCTTTGGTCTATGGAGCATAAGCTATTCTACCACTAGAAGTTGAGATTCCTGGACTTCGAGTATCACTAAAGGGGTTAATCAATGATGAAGACTATAGAGTATCAAGGTTGCAAGAGCTGGAACTGCTTGATGAACGGCGTCAAACTACAGTTAATCATTTGAAGGGATATCAACAAGATATGTCCTGCAGCTACAATCACAGAGTCAAACCACAAAATTTTCAAGTGGGTGACTTGGTTCTCAAAGAAAACCCTCGTAATCAGTAGGATCGGGAAAAGAAAGGCACGTTCGAACCTAATTTTTTGGGTCCGTTCGTTATCATTTCTTCCTATGGATCAGGGGCATATCGGTTGTCAACATCAAAAGGGGACCTATTTGAAGATCCAACCAACATAATTCATCTAAAGAATTTTTATGCCTGAAAATATCAAAAACAGTATAAAAAAACCTGAAAAAATACAAAAAAAATGAAAAAGAGAAAAAAATACAAAAAAATCAAAAGAGCAAAACAATACAAAAAAATCAAAAAGAGAAAAAATACAAAAAATTCAAAAAGAGAGAAAAAAATTGTTGCCTTGATGAAAACCTAGCAAACAGGTGTCTTGCTAACAACAAAAAAATCATAAAATCAAGAAAAAGTGCAATAAAATAAAATTTGTGAAAACCTGGCAAGCAAGCATTGTTTATGATATTTTTTGGCTCTCTCATCTATTAGAATACATTATGCATATCCATCTTTCATCGGCATCACATACATGCCTAGCCATCACATTCGCATCATGCATCACAACATCTCATTGAAACGATAAGGATCTCATCATGTCTTGATGATTATGGTTATCCTTAGCAGTAGTTGTGTCTAACAAGAGTCAAAGAATAGGGTCACTAGGGGAGGGAAATTCACTTCTTGGAGCTTTCTAGCAGGAAAATTGGCAACATGTGTCAAGAATCAGAATATCAAAAAACAACAAAATTATTCAATTAAACTGAGTTTACACGACTATTTAGACAGATAACTAAAACAAATTGGATGATCTTAATGTGAATAAAATGAATGGAAAACTTAAAGCATAAGTTGAATTGTTGTTTTGACATTTGATGACATCATATCTTTGGAGTGGTTCAATGATGTACTGAACTAGAATCACAAGGAAGGAGTATGGTTTTCTTTGCTTGTTGTCTGTAAGCTAATCATTAGTATTGTACAAATTTGTCGTGGGACATGCTCTACAATGTATCATTGATGAAATTTAAAAATTTGCATAGGAAAATAGTTAACTTTTGTCTATTTATGCAAACAATACTCAGGTCATCTTGGTTCAATTATACCTCGATGCTTGTATTAATTTTCTATATCAAAAATCATGAAAGCAGTACTTAGGTCATCATTGTTGCTAACATCCCCTTTGATTCTTGTACTAAATTTCAACATATCAAAAGGCTCGATGATGAAAATCAAGCGCAGCATGAAATCACAAAAAGGAGAATGGTTTGTTACTACATTCTAAGACTGCATGATTCATTTAGGTTTGCATTTTGAAGGCTGTCTAAGGTAGAATTTTGAGGGTTGGAAAAATTTTCATATATATTTTCAAAACAACAATTGAGTAAATTTGGACATTTGTGGCATCTCATTCCATTATCATTCATTACATATCATTTCACCATCACTCATTTAGGTTATCATTATTATTTCATTTGCATACTTACATCATCGTTTCATTATCATTATTTTTCAATCTCATTTAGTTCATCATGATCATTATCCATCTTTACATATCATATGCATGGTCATTATTTTAATCATTCATTATTATATAATTTCGTAACATTTACATTTATTTTACTTTCATTCACATACATATACATTTATAATAAGGTTGCATCCATTTCATTCATTTATTATCATCATTTAGGTTATCATTTTCATATCCATGGCATCATATTACTACATCATTATCATTAGTTCACCAATTGATATCATTATCATTATTATCATCATACTACATCATTATTCATGTCATGTGCATATCATTCATTAAATATTATATCTTCATAATCTTCTCATTTATACATTCATCTCATTTCATCATAAATTTTCATTTAGGTCATCATTTCATTACATATCCATTTATATCACTTTTTCATCATTGTTAGGTCTCATTCATTTAGTCTACATCATAACATTTTTCAGATTATTAAAATCATTCATCATCTTGCATTCATTACATATGTCATAAATAAAAACCATCATGTTAGAAATCATTTCATCATAACATATAGTACATCATATCATCATTGCATCATCATTTTCATTAAAACCATCATTTACATCATCATCATAAAAATCATACACAACATAGCACATAGAAATAAACATGCATCCATAATCATACATCACAAATCATCCATAACATGTGCATAATCAAATCACCACTGCATCTCATAAATATCATCAAAACAAATGTCTAGGAGTACAAGGATATCAAATGTTTCAACAAGATATATCAAATACAATGACTAAATATGTCAAAATTCTCATCACTGAGGGGTATCTGGTCATGGCACATGGATGCTACTATCCCCTAAGGTGGTAGGTCTCATTGGATCTCTGCTCCTTGAAGCTCTGATCTCTCGTCTGGCTGGATAACCCACACTCCTGGTGGCACTCTTGGAATGACTACGTGAATGGATCTGAGATCGAGTACCTAACTCTATAAAAGCAATCCTCCTCTCGGGTGGCACTGCCTCAAAGTATCTCATCCTGTAATACTCGGCCTCCCGAGCAGTCTCCAATCCCTCTAATACAACCTCTCCAATAGAGGTGCTCTCTACTATTCAAAGGAGTTTCTCAGCTACCCCCTCGGCCTATATGCATCTCTACTGGAAGCTGTGTCACTCTGTCATAAATCGAGCTATCTGTGGGTCAGGAGGTGGTGGTTGTGCAACCTGTGCCTATAGCTAGCTGATTGTCACCTATGCCTATGCTAATTGACTCCAAAGAGTTTGAATCTTTTCCTGCAAGGAATCCATCTGTCCTTATGAGGGATCCTTGATAATAACCCATGGAACTGAAGTACTCAGTTGATCCAACACTCTTGATGTCTGTGGCCTCATACTGAAGGGTACATCAAAGAAAAACCTTTACCCTCCATCCCCACCACCTCCATCATCCCCATTGTCATCACTGTTGTCATCCAATTTTTTAGAGTCATACCCCTCATCTCCATCATCCCCCTCCTCATCAATATACATGGCCATTGCATCCTGTACCCCTACCTGAGCCTCTCCTCATGGCTGCCCTATTGCTACCTGTGCCTATGGTTGTCCTCGCCCTCTTTGTATGGTTGGTCCTCCCAATAATGGGGTAGGCTCCTCTGGGCTGGTGAGCCTCGAAAAAGGATGAGTGTAAAATAAAGTTGTTTAGTCATCTGTCATCCCTGCATTTGTCACCTCTGGGTGCATCGCCAAGTAATTCGGCTATAAATCTGCATACTCTGCCCTAGCAGCCTCTATGGTCACGAATGGACCCACTCTACCATATCCTCCCACCGCCTAGCATTGTGTGCCACACCCTATGGCATCATTTGTACTAGTCCAAACTATCTCAATACCCGCATAACCAGAAACCACTCAATGATAAATGGGGTGTGCCCAATCAGGTATCTCGAACTGGTACAAAAAGGAAACTCTATATCATCTGCCTCTCAGGGGGTCACAGTCAAGATACGGTATCTAGATGATGGTATCCATGTCATCCAGTACCCTCTTCTAGTACTCTAGCTTCCCCAACCTTGATTGGACAAGGGGACCTATGTAGGCATAAACATATGGAAACCCAAGGGGACGATCTCTTCGAACAATGGGATGAGTGATCGCAATCCACTCCCATGCCCATATCTGTAAAAGAGTAACTCCGCAGGAGGACTCTTCCCATCTATGTACATGACTTGATGAAGATCATGGTACAGATGGGCAAGCATGCAGGACCCTCATGCATATCTGGTACCATGGAGAAGCATGTCCTCCAAGATCCACCCCCACCCGACTAATAGTCCCTTTGACCTATGATCAGCACAAAGGAAACCACCGATGAAACTTGATAAAACTAAAGGTAGTGGGGAATATCTTTCCAGCATCTCCTTCCAATTAATCTCATATCCAGAGACATGAGGATCCTGGAAGACTCATCTCAGTGCATCAGTCCCCCCAATCTCCTTGTGATCATAGATCACAAACTCACCGACTATAGTAATACCCAGAATCCTATATACATCCTCTAGAGGCATATTCATCTCTCCTGTGGGTAGATGAAAGGTGATATGCTCAATATTCCACCTCTCAGCTAACGCAATCAACAATGCCATGTTTATGTGATATAGCAGGATCCTCAACAATGGACTCAACCCACATTGGTATATAATCTCTAAGTCATTCTAAGACAACTGAGGAACCATCTCCCAGGTATGAGGAAATCTCTCTCTAATCTAGAGGAGGTTAAATTCCTCCTTTATAACATCATCAAGCAATCTCTAATCAAATCAGTACATCAAGCAAGTTCATCACTTGTATCAAACAGGCAATCAGCTCAAACAAATCAAATCTTATTTGTTTTTCAATCAAGAAAGAAAATCTATCTATCATTTCTACTATTTTTTTTCATATCGCATGGAAAAAAATTTAACATTCAACTGACTCAACATCTATCTATTTGTCTTTCAATCAAGAAAGCAAATCTATCATCTATTTGTCTTTCAAGCAGGAAAAAAAATTATCTTTACTATTTGTTTTTCAAACATGAAGACAAATTTATCAAATCAAGCTAATCTATTCTTGATGTTATTCAACAACATATAATTAGTTGTCTAATTTAGCAACAATCATCAAGTAAATATCAATTTTTCTTCAAAAATTGACATTCGGAAAAAATCCATGGATGCGCTAAAACAATCAATCAATGCGCTAAAACATGTATGCGCGACTTTAATCTATGGATGTGCTAAAATAGACATTGGATGCAGTAAATCATGTATGTTCTATTCTATCAAGTGGATGTGCTAAAACAGTCATTATATGCGCTAATCTAGCCTATGCGCTATACTAGCATCCTATGTGGGTAGTTTTTCTGGATGCGCTACTTCGTTTTTCCTATGCGCCATTTTGTCTATGTGCTAATCTACAAATCTATGCATTATTGTCTTGCATCTATGCACTACTCTGGATGCACTACTCTATCTAGTCTATGTGTTGAAGTATGAATCGTGTGCGCTAAACCGCAATCCTATGCACTAAAGCAAAAAAATCTAAAATCTAAAAAATTAAAAAATCATACAAAAATTCACTACAAATTTGAAAAAGAGGATTAGATCAACTTACCAGAGGTCCATATGTAGCTGGTCTTTGATGATTGTGGGCTCGCTCAAATCAGTGGCACTCATAATGGATCGGTATCTCATTTTTATCTCTCAAAGATCTAAAAATTCTCACAAGTTACTGTTCAAATGACAATGACTTTTCACCCTTTCCACCTTTTAAGGGGGTAAAAAGGAAAAATTATTTTCATTTTTACTTGGCAATACACTATTTCGAGAGATAGATCAGCCATTTCTCTTCGAAAATCAAAGGAATTCTTTTCATCATCATTCTCATCGCACGATTTATCTCTCGAGGGGGCATATAGCATCGATAATTTCTAAGTCTGGGGAAAAAATATTTGAACCAATGTGTAAAACACATCACTTCAAAGAGGGGCAAAATGTATGCATCTAAAAATGGTCACGGTTATTCAAACCTGTTAATTAATTAAATATGAATTATTTAATTAATATTCTAAAGTCATCTACATATAAATAAATTTAATTATTTATTTATATTGTGCATTTTTCCAATTCTTCTAGTCAAATTAAATAGATAAGTTTATTTAATTATTGCTACTTTCCTCTTAATTAAACTAAATAAATTTTATAATTTATTTATTTAATTATCATTTTGTTTCTAAAGTTTGAATGTTTAAATTCAAATTATGGAATATTCTTCTAATCCAAGGCTAACATCTCACATAATTAAATATTATAAATATATAATTACTTATCTTTTTCACTTCTCTCACATAATTAAATATTAATTTATTTAATTTTGGAAACTTCCATTTTCACATGTCACACATAATTAAATAAATTTATTTATTTAATTAGCATTATCCTCAAACTTTCAACCAACTTTTCATAAATGAAAAGATAATTCCATGTTTGTCTCCATTTTTGAATGAGTATGGCTTTGTGGGTTGAAAGCATTCTTCCACTTTCCTCTCAACCTTCCACCTTTCTCTCAACCTCTCTATCTCTCACTATTCATCCTGACAAGTTTGAATCTCAACCGTTGATCTATGCCAACTATATTCTTGCGGTCGAAAAATCTATCAATACAGCCTTCTTGTAAGTAGATTTCATCCTAGATTTCATACACAATTACTATAGTTGCATTCGAATCAGCATATCAACATTTTAGTCATATCATAGAAATTCAATTTCATAGCTTATATCATTAGCAATGGACATGCATTTTCAATCAATCTCATTCTCCTAAGTTGTCATTTCAACAAGATGTTGCTTGCACAAGTGAGAGCCAGCAACTTTAATCAAATCCTTGGAGATAGAGGACAATGGGACGAATTTGAAGAAGTTGCTATTGTTTAGAGTTTGCATTTATGTTTTCTAGATTAGTTTCTTTCAATATAATGTTCCATTGGTGTGTTATTTTACTTTTTAATTAATCCCACATATTCTAACAACACATTTTTGGCACCCACCGTGGGGCATCCCCCCATTTTTTAATTTTTTTAATTGCAAATTTATTTTTTTCTGCATCCCTGGACTATTTCAACGCATCCATGGATAGTTTCAGTGCATTCATGGACTCTTTTGGTGCATAGAAGGCTTGTTTTCATGCATCCCTTATTGATCATTTAGCACATTTTTTGACTATTTTGGCGCATAGACGACCTATTTTCATGCATCCCTTCTTGATCATTTAGTGCATTTGTTAACTATTTTGGTGCATTGGTGACCTGTTTTAGCGCATACGGAGGTTGTAAAAGAAAATTTTGATTCCAATGCCATCAGCAGACATAATTTTTCAATTCGGTTAAAAAATAAAATGAAGCAATCCTAGGATAGAAATTTAAAATCTGGAATTTATCAATCTATAATCAAAAGTGAATTTTGGGGAAACCCATATTCAACGGAAGTGGGCAAGATAATCATCCCCAAAATCTTTGTTCTAAAGATTGGGAGGTCTCCTGAGGAATTTTATCTATTGCCATGCCGAACGGAAACCTTTACTAAAAACCATAGTATAGAAAGCCAGCCGTTTCAGTATCCAAACATCATTTTAATCACAGTGCAAGGGGAGGGAAGAATTTGCCCCCAAGACACTCACCATATAATCACCACAGATTGTTTTCTCAAGGGATCAAGAAATCTAACCTTGAGTACGCACCTGGAAAAGACAAAAACACGAGCACCCTCTAAGGGTGACATGGTTGTGTGAGTCAACACGATTTTAAGTTGTGGGTTGTGATTCCTATGATGACCTATTTGACAGCTAAGAGTGAGTCTGTTTGAATTTCTTATCTTGTGAAAAACCTGTGGAAATCTCAGGAACAATTGGCTGCTACTATATTTAATGTTTTTCACATTTAAATCATATTAAGATCATCTAAAAATATCACTGTCAAAACATGTTTATCTCAAAAAAATAATTGGTAAGGTTTAGCGCATCCCTGGTCTGTCTTAGCATATTTGTGCTTTGTTTCAGCATATTTGTGCTCTATTTTAGCGCATTTGTGCTATGTTTTAGCGCATCCATTTTCTATTTCAACACATTTGTGCTTTGTTTCGGCGCATCTGTGTTCTGTTTTAGCACATTTGTGCTCTATTTCGGCACATTTGTGCTTTGTTTCAATGCATTTGTGCTCTGTTTTAGTGCAACTATGCTCTGTTTCAGTCCATCTATGCTCTGTTCCGATGCATCTGTGTCCTGTTTCAATGCATCTATGCTCTGTTTCGGTGCATCTGTGCTCTTTTTTAGCGCATTTGTGCTCTATTTTAGCGCATTTGTGCTATGTATCGATGCATCTGTATGCCAAGCCTAGGTAATTTTTTGACATTCAGAAAATTATTCATCTTAGTCTAGTCTTTTTCTATGCTCAGGGTTTGGAAGTCTATAAATTTTGCCAAAAAGTCCCTAGAGAGGAAGATTAGAAAGCCAAATAAATCTCTCAGTTATAAGAATTTATTGAAGAAGAGGAATTTTTTATACCAAATTCGAAAGGTCTTGCTTGAACACAGACCTTTATTCACCGATATCATGACTTTGTTAGAGGTTTCACTGACGATTATGCTATAGAACCTTTATACTCATGAGCCTTCTTTCAAAGAAGAGCCCTTTCTCAAAGGCACAACCACAGTCAGCGTATTTGTTCCTCTAATATTCCCTAACTCGTAATTGTATACTCTACTCATCCTAATGAATTTCTGCAATAGAGAACTCAAGCACATTAGGCTTTTATCACAAATCCATCTTTTTACAAAGCTACGATCAAACTTCACAAAGTGCAAAATCATATTTATTTTGATCTTTGGTTTAATTCCCACAAACAGGATTTTCATCCTTTCAATCAGGGAATCACGAGCTAAAGATTAGAAATCTCTTAAGTCATAAAATCTTCATTCTATCCTGACTTTCATATCCATCAAAATTGCACTATTTCATTCTTTTGATCAAAAGTGAGTAGAAATTGGGCAAATCTTATGCCTGTTGTCACAAGATCTCGAAAACACATAGAAAAAGATGAAAGATAAAGTATAGTAAGAAAAATGGGTGATAATAATGATATGGAAGAGAATCCTTTTCATAATTCAAATACTGAAGAGATAACAGAAGAAAAGCTTCAAGAAGCGGAGCAAGATCCCCAATTCCATACTCTTATGGAAAGGATTTTGGAACGAAACAAGGAAAGATATTTCCTTTCATTAGCTAATCAAGGAGATAAGTTACCTGCCGATTTTGACACAGAAGGGATTAAATAAAATCCTGAAGCCCCTCTTAATGATGTTAATGCTCTTTCCTCCTTGCCCATTATTTCCCCTCCTATGCATTCTAAGAGCTGTAGCAGGGAAGATTCATGCATGTCATGCTTTTATCACATGAAATATAAACAAATTCAAATCAACACAAGGGAAACAAGGTGGGAAAACATGTGTCCCATTGAAGGAAGCAACCAAGTAGACACCAACAACACTGATGACCAACATGATAGTGTCTATCTCATAGAAGAAAAACCTTTGGAGGTTGTGGGTCCCACTGGAGGCTTGGAAGGGGTGTTTCTTGTCCCATTTTCCCAACCTTGTACAAGCTTGAGATTAGGAAGGATGTTGTACCACTCAGTGACTCTACCCGAGGTTGCCTGTGTCATAACGACCGACGATGCGGTGCTCGCCCTCTACTGTCAAACACTACCACCTCCACACGGAAACATCTAGGTTCTATATTTCCTTACTCTTGTGAATGCTTATAGCTGCATGTATCATTTTGATTATGGAAACTGAGGGTGATAGACTTGCTTATGGATTAACCATGGGTTTGATGAATTACCTCAATTGATGATTCTTCTTGAATATGTGATTAAACCTGAATGTTGCAATCTTGAGCTTCTTTTTTCTAATATAAGGACAAATCTACATGGCTTAGAACCATAATGATTGCCCTTCTACTTATGCATGCCTTATGAAATCCAACGAGTGTAAATGTTGCTTTTCCTTGCTTGAACGGGGTCCTTTGTAAATATCTTTGTACATAACTCGTGCTAGGTAATGTAGGTTCCTTTGTATATATTATACTTTCCTACTTTCATTTGGGTAGTTGGTTTGTTGTAGGCTAGCTTTCTTTTGAGTAGTTTCCTTTTTTTTTCTTTCGCTTTCCTATAGTGGTTAGTTTAGGTGTTTGCCTTCCATTTTGATTTCACTCTATTGTTGCTTTGCTCAAGGTCCCTCTTCTTTTAATTGGGCACATCTATGTGTGAAACAAACGTTATTTGATTTCTTGGGGCTGTTCTATGTATTTCTTTGGAAAACTTCAATCAAGTTTTCAAAGTGGATGGTGAGTGTCTTATGTTAGTGTCAAGTGATCTGGATTTTTTATTCAAGGGGGATAAGTTGTTGATGTAATCTGACTCCGATGTATTCTGCAATCCTATATATCTCACACTTTAAGATTCCTAAGGTCACTGTAGGCTCCTTTTTAAAGTTGAGTTAAGTGAAAAATGTAAAATTCTACTTCGGCGCCACTATGATTCTCAACCTTGAGTGTAAGCTTCGTTGCTTGCAAGTTGAAGCAAAAAGAACTTAAAAGAGAAAATCAAAATAAAAGAAAGAAAATCAAGACATTAAAAATCCAAGAGAAAAGAATTCAACTTTTCAGAGGGATCTGAGCATCTCTACTGAGGCTATGGATGTCTGACTGGCAGTAGAGCAATGTTTGGGAGAATCACAGCGACAACCTCATTGGGGCTATGGACGCCTGATTGGCAACAAAGTAATGTCCCAAATGGTTTTGGAGTTTGAATAAAGTATGTAGCTTAACTTGATGGAGCTTAGGGTCCTACAGTGGCTTAATGAAAGGAATGAACGCATCTACACACACTTGGATTTTGAGTTTAGTGAAGGTTGGGTTGACTAGTGGTTTTGAACCTTTGGTCGAGCGTCTAGTTTACTTGTCCTAGTATGGAGGTCGAAACTAGAGATTTTGGATTCATGATTCTAATTTGTCATTGAAATGCTTTAGAGCATTTCCCCAGTGAGTCACCATTTTTTGTGCATGGTTTTCACACACGCCCCACCGTAGGTAGGGACCCCCTCTTTTTGTTCCTTTGCAGGTTTTTTTTCCCTCATCTTACTTTGGGCACCCCTGTTTCCAAGCCTAAGTTGGTCATTAGCCTTAAAACAATTAAAACACCTTCGACCAAGTTCACCTAGCTGAGTTTCACTAAGTCATTTTCCTTTGTGGGCTAGCTTTTTTGGCCTTCCCTTAGATTTTTTCTCAACATCCGTTGACTCTTATAGACCCACATTCATGAGTTTGCTCTTTCCGTTCATTTTTGTGTTTCGTTGTTTTCTTGCAACCAAGACTTGCCATCCACTCACATGGTAGACCCCACATTCATCCTCATCGTAGCGGCCTTCATGTATCGTGGACCCATAATTGCGGGTCACCCTATGTGGATCTATATTCTTGTTTTGTTGCTTTCGTAGCGGTCAAACCTTGACTTTTACCCGCATGGTAGGCCCCGCTGTTGGCCTTTCCATCCCTGCCATTACCATTTTCGAGTTAGACTTGACACTCTTCAAAATCGTCCAAGATCAAAAATTTTGTGGGTCTTTATGTGTGGCTTACCTCCATTCGATTGTCATTTTCTAAATGACTAAGCTCTCATGTCACCCCACCGTGTGGACCCCGCGTATGCCTCTTCCTCGGAATGAAATCTTAAGGTCACGAATGGACTCTTTAGTCAAATTCATCACTTGGTTTGCCCTTGCAGGCCACCGCCTATGGGAGGCCATCACCACAATGATGTTTTATAACGGAAAAGATTCGTTGCCTCCCCACTTCATGAGCCTGTAACCCATCAATGTCATAATATTTTATGGGCCTCCCTTTGGCAATTTCCATCCACCATCCTATCACTGCAAAATGGAACTCATATGCAATGTACCCGTATAATTCACCCACACTCATTTATTTGTTGTGGGATTTCATGACACCCTGGACGTCACTCGTTTGGCCAATTCCAAATGACATCCTTAGCGACGTCTTCAAGCTGGTTCTCCATGTTAGATTTCATGTGCTTTCTTTTTTAGGGAGGTCATAGGCTTCCTCACTATTTATAATGGTTCTCCTTGGCAACTTCTTTACAACTGACTTGCTCACTTCCAACTTTTGTGTTACTCTATCCAAGCTAATAACAGGGTGAGTGTGCAGTGTTTGTGGATATAAAATCCTAAATTAATGTTGGTTATTAGGGAAGGACAACACCATGTACTAGAGCTTTTCAATAATGATATTTGAGATTGGCACCGAAAACCATCATCCACGTGGAGCCCGTAACATCGGTCTCTTCTTATCTCCCGCCTTCTCCCTCACGGATTTCCCATGGCAGCTTCCCATGCGTTGCAGCCCACATGATTCGCTCCACAACAACCTCCTCTGAGGGCCCCATGGCCTAATTCACCAGCTCCTTTACTATTGGTGATGGCAGACTTCTTTGTTATTGAACTTTGTCACCTTGTCTTCCCTCCAAGCACCCTTTTCCTAGAGACAACTCGAACTCATTCAATGATCTCTCCCTTGTAGTTGTGATACCATCCATACTTTTCCCTCATGGTTTATCTTTCTGTTGACATATGTATATGGTGAGATTTCAAGTAGAGTGCACAAAATGAAGTATATCCAAGTGCATTTAGATAGCAGGGTGGTGATATTAGACCTCATGTATGGTGGAGTTAATCCCATGATCATTAAAGAATACCTCAGCTTCTAAATAAACTTTATTTCATCCCTACACCCTTGGGATGGCGGATCTCAATCGATAGTCACCCATTTTCCATGAGAAAAGGAAGGAGATAAATGGAATGTGTTAATTAAATTAAATATAATTTCCTTAGGATTAGCATCATAAGTGCGAATTTTTTTTGGTCCCTCATAGCTCCTCAGTGCCACTACCTAAGCTAGAATGGTGCAGGAGCACCTTGAAGGTCTTTTGGAAGATCTTGGCAATTTTGGCTTGTAGGTGGTTCTAGCCAACCACCAAGGTAATAAGGACTAATTGTAAAGTCCCAAATGTGTTTTTGATGTTTCTGTTATGTCAAACTTAGGTTGGTTTAGAGCCTAGAGGTTTGGAAAAGTCTGAATGATAAAATTAGGCAAAACTAGACAAGGTTGCCTTAGGAATTTGGCCTAAAAATGCAAAAAAGGCATTAATGATGTTCTAATCCTGACCTAAGGGTCCTAGAACATGGGAGAAAGGTATATAAGGTCATCCAAACCCTAATACCTGAGTTGGAAGTTCATTTTCATGAATTGAGACTTGGAGAGCATATTTTGTGATTGGAATTCAACAACTTTTGAGTGCATTTTTGTGTTTGAGCCTTCATCCAATCAAGAATGGATTGAGAGGAACGATATAATGCTTTGAGTATTTATTTTTTGTCATTTAATTACTGTGTGAAGCATTATATTAGCCATTTAATTCAACTGGTTGTCATTTTGCAAGTTTTGGTGTTCTTGGTTACACTGTCAGTTAAGGCCAGTTTTTGTAAATAATGATCCCCAATTGAATTCCTATGGCAAGGCTACCATTTCCACTTGGAATCAAGTAGGGGACTGTTTTTAAAGTGTAAATATGGTGTTTGGAGTCTTGGTTTGTAGGGGAAGAGTTGAATTCACCAAACACTAGGTGAGTGCAAGTGCATTCTGGCTAGTGGCTTGGAGAGGACAGCAGTAAAGAAAGCTGCTAAATGGATTGGTTCATGCCAATAAAGAGCATGGGAGTGTGGAAAAATTTATTCTAGACATGTGTGTGAAAGGAGGAGAGTTGGGGAGGTCATTGAAGCCCTCAAAGTTGGAAAAAGGAGCCAAAATCCTAGAAACCCTTGATTCTAGGGGGTATGAGGACACTCATATGTTCGGCCATTTGGGAGACCTTACACCTGGTAAATATTGAATCCTAGGGTACCACTAGAAATAATATCAAAAAATATTTGGGGGTTGTTAAGACCGTTTTTGAGAAAAGCCAAGAAAATGGATTCTAGGAGGCCTAAAAGGGGCAAAAAGGCTACAAGGCCTAAAATTGGGTTTTTGTTGAATTCAATGGGAAAATGAAGAAAGAAACCTGAAAGAAGGATCAGAGTGGAGAAATATCACCCTAGGAATATTTGGAAGACCTATTCCAAGACCCAAGAAAGTTTTGGGAGCTTTGTGGCAAAATTGAGCCCAGAGAAGCTTAGTGGTGAATTGAGAGAAAAGGTGAAGAATTTGAAATTGGTGGAGAGTCTTATGAAGTGAGAGGGGTTTAGGAGAGATCCCTGAGTAGGGTAGAGTGGAATACCCTAGGAAGACCAAAGATTAGGTCTTGGGAAGAGCAAGATTTCTCTTGAAGGATAGAACTCCCCATCAAAGATAAAGAAGACTAATGGTGACCTCCCATAATGGCGATGGTGCTCTATTTTCTCCTATTCCACTCGGTGGCCTTGGTGTTTGCAGATCCCATGTTGCGGGTGGCTAGCCTTGCACTAAATTTTGCATTATGGCACCCTTGTTACCACACCCCGTACTCCTATACCCAATGGAGATCTCTTGGGTGGGTTTTGCATACCATTTGACTACTGTTTGACCTAGCTTGACGCCTCCCACAAACAGATTCTATCCATGTGGAGTCTATTGCTTGTGATGTCATTTGGATGACAGAGCAAGAAATTCCCCTCCCCATGGGCTTTGTTGGGTGATGGGTCTTGGCAGGTTGTGACATCAATCATGATGGTCCCAAATTGATTAAAACCATCTTTGAGCGTCGAACATGAAGATAGGGGAGGGCTAATAAGAGTACAATGCTACTATGTTGAATGGTGAATCTACGTGTGCATAGCGAAGTTATACCATTTAAAAATTTCAAGTCTTGAACAAGATGTGATTATATGTTAAAGACATGGGATGACTCAAGAAAAATAACAAATGAATGAAGGTCAGTGTCATCCTATTTATGCAGCCCCTATAGGTGCTACCTTCATTCGGGCCTCTGTTTGCTTCACGTCACTCCCATAGTGGCCACTTTGCCCCGACATTCCACCCTTCCGATGCTCAAAAACTTCTGAGTTGCGTAGTCCACCCCCTCCCTTGTCTTTCCTTTATCATGCTCATAGATGGTGTCCCCATGTGGGCTACCCATAGGATTTCCTTTGTGTAGGTTCCATCATTACAAACATCATCACTCTCTCGGTCTGTCATCACGATGAAATGACCATGGGCGGTATTGCCACAAAAAGTTACTGATGGTTCATGATGGCATCTGAACTCTATAGGTGTTATTTTCATGAGGGCTTGACTTGGTGAAACAATACCAAGATTTTTTAGTCAAATTTGAATTTGATGCCACGGTTAAATTAGGTAATCGGGAAATAGGGTCGTTAGGAAGGTGTCACTACAAAGAAGAAAAATATTCAATCATGGAGGGGGAAACACAATGCGCCTAATAGTCAAAACAGAAAATTAGGAAAGGTAAATTTTTCAAATAGTCTGATGAGGTTTGTGGGCTTGGCTATGTGGTCTTCCTCTCTTTCGACATCGTTATCAACGGCGGTAACCCATCCAAGGCCCGTAGTCTAATCTCCCATAAATTGCAATGATACCCTCCCTCCCCGCATTATCATGAGTTTCCATATTCCAAGGATCGAGAGATATTTCATCATAATCATATTGTTGTGTATTAAAGGATTTGGTCAAGAAGGGCCAATTTTCTCACGATGTGATGGATTTAATGAGTCTAAAGTGAGAATTTAGGGATTCAGACTAAATCTCTATCAGGGGCTAGGCTTTTACGTTATTTGCTAAAAGGGAGGATTTAAATGTTGTGTGTCATTAAAAAAATTAAATACTCGAAGGGATGCATGTTTAAATGGTAAATTTGCAAGGTAGTAATAGGATGAGCCCCTCAATAGTCGAGATTCACTAAAGGAGCTTCAAAGGATGATTGAAACGAGGGTATATTTCAGAGTTGCACTTAAGGGGAAATTCAAAGATTTTATTAAAGACCTTATTAATGGTTATGTCAATTTATGTTTTAATAAGCTTAATTAATTTTACCTTCTAGGCAGGGAAACTAATTAAGGTTTATCGAGGTGATCAACATGTTGAGGTCCATCATTACCTACAAACGAAGACTCGCTAAACAAGAATGAAGATGGAGGATGTTATATCATAAGAGTTTTCATACAAGCAATGCAAATGGAAATCTAAAGCTACTAAAAGTAAGGAATCTACTTATTTATGAATGAATATCAAAGGAGGATTGACTTGCATAAGAGAAAGAAACTCAAGAAAATTGTGCCAAAGGAGCCAGTACAAGGGGATCATAAAGTTGTCCACTAAAGACAAAATCAAGGGGCTGTTGTTCTATCTTCCCCAAATGATCTTGATCCATCAGGAGTTATTCCGCAAGATCACGAGTAGTTTATCTATTCCACAATGATGTAAATTTTTTAACAAGATTCACTTGATTGGCTAGAGGAATGTTATGAACACATCAGATAGAGGGCAGCCTTTAGCAGTTTCAACTACAAAAAAAAGGGAAATTAACTAGATGACAAAACTTCTACTATGCCAAGGTCACTAGATGACAAAATAGGAATGAGACAAAACTATATTTTAAATTTCCATATATTTGGGGGTAGGTGAAACCCTAACTTTTATTGAATCTCGGCCACACAATGTAAATCAATCCTAGCTATTCATTTGGTCTTTAGAAAACTATAAATAGGGGCTTGCCCCTCATTTGTAAATGGTTGGAGAACTAGTGTGAAGGGAATTTTTCAGCAATAGAGAGAAGCATTGCATGAATTTGGATGTTTATTTTAGTTTGTTCATTATGCATGCATGGTTCAACTTCTAAGTTAGTTTTAGTTTGTAGTTTCTTGAATGGATGTGATAATTGTGTTTGTTGTTATGGTGTTTGATGAGCTTGTTGTCAATCAGATTGCACCCAAATGCATGAATGGTGAAATATAACAATCTGTTGAAACATGGGAACTATCTTTAGGTTGTGGGTATTCCTATGACGAAGATAGACCTCCAAATTCTAGGCTGGTTCCTATATAATTTTCAGATTGTGTACTTAAAATTTGATTGGAAAAGGGAGAAAGACTTGTTTTAATTCAAAATTGAAAAACTTAACTATGGTGATGCACCTAATTGGAAATCTAAGACAACAAATTAATTCACAACTGATTCCTTATGAGCCTATTTTCACAAATCAGATCAAACAACTCAACTGCATAAATGATTCACAGAAATGTTGGATAATTCATTCTTTATGAAGGAAAAAAATACTTTCACAACTTAAAGATATGAATATATTATAAGAACAATTTATGAGTTGCAACTAAAATCATTTTTTTGTGTACATGCATTTATGAATGTGAAATAAATTTAAAGGTTTTGATGTAAAACACATTAAATTTGCATCCAAAACACTCATAAAACAAAACACTTGAATCTAAAAAGGCTAATACCTAACTCACAATGACAACAGAAGGAAAACTCTACAAATTATATGCTAACATAACCTGTAAAATTGCTAAAACTTTGTTAAAACTGAAAGTTGAGTTACATGATAATTCACTTTGCAGAATGCAAAGGCTAAAAAATAAGAACTAGGAAAAAAATTAAATTTTTTACAATATATACAAAAGGCATGCACAAAGTAGCCAATAATAGAACTGAAAGCCAACTGAAGTGAAAAATGATAATTCCAAAGTGAAATCTGAGCAGAAGAGGAAATCCTGATAAAAATAGCTCAAAAATGAAGTGAATTGCTCTCTTTGCCTAGAAAACTCCACCTCTCCATGCACATGACAAAAATATCATGTGAACTAATGTGAAACTGAAAGAAGAGCCTCCATACTCTACATGAACTGGAAAACCAAACTTCAACTTCACTTGTGCATGAGTGATTTTTTTTTAACTATTTTTAACTCCTCCATGCACAATCTAAAATTGGCATCTTGTATGCAACATTGACTTGAGGCTATAGTCAAACTCCATATTTACTTAATGTTTTATATTTGCAGTTTAAGATGGCTAAATTAATTAAATGATTTATAATTCACCATTTAATTAATTAACTTACATTGTATAGTGCAAAACATCAACATTAGAAGTTAATAAAAATAAAAACCTCAACCAATACCTAATATTTACCACCTTATATTTGTGCCTCTTTGCACATTACATAAGGAATTTAACAAAAAAATTCCTTAAGGAAAATACCATGAGGTTCAAATCCACAGCCTATTATGAAGTGATTATTATTTCTTTTTAAAACTTAGAAAAAACCCACATCAACTCGAACTAGGGATTCCACAAAAGCCATTGAAACCCTAAACTTGTCTTCATTTTATCTTGCTTGTTTTGGAGAAGCTCTTTTCTATGCCACCATGAGAGTTCCATGAGCTAGGGTTTTCAATTCGAAGCTTAAAGACTGAGATTTTTTGTCTTCATCTTGGTCGACTCCTCCATACACAAACTTTGGTAAGTTATTATCACAATATTCTACGGCTTTCCTCTATGTTTTGAAAGCAAAATAATGGCCATAAGGTCACGGCTAAGCATGTCATTACTCTGATATTTTGTGTCCATCTTTGTGTTTTCTTATTATCTCTTTGGCCGACATGAATATGAGTTCGAACTATAACTTTGAGAGCTCTGTGAGAGCTTGGCTGCCATGAATATGAGCTTCTATAGGTGTGACTTGGTAAGCTTTCCAACTCCATTGTATTTCTCTGCATTTCTTTGTTAAACTAAAACTTTATAAAAGCTTCTATGAAGAAGAAATATTGGTGTCTTTTATTGAAAACAAAAACAAACCTATGCATGTCGCACCATGAATATGAGCTAAATCTATATTTTTCATGAGCTCAAATGTTGTAACCAATTTGTAAATGGTTTTCTGGGCATGATACCATTTAAATGGTGACTGTGGCTTGATGGAAAGCTATGCACTTGCAATTTTCTGCAACAACCCACAAGTGGGTATACTGTATTTTTTAGGAATCTTTAATTTTCTCACTAAAACCCCATCTAGCTATTTGTAAAATTTTCCCTCCAGGCCATGAGCCTTGTATTATTTTTTTTCTATCTGGATTTTGAGGCTTTTAATTTTTCTTTTTTGCTTCTTCGGAAATAAAGCACTCCTTCATTCTCTGGGCTCAATATGGTAGCATTCCATTCATTTGAAATATTATGAGAAAGATCCTTTTTTTGTTTTTCCTTTTTCCCTTTGAACCAAGGCTAAATTAATTAAATGATTTTGTATAATGATAAACTTGTGCCAAAATATAAATGATATTCTCTGAAAGGTAGGAATTTTGAACAACATTCCCTTTGTAGCCTTAATTTGATACCATTGTTTCCTTTACTATGCCTTTGGCTTATCTTGTATGTTGCACTAGTTTATCAATACTTTCTTGAAAATTTCCTTAAAATGGACTACAAAACACAATACAGTAACTATTTTATTTTGGGGCATTAAATAATAGTATGCTTTTTGATACCTTTATTACGGTCATATAGACTGTTTGTTCAATGTAGGATGCTAAAGTTGTAATGACGTAGATCTGCTTCTCTTATCACCTTCAAGACTTTTCTGTCATCAAATGATTGTTTGAACATGCTTGGCGCCATTGTGATAAGATCTGCCCTCAAGACTATCACTCTTTTACTGTTCTTTAAACCCTTCTTGCACCATCTACTACATATGCATCACTGAGTTGTCACTTTCTTGACACGAAGACCTGTAGGTGTTTGTCTCTGGCTTATCTTGTATGAATTTTTTTCCTAATCTTGACTGTACAATGTCTTTTATGACTAAATCTAGTGTCTTTAAAAAATTCACATAGTGGCATTCCACTCATTTAAGGACCTCCCTTGATCAGTCCTTATTTCTTCTCAAGCTGTCATGCAATGCCATCCTCTTCAACTATTCTCCTTTCTTCCCAACCCAGGTTGTAATGGTATGTCCTCTATCTATGTTTATGATGGCAGTCTTCTCATAATTTTTCTCATTGAACACCACATTGCCCTTTTATGAAAACATATACTCTATCCTCTCTCTAGCATTTTGAAGATGAATAATTTTGAACCCATGAACAACATGTGATCCTTAGCAGATATGTGATGTCTCCATGAAGGTACATGACTTAAAAAAAATTATTGCCTGAAAGCTCTGCTCCTCCCTTACATTGGTTTCTTTGAAGTTCTTGGAACAATATTTGTGCTTGAAAAACCATGTTTTTATGAATAACACACCTGAAGCTTACTGGCCATGTTATGCAAGTTTCTCTCTAAAATATTATGATGATTATGATTATTCTCAAGCTGATGCAACATCATAATAATGAAAACAAGTAATATCAATGTACCTTTCTTATGCATTATGTTGTGAAGATTGTATAACTCCAACATGTTGGGCTCTACGCTTGTGGGAGCCCATTTTTCCCCACATACTAAAATCCTGAACGTAATGAATTAGCAATTTAAACATGTACCTGTTACTTGCACAAGAAATAAACAAGTTAGCAAAATAAAAGAAGGTGAAAGCTTCCTCTTGATTTTTATGCCTTTGAACAATGAAATAATCTGATGGATACCTGATCAAGTGTATGCTATATTTTTGTTGATAATGTAGGCATATGGTATGATTTAATTCTCATTGTTCTAACCTTACTTGTATCATACTTGTAGATGCATTCGGAGCTTGGATATGGATTAATTTAGAGTCACAACTGAAGGCTTCAACTTGTCAATGATTCATCATTCTAGGAAATGATAAATCACTTTCTATCTTATACCTTCTTTATTTTCAGTTGTATAGTTTACTTTCCTTCATGCACCCATTATTTGATTATGAAAATCAAATGAAGTTACTCCCATGGCTTGTGTGGGAATTTGGTTTGTACATTATGAATAAAGCAGGAAACATTATGCAATCTTATGATATTATTTTGAAATTTTCTTGCATAATATCATTGAAATTCACTTTGTAATGAAACATTACACAATAATGAGTACTTAGCAGAAAATTTTGAATATCTTGTGTACCTTTTGGCTTGAATTTTCAATTCAGCTCTACCTGTTTCAACTAGTCATGAAAAATAGGTAGCAAAAATTTCAGCCCATACTTTTGGCACTTGTTGATTACAATTTGTTGTGCAAAGTTAGCCTAGGATTCCTTATTTACTTGCTGCAACTTAGTTCAGTTGTATGTTCATGAAGTGCATGTACAATTTGAAAATCTATAGTCCTTTGAAGATTACACTAGTTTTGTGTAGTTGTAGGTTCTCTTGGTCAAGAAAAACCTAGTTTATGAAGTTTGTCTACTATAGAAGCCTCCATTGTTACTGTTCATTCATAACTTAAATTTAGAACAACTTTCTCAACCCTTTCCTCTTTTTCTATTTCTTTTGACCACTTTGTTAGAGTAGGATTTTGAGCATCAAAATAATGCCAAATTTGATGAGCGAGGAGAGTTTTAGCTTGTTGTTTTGAGTGGACAGCCATTGTTCATTCACTTCAAGCACTTTGAAACTCCATTTGTAGACCTAACTTCCCATGCTTTGTAAACCATAAAGGTCTCCATGTGATTACCAAAAAAAACACATCAACCAATTGAGCTATTCCAAGAATTGTCATGGTCTGCCACCCAAGAGACCTTGGGGTAGTAATTTGTAACTTGTTTGTAGATTTCTACCTTTCAAGAGAGGTGATACACCTATGCATTACCTATGTTGAGAAATGCAAAAACACACATCAACAGAACTGGCACTAGAAGGAGGGAATGGTTTTTCTTGAGGCTGCAAAGCTGAAATTTGGAAGTTAAAAAGGCATATTCAATTAAAATTTGAGATAGGGAGATCTCATTATATGTTGGAATTTTAAAATCAGAAAATTTGAAGATAAGACAACATTTGAGCTGAGATATAACATAAAAATTCAAATCAACATTACTCAGATGCAATAAGATCTAAATAGGAGATAAAGGAGGCTATTGCACCAATTTACATTGGTGGAAAAATGCGGAATCCATAACACATGTAGGCACAATGAATTGGAATGTCTCACATTCTTGGACAGAATTGAGAGGGTATTGCAAGGAGAGATTCTCTTTTCGGAGATATATCAACCCTTATCTCTGCCAAACCCAAAAGAGGAATTGGTTGACATGGCAGCCAAGGCCTTCAAAGGGCTGATCCAAGAACACTTGAGCAGCAATGATGGGAAAGGATTGGAATAAGTGTTGATGTCTAGCTAGTGTAGATTCCATAACACACCACATTCAAAATTTACGTGTCCATCATGTGCAAACATTATAACTCAAGTCAAGGGTTGCTTGGGAAAGTTAGATTAGCCAACTCTTAGTGAGGAGGATTTATCCCATGAGGCAAAAGAGTTTTCAACATCTGGAGGACATCATATAGAAGTTGAAGCAATAAAATACACACAAGTGACTATTCGGACATCATACATTAAGGATGACGATCAAAAAGAAGGAGATGAATCCCTTGGGACAATAGAGAGTCTTGATGAAGGATGGCAAGTGTTGTTTGGTGTTTCTGCATGGCAACAACTCAGACAGAATAAAAGCTATCCTATCTCTCTTGAAAGGTTGATCTCTATGAACAAAGAGATAACCCCAAGGTCTCTCAGGTGTCAGGTCATGACAATGCAGTAGAAAAAACTTAGTGATAAAATGTGAAGATGCTTGTAATCACAAGGGGGCTTACGCATGCATGCTAGGATCTTCTGAACTCATCAGAGTTTAAACATGGTGACGCTTTAACTTTGATTCCTAACCATTTAATAAAAGAAACAGAAAAATATTTAGGTTTCAGAGATTCTAATTGCTAACACTACCTCTAACAATGATCATGCAAATGATAGAAAACCTAAACTGGACCAATCCCTTGAAACTAATTTCTAGTTGACCCAGGCTATACCTCCAATCTTGCATAAAATAGTGCAATCCTCTAAGGTTTAGAGATTTTCAAGCTAAAAACATTCATTCAATGGGAACGAATGAATAGATGCAACTGAACTAAGCACATGAATAGGGGTACAGGTTGACCTTGCACAGCATTCCCATAATCAAGAAGCTACCCAAGATATGAACCAGGGATTGCTCTAGCACTTCGGATGTCAGATCATAAGCATTACGAAATATAATCTAGACTAAATTCAAGCATTTCAAAGCATTTCGAAAGATAACACAAGAAAAAAGAAATATTATTTAACGCAAAGGAGACACCAGTCATAGCACAATGTTTGCACTTTTTTATTAAATCATCATGTTTACAACATTCCTGGTTTATTACAACATATGCTTGAAAAGTGAAAGATTTTTCTAATCTACTAATATGTTATCCTACTGTTAACCTATGATTACAAGTCTCTACTGCATGAACTCTCTAACTACTAGGAGATGGAACCCTTTACGAAGAGGAAAAATGCCATATATATAGAAAACTGGCCACATGAGAACAGAGCTAGGGTTATAAAACCCACGGCCACCATCCAAGTCGGCCCAAAAAACCACAGCAACCCGCTGCCTAGCAATGAATGCAACAAAGGACACCATCAGATCAACCAGGGTTACATGCCACCAAGGGACAAATCCTTGAGCCACAACTGCCATGAATGAACATCCACGCAAACAAAGGAATGCGCACCAAAACCAGGAGATGAAACCATCCGTAGATCAGGCTTGAGATGCACAATGAATGACCCAGATCAACGCCGACCAAGAAGAGCCCATCACATCCCACCAAGCAGCCATGAATGGCCACCAATAGCAATAACCCTGTGTGCAGGAACGGGCCACACCACCACAACAGCAAATCATGCCCAGATTTGCAACGTACACATCTGCAAATCTGAGCCATGTTCATCAAGATCCAACCTGCATGCAAACAAAACACCATTAATACAAGATAGACCGTCAAAATCCAGTTAAGGCAAAGAACCCAAGGTTAGAGAACCAAGCAACAATCTAGGAGGGAGTGGAGCCAGAAATAGGTGAAGGCAGAGGCGGAAAGGAAAGGGGAACAGGCGAAACAAAGCCACAACCCAACCAGGTGGAACCGAAATGGGAACCTAAGAGTAAACAAACAGAGGTGGAACAAAACACGAGTGAAGGGCCAAGATAGGCGAGAACAAAACACACCCCGGCGAAAACGGAGTGGGAACCAAAAAGGGAATGACGCGGAAACCACGTTCCTAGTCACGATCCACTCCATGCCCGGCTCTGACAAACATGAATAGAGAAAACAAACCACAAGCAGGGAAAGCTAAGGCCAACGGCCCAACAAAAAACACCAACAAAGAAGGATCCAAACCAATGGGGCGGAACCAGAACCGGAACCGGATCAAGACTCGGAGCCTTTTTAGAAAGGTTCCCAACCATGATCCATTCCGCACCCAACTTCACCAAAAGCTGACGAAAGGAAAGCAAAGCCAGCAGCAAGAACAAAAGGGGAAAACAATGACCAAGACAAAGGATGGGGCCAGAGCTAGAGAGGAAAACGAAACCGGATTTGGGACTTTGGAAAAGTTCAAAATCTGATTCCATCCCAACTCCAGTTCTGACAAAACAAAATAAACAGCGAAGGAAATGAAGCGAAGAAAAGACTAAGGGAACCAACCCTTAGACTGAAAGAGGATAACACGAAAACAAAAAATGGGAAAGCGGGAAGCAGAGCCGGAACCAGGACTGAAACCAAACTCAGAACTTGTAAAAGTTCATAACCAAATTTTGTCCCGGTTCTGCCTCCGACAGAACAAAAGAAAACAAAATGAAAGGGAACAAGGGAAAGCTAAGGGAGAGAACCACAACCCTTAGGACCCAAACAAAGACAACACAAAGGGAAAACAAAAGGTAGAAGAAGACCACCCAAAAGACATCCGCAAGACACCAAGGCCACCAAGAACTCAACCAAAAGGGAACCCAAGACTAAAGCAAGCACCAAAGACTAAGACCCCCAAGATTTTCAAAAGCAAGCACAAAAGAGGGGCAAGGAAAAGAGAATCCCCACCTCCATGGGGTGTGTGTCCTGAAACTGCACAACAAATGGTGACTCCACTGGGGAAATTCTCTAGAGCATTTCGATGAAAAACTGTCACCATGAACTCAGAATCTCTGGTTTCCTTCCAAACATCAGGTTGCACCTAGACGAGGTTTCAGACACGACAAGCAAGCAAACCTTTCTTGTACCAAGGTCAAAGTGTGTGCATATGCATTGATTTTCCTTTCATATGCTGCAACAAGGACCCAATTCAGACTGTCAGGACTACGTAAGGATTCTAACTCCAAAAGCAACCTAGATAGAGCTTCACTGCCAGTCAGGCGTCCATAGCCCCAGTGAATTTATCACTGTAACCCTCCCTAGCATAGCTCTATTGTCAGCTAGGTGTCCATAGCCTCAGTAGAGATACTAGGATGCCCTTGAAAAGGTGAACCTTTCTAATTTTCAATGTTTTCTTTCTTTTCTTTTGATATTCTCTTTTGATTTTTTCTTTTAAAGCTTTACTTTTCACCTTGTGGACAATAAATCCCATGCTCAAGGATGAGAACCACAATGGCACTAGAGTAGAATGAAAGATTTTTTTACCCAGTCAGACCTCCTAAAGACCACATGAAACCTCAGAATTCTTAAGATATGTGCAAAGATATAAGACCCAAATATATTCCAGAATTTAACTTAGACCAGTGCTTCCAATTCCCATCTTATGCAACATCAGATGAAGGAAATCTTCCAGTTTGAATGACTCCAAAAAGATGAAAAAAATTTGTAAAAGAAATTCCAGAGCAGCCCCAGATGAGCAACCAATTGTACATATGCGACAAGACCAAAAGAAGCAGGGCGACCCCAAAGAGACAACAGACAAGCAGAGCCAAAACCAAAGGAAACCCAACCCAAACCAAAGCAAAACATAAACAAGATAGCAGAAAGGAAACCTGTTCTAATAGTATACAAGGAGTGAGTTGAAAACAACTCAAGACTAAAAATAATGCTTTAAATACTACCCATTAATAGGCAGTGGGATATTTTCTCCAACGAGGGTTTTCAAACGGAAGGCATTATTCCCCACGATTTCTGCAATCTGATAAGGGCCAAGCCAAAGTTTGTCAAATTTTCCATGCTCCCCTTTCTTATCATGGGCCTTGTCCCAATAGAGCACCAAGTTAGAGATTCTAAAGGCTTTTACCTTAGCTCTCCTATCAAACCATCTTTTTACAACACCCTGATGTTTGGCAAAGTTCTCTAAGGCTTCATCTCTTTTTTCTTCAAGGTGTAACGATTCAGCTAAGCGGCCTTCATGTTTATCTTCTCCCCCATAATATTTATTGATGAATTACAACGTAGGGATCTTCAGCGGGATGGGAAAGATAGGTTCCAAACCATACACTAAGTGATAAGGGTAGGTTCCTATGGATGTTTTCTATCTAGTGCGGTCTGCCTAAAGAGCAAATCTAAGCTGGGTATGCCAATCCTTGGGGTTTTTGTCTAATAGTTTTTGGATGACTATCAAAAGGTTCTTATTGGAAGACTTAGCCAAACCATTCCCCTGTGGATAGTAGTTAGATGTGAATTTGATGGCAATCCCATGGTTATAAGCCCAATTAGAAAAATTTAAAGATGTGAATGCAGAACCATTATCACAAACCACAACCAATGGACAACCAAAGCAATTAATAATACCTGATTCCATTAAATTGATTACTACTTTGGAAGTACATTGTTTGCATGCAAGAGCTTCAGTCCATCTAGTGAAATAGTTAGTTATGGTAAGAATATACCTGTGGCCCACAGATGAATATGGGTTGATTGGACCTATGAAGTCCACTCCCCATTGTGCGAATGGTTTTACCTCTATGATAGGTCGAAGTGGAAGAGTTGCACACCTATCTCGGTTTGTTGTAGTTTGACATGCATGGCAGCTTCTCACATGGTGATGTGTATCTTTTAACAAGGTAGGCCAATAGTAGCCTACCCTCATAATCTGATTCATAGTGGAAGATGCTGAACCATGACCTGTGACATATTTATTATGAAACTTAGCCATCACCTCGACTTCTTCTTCTTTCCCTAGGCATCTCAGATAGACACGCTCATGATTTTTCTTACATAAAATAGCTCCCTTCATCATGTAGCTACCACTCTTCAATTTTAGGGCTCTCCTCTGTATTGAATTCAAGTATTTGGGACATTGCTGATGCAACAAATAGTAAATAATGTCATTATACCAGCTCCCTGGGGAAACATCCTCAAGATTATAATGCTGAGTCACGAGGTCAGGACCCATTTCTGCCATTGTCTTGGTTAGTCCTTGTCCTCTTACCAACTTCATGGGTTCAATCTCAATGTCATACTCTTGCAACATAATCACCCACTTGGCTCTACGTTCACCCAACTCATTTTGCATCAATAATAACTTGACTACAGGGTCAAGGACTATAGCAAAGACCTTGTTCCTCAATATGTAATGTCTAAACTTCTTCACAGTTCAGATTAAGGCATAGGCCTGCTTCTCAACACTAGGGTATCTCAGATCGGAATCTTTCAAAGGTGCACTCGTGAAGGCTATGGGATGTTCATTCCCTCGATCAGGCTTTTGTGTCAACAAGCCAGCAAAAGAGCGATTAGAGGCAAATGAATAGATGTAGAATGGCCTTGTGTAATCAGGACTTACCAAAATAGGGGCCTCCATGATAGCTCTCTTGATCTCCACAAATGCCTCCTTAGCTTCTGCATTCCACTCAATCCTTGCCTCCTACTTCATCATGGCATTCAGTGGCTTGACTTTCTCTACAAATCCAGTGATAAATTTTCTGACGAAATTGATCTTGCCAAAGAAGGACTTCATATCCTTTTTGCTTGCATGGGGGGATTTTTAGAATTGCCTCTACCCGCTTAGGATCGATGGCAATACCTTGTTCTGAAATAATGTGTCCTAACAGCTTTGCTTCAGTGACCCCAAAAATGCACTTCTTTGGATTAAGCGAAATACCAAACTTCCTTCATTTTTAGAATACTTTGCACAAATCTGCAACATGATAACTTCTCTTCTTGGAAAATACTGTTAAATCATCCATATAGATGATTATGCACCTGCCAATGATGTCTTTGAAGGAAATATCCATTGCTCTTTGGAATGTAGCTCCAGCATTGATTAATCCAAAGGGCATTCTTCAGTAAGCAAAGGTTCCCCATTTTGTAGTAAAGGTAGTTTTGTGCCTATCCTCATATTGAACCATGACCTGATTGTATCCAGAGTATACATCCAAGAAGGACATCATCTAGGATCCATTGACAACTTGAAGCACCTCATCTAGTGAAGGAACTAGATAATTATCCTTTTTTGATGCTTTGTTCAGGTTCCTAAAATCGACACATAGTTTGATTTTTCCATTTTTCTTTCTGACTAGGACCAAGTTTGCAACCCATGTTGAATGTCTCACTTGGAATATGATTCATGTTGAAAGTAACTTTTGCCCCTCCTTTTGGATAATGGGCTCGAGCAAAGCATTGATCAGTCTTTTTCTTTTCCTAAATGGCTTGACACTTGGCTTGAGGGGAATGGTGTGTGTAATGAACAAAGTTTCATATGTTTTCAAGTCATCATAGCTCCAAGCTATCACTTCCCGATATGTGTTCAAGGCATCAATAATCCCTTTCCTTTCCTCTAGAGTGTACACCTTACCAATAAGGACATTTTTGACATCACCTTGGGTCCCCATGTTGTATGTTTCACATTGGCAGTCCAGGGATCCCCTTTTCATTTCTTGCTCTTGATCTTTAATCCTATCCAAATCGAAGATCCTTTCTAACTACACCATGCCTCTTGGGATGGTGTTAGTCTTCAGATTGAGGACTCCTTCCAAGTCAATTTCAGCCTCCTAGGGCTCGACCTCATCAATTATTTGGGAAGAAAATACATCACAGATAGTAATAAAATCAAGAATGTGCTTATCATCCTCAAATACCTAAAAGTTGGTGAAATTGTTAGGCACCAAGGGTGTTGGAACAAGTTCCACAGTGAACTTCTTTAAGCCTAAAAGTGATAATGGTTGCAATGTACTTGCTGCCTGTGCCAAAGAATCAACAGTCCGGTTCTTACTCTGAGAAACTAGTTGAATGTTGAAGGCATCAAATCCTTCGATAAGGTCCCAAATTATGTGTTTGTAATTGGTCATTCTATGATCATGACATGAGTATTTCTTTCTTACTTGCCTAACCTCTAGCTCAGAGTCTCTGAATACTTGCAAAATTTTGAATTTCCTTATGTGTGCAATTAGCAGCCCATGGACTAGAGGTTCGTATTCAACTACATTGTTAGTGCACCGAAATTGGAGTCTGTGAGCAGCAAAGTATGTCTTACCCTTAGGACTGATCAACTCAAGTCCGAATCCAATACCTTGCTTGGATTTGGATCCATCAAACCTCAATACCCAGCAACCATTAGCCCCTACTTTTCTTGAGATACCTTGATTCTTACTGATGCCCAGAGGTTCTTCAGGCGGCTTTGGATCCTTTCCCTTTTGATTATTTTGAATGATCTTTACGTCAAACCCAGTAGTTGGGGTTGATTTGATGTGTCTTTATATTCATTCTACTGTAGTTTGACACAAACAACACTCTAATTCAGAATGAGGAGCATTGTGCACTCAGCACCAGTTAGGAAGAAGCAATTCTTCAAAGTGCATGTGCCTACCCAGCTGAACCTAATTTTCTACACATTTTTGGATAAATTCGTGGAAGTTATTCAACAGGCTGAGCTACCTCTCTTCCTAGTCCTCAAGTTCCTCTCTTATCACCAATTTTGATGTTTGGTCAAGCCTTACTTCGGGGTCTAGGGCTTCGGGTGTGGATTCACCAAAAGAGCTTTGCAGCATCAAGATTTCTTCTTCCTCCAAAGAGGGGGGGGCTAGGACATAGTTTCCCATAGTGACCTCTGTCACCAACACCACATTCAGAGTATTCTGATATTTAGTAATGACATACTTCATTCTTGGTTCCCACTCAATTTTGATCTTATTTGGGACTCCTTTCCAGGGGAGCCACATATGGGAATGATCAGTGGATGTGTACCCATTAAGTGCCTTAGTAAAATCTCTACCCAAGATCAGACCATACGTGTCAGGGATGTCAGCCACCTAGATATTGATCACTTGTTGCACTCTAGGGTCAGAGGCAACTTGCATGGGAATCATATTTAGTTCTCCTACGATGTTCACCTTTGTTTTGTCTAATTGGGTGACTTTCTTTTGAGAAGTTGTAGGGGTAATACCAAGAGCCCTGCAAACGGAAAATGGCATAACATTTGTAGATGCCCCTGAATCTAGAAGGCAATTGTGCATATTTTTACCAAATATACGAATGAAAATTAGGAAGGGAGGGGTTTCCATCTTGCCTTGGAATAAACTCAACTATGAGTCAGCTTGGGCAACCTGACTCTTATCTTTTTCTCTACTTTTATCCTTGGGTTGTGATGGACCAAGGCCTTTGGGTATTTGTGAAATAAAAGGTCTTGTAACTGCCTCATTAGTAGTTATTCCTATTGTGGCCATATTTGAACTAAAAGACCCAAGGACCACATTTCTGATTTCAGGAACTCTCAATAACTCAAAAGAAGAAAGACTCATCTTTACCCTTTTTAGTTCCTTGGTAACATATTCTCCCAGCTGTTCCACATTCATGTCAGTGTGGTGCTCCTTGGATTGACCAACATTTTTCTCCTTCATTGCATCAGCCATGCCTCCCTTAGAGACATCTGGTTGTCCCTCCTTCTTCAGGCATTGTGTGGGCATCTGGGGGTAGGACGGATTATTATTGGTGTGTGGATCTGGTGGAGTAATAAAATTGTGTGTGGGGGCAGATGTAGTAAACGGTCCTTCAGATTGTGGATCCTTGTGGGGCTTATTTCTCAAATCATACTTCCTGATAGGTTGCTGAAACATTTGCACCTCTTTGACATCAGCCTCTTCTTCATCCAATGGGCCATTATAATTCTCAATTTCTTCATCAAATAGCTGAGAGATTTCATCTTCATTGAGTACTTGTTCAGCCTCTCCATTCTGGTTGCTTGATTCTTCTTCTGGTTCGTTCTCTTCATCCTTAGGGAAAGGAGCATGATTCAACACTAAAACTGGGGAATCATAGGGGTTCGAGGGCACCAATTCTTGGCTGATGGAGTTATTTCCAACTTCACATTGAAATATTGAAATGGCGGTTTGAAATTCAGGGTAGTCAAGCTCATAATGCTGATTTGTCTCATGAAGTCTGCACTATCCAAACAGAGTAGTCTCTGCCAGATATACACCACTTGGAGATTTTTCTTGATTAGAAGGTTGATCCAGCAAAGTGGGAACTTCTCCATTTTTAGGCCCAGTATTCCATGGACTGTTCTTCCTAGGTGGTTTTCTCCTTTCAAATCCTTGTTGGTTTATGTCAAAGTTCTGGCCAAAACCTTGTCCTCTTTCAAAATTCTGATTTCTATCATAGTGTTGTCCTCTATTGTATTCGATTGCATGCTTTTCTGATTGGCCTGGAGCTGATTGTTCCGGTTCCTTAGGTGAGTTACCTCCATGTTAAGCTTCTTCACTCGCTCGGTTAGCTCATATAACCTTTCTTTATCAGGATTTATGTAAGGGATCGGATTCATAGTGCTCAGGGCATACCCGGACACTCCTCCAGAACCATTAGATTGATTCAAAACCTCCAAGTTTTGTAAATATGCAGGGAAGTGGGTTTGTTGTTGTGAGTGGAGGAGATGGTTAGCAATCTATTGAGGATAACCGGTCATTGGATGAGTCTGACTTATTGGGTGACCTAGGTGAGGAACCAAAGGCAATTGCGAAATAGAGTTCATGATGGGAGTGTGATGAGTCAGAGCCTGGTTGAGATATTGGACTTGGCTTGGATGAGCAGTTGGTCCCAGGGATGGCAAGGGTCCTGAAAAGTGTTGTCTCAAGTCAGTGTTGACCTTAACAGCCTATGTGTATGCGGCGAGCAAGGTAGTTGGTGGATTAGTCCTCCATTTGAGGAAGGTAGAGGTGAGACTATCAAGGGCTTCAAAATAGACCTCTAGGGCAGTGGCCTCATTTCCTGCATAAGGGGCTTGCAGTCTAGTATAGGCTTGATGAAACCTATTGTTAAACAATCCTATAGGCTCATTGATTTCTCTCTTTACCCTAGTGAACTACATATATAGATCATTGGCACTGATGGGAATCTTGAATTTTAGCAAGAATGCAACCTCAAGCTCAGCCTAGTCATGAATGGAAGCAGCAGGTAAGTGGTTGTACCAGTAAAAGGCTTCCTCTCCTAAGGAACAAGGGAAGAGCCTACACACAACATCTTCATGGTTGATCCCTCTGTCTCTCAAACAAGTCTGAAAGATCCTAATGTGTTCCTCTACCGTCCTATTTAGGTCATTCGTATAAAACTTGGAGTAGAAGTGCTCAGGATTCTTGGGTATGACATTGTAGTTGTTGAATGTCAAGATTGATGGATTGGTTGCCAAGAAGGCCATTGGTGGGGGTGGTAATGGAAAATGGATGACTGGTAGGTGTTGTGGAATGGAACTAGCCTCAGAATAGGATGAAGATGGAGTGGGTGGTGGTGAAGATGATAGGAATGTTGGATTAGGTGATGAATCCTCCCTCCTTTTGGTCCTTATTGACCTGGTTGGAGGTGGAAACTCTTGAAACTCTTCTACTTCTCTTGTTATGGATTTGGTTCTCCTTCTAAGCCTCTCAGGAGAGATGGCATTTAGAAAATGCTCCAGCTTGTTTGTCGGCCCTCCTTCTAGTGCTAATCCTATTGTTTGGTGTTTCTGCATGGAAAAAACTCAGACAGAATAAAATCTATCCTATCTCTCTTGAAAGGTTGATCTCTATAAACAAAGAGATAACCCCAAGGTCTCTCGGGTGTCAGGTCATGACAATGCAGTAGAACAAACTCAATGATAAAATGTGAAGATGTTGGTAATCACAAGGGGGCTTATGCATGCATGTTGGGAGCTTCTAAACTCATTAGATTTTTAAAAAAAGGTGATGCTTTAACTTTGATTCCTAACCATTTAATAAAAGAAACAGCAAAAGATGTAGGTTTCAGATGTTCTAATTTCTAATACTACCTCTAACATTGATCATGCAAATGATAGAAAACTTGAAATGGACCAATCCCTTGAAACTACTTTTTGGTTTACCCAGGCTATACCTGCAATCTTCTAAGGTTTAGATATTCTCAAGCTGAAAATATTCATTCGATGGGAATGAATGAATAGATGCAACTAAACTAAGCACATGAATAGGGGTACAGGTTGACCTTGCACATCATTCCCATAATCAAGAACCTGCCCAAGATATGAACCAAGGATTGCTACAACACTTTGAATGTCAGATCATAAGCATTAAAAATCTAATCTAGACTACATTCAAGCATTTCCAAGCATTTCGAAAGATAACACAAGAAAAAAGAAATATTATTTAACGCAAAGGAGACACCAGTCATAGCACAATATCTGCACCTTTTTATTAAATCATCATGTTTACAACATTCTTGGTTTATTACAACATATGCTTGAAAAGTGAAAGCTTTTTCTAATCTACTAATATGTTATCCTACTGTTAACCTATGATTACAAGTATCTACTGCATGAACTCTCTAACTATTGGGAGATCGAACCCTTTATGAAGAGGCAAAATACCATATATATAGAAAACTGGCCACGTGAGAACAGAGCTAGGGTTACAAAACCCATGGCCACCATCCAGGTCGGTCTGAAAAACCATAGCAACCCGCTGCCTAGCAATGAATGCAACAAAGGATGCCATCAGATCAACCAGGGTTACATGCCACCAAGGGACAAATCTTTGAGCCACAACTACCATGAATGAACATCTGCGTGAACAAAGGAATGCACACCAAAACCAGGGGATGAAACCATCCGTAGATTGGGCTTGAGATGCACAATGAATGACCCAGATCAATGCCAACCATGAAGAGCCCATCACGTCCCACCAACCAGCCATCAATGGCCACCAACAGCAATAACCCTATGTGCAGGAACCGGCCACGCCACCATAGCCACAAGTCGTGCCTAGATCCGCAATGTACACATCTACAAATCTAAGCCATGTCCATCAAGATCCAACCTGCACGCAAAAAAACCACCATTTATACAAGATAGACTGTCAAAATTCGGTTAAGGCAAAGAACCCAAGGTTAGAGAACCAAGTAGCAATCCAAGAGGGAGCAGAGCCAGAAACAGGCGGAGGTAGAGGTGAAAAGGAAAGGAAAGGGGGACAGGAAAAACAAAGCCACAACCCAACCAGGTGGAACCGGAACGGGAACCGAAACAGGATCCCATGAGGAAACAGGAGGAGGCAGAACAAAACACAGGCAAAGGGCCAAGACAGGCGAGAACAAAACACACCCCAACGAAAGCGAAGTGGGAACCAAAAAGGGAACAAGTTGAAAGCCACATTCCCAGTCACAATCCACTTCGCGCCCGCCTCCAGTAGACACGAACAGAGAAAACAAAGCACGCGCGGGGAAAGCCAAGGCCAATGGCCCAACAAACGGCACTGGAAAAGAAGGAGCCAAACCAACAGGGCGAAATCAGAATCGGAACCGGATCAGGACTGGGAGCCTTTTTAGAAAGGTTTCCAACCATGATCCATTTTGTGCCCAGCTTCAACAAAAGTCGACGAAAGGAAAGTAAATCCAACAATAGGAACAAAAGGGGAAAACAACGACCAAGACAAAGGACGAGGCTGGAGCCAGAGAGGAAAACGAAATCAGATTTGGGACTCTAGAAAAGTTCAAAATCTGATTCCATCTTGGCTTCGGTTCCGACAAAACAAAAGAAACAGCAAAGGAAACAAAGCAAAGAAAAGACTAAGGGAACCAACCCTTTGACCGAAAGTGGACAATGTGAAAACAAAAAATGGGAGAGTGGGAAGCGGAGCCAGAACCGGGACCAAAACTGGACACGAAACTTGTAAAATTTTGGAATCAAATTTCGTCCGGGTTCCACCTCCAGTAGAACAAAAGAAAACAAAATGAAAGGGAACAAGGAAAAGCTAAGGGAGAGAACCACAAACCTTAGGACCCAAACAAAGACAACACAAGGGGGAAAAAAAAGGCAGAAGAAAACCACCCAAAAGACATCCACAAGACACCAAGGCCACCAAGAACTCAACCAAAAGGGAACCCAAGACCAAAGCAAGCACCAAAGACCAAGACCCCCAAGATTTTCAAAAGCAAGCACAAAAGAGGGACAGGCAAAAGAGGGTCCCCACCTCGATGGGACGTGTGTGCAGAAACTACACAACAAGAAGTAGAAAATATTTTCTCCACCAGTGAAGAACAATCCCACACTTAGGAAGAAGAGTAGTTGATAGTTGAAAGGCACCTTATAGAAGATGAATCTATTGCATTACATATTGGGGCAGCCAACACAAATGTTGAAGAACAAAAAGAAGAATAGGTTGAAAGCCCTGGGGCAAAAAAAAATGATGATGAAAGCATAAGTGAAATAAGATTAGAAGAAATTTCCTTCATAGATGATAGAGATCATGCATCTGAAAATGAATATTTGGAGGAATGGGAAGGGTCATAGGCCATGACTGTCTAGCACCAAACTTCCTTCCTAAGTGATGATGAGTATTTGAAAGTGGAAAGATATAATGATCTTGTCTCAAGACTCATGAGGAACTGGTTAAAGCTGAGATTCCAAGTGGAATTGGAAGTGTTATTGTTTCCAAATTGGTTGAAACTCCATGATGTGGCACATTCAGATTTCACATGTGAGCTATTTCAAGAGGCCATCGAACAAGTCAAGGAAAAAATGGAGTAATCAAGTGCACTACCTTCTGTTGTACTTCAAAGAGCGAATTAGAAGTCCAAGAGCTAGAACCAAGCGACAACATAGTTAAAAAATACCTCCAAGAAGATGTTGGGACAACAATGGTAGAAGAAAAACAAGTCTCGAGCCTCTGAATTATTAAGAAAATTAAATGGGAATGTTGTTCATCGGGAATCAAGAGTCTTTCCCTATTTTGGAGCATTTATACACAATGGATGGAAGGCTTTATGAGGTACCCATGGAGGTAAATCACACAAAAAATCATGGCCCCCTTGATGGGGTACTACAAATTGATGATTTCTTTCCATTGAGAGCTATACTTTGGAGGTATGCCAACATTGAGGAAGAGTACATTTCAGAGGATGGCGGTGATGAAGACATACTACCTGAACCTCTGGATGGCGATGCATTGGAGCGTCTGAATTGGGAGAGGAACTCCTTCTCCATCTATAGTGATAGTGAACAAGAGGGAACATCTTGGTGAGCCACATGAAATGCAAAAAATAAGAGTACCAAGGCGTGGATGTCTTGGTAGCCACCCACGAAAATAAAATACCTTCCCAACTATAAGCTACAACTAGGGATCTTTTCTCCTTGCCCATTATTGCTCCTCCTATGAATTATGAGAGTTGTAAAAACATAGATTCATGCATATCATGCTTTTATGACATGAAATATAAAAAAATTCTTATCAACACAAGGGAAACAAGGTGGGACAACATGAAACCCATTGAAGGAAGTAACCAAGTAGACACCAACAACAATGATGACCAACATGATAGTGTCTATCTCATCAAAGAACAACCTTTGGAGGCTATGGGTCTAACTGGAGGCTTGGAAGGGGTATTTGTTGTCCCGTTTCCTAGCCTCATACAAGCCCAAGATCAGGAAGGATTTTGTACCACTCAGTGACTCCACCCGAGGTTTCCCATGCCATAAAAACCGACAATGCGATGCTCGCTCTCGACTGTCAAATGTTGTCACCTCCACACAATGACATCCAGGTTAAATATTTCCTTACTCATGTGAATTATTATAGCTGCATTTATCATTTTGATTATGGAAACAAAGGGAGATAGAATTGCTTATGGATTAACCATGGGTTTGATGAATTACCTCAATTGATGATTTTTCTTGAATATGTGATTAAACCTAAATTCTACAATATTGAGCTTCTTTTTTCTAAATATAAGGATGAATTTGCATGTCTTAGAACCATAATGATTTCCCTTTTGGTTGTGCATGCCTTATGAAATCCAACATGTGTAAACATTGTTTTGCCTTGCCTAAACAGGGTCCTTTGTAAATATCTTTATACATAGCTCATTTTGGGTAATGTAGGTTCCTTTTTATATATTTCACTTTCCTGCTTTTGTTTGGGCAGTTGGTTTACTATAGGCTATCTTTATTTTGAGTAGTGTCCTTGTTGTTTGATTTCGCTTTCCTAATATCGTTAATTTAGGTGTTTGCCTTTTGTTTTTCTTTCATTCTATCGTTTCTTTGCTTGGGGTTCCTCTTCTTTTAGTTGGGCACAACTATGCATGCAACAACCATTATTTTATTGTCTAGGGTTGTTCTATGTATTTCTTCAAAAAACATCAATCAAGTTTTCAAAGTGGACGATAAGGATCTTTTGTTAGTGTCAAGTGATTTGGATGTTTCATTCAAGGGTGGTAAGTTTTTGGTGTAATCTGAATTCAATGCATTTTGAAATCCTATATATCTCACACACTTTAAGAATCATGAAGTCACCATAGGCTCCTTTGTGAAGTTGAGTTAAGTGAAAAATCTAAAAAATTCTTCAATGCCACTGTGATTCTCAGCCCTGAGTGTAAGCTTCACTATTTGTAGGTTGAAATGAAGAGAACTAAAAATAGAAAATAAAAAGAAAAGAAATAAAAGAAAGAAAATCAAGAAATTAAAAAATAAAGAGAAAAGAATTCAACTTTTTAGGGGGATCCAAGCAACTCTATCAGGCCTATGGATGCCTGGCTGGAAGTAGAGCAATGTTTAGGAGAATCAAAATGATAACCTCGTCAAGGCTATGCACACCTAACTGGCAACGAGACAATGTCTTGGATGATTTTGTAGTTTGAATAAACTATGTAGCTTAACTTGACGAAGCTTAGGTTCCTGCAGCAGTTTAAGAATAGGAATGAACACATCTGCACACACTTGGATTTTGAGTTTACTAAAGGTTCAGTCGACTAGTGGTTTTGATCCTTTGGTCGAGCATCTGGTTTGCTTGTCATAGTATGGAGGTCAGAACCAAAGATTTTGGGTTCCTGATTCTAGTTTTTCAGAAAAATGCTCTTGAGCTTTTACCCAACAAGTCACCATTTATTCTGCACATTTTTCACACATGCCCCACCATAGCTGGGACCCCCTCTTTTCTCTCCTTTGTGGGTTTTTTTTCCCTTGTCTCACTTTGTGCACCCCGATCCAAGCCTAGGTTGGTCATGAGCCTTAAAATAATTAAAACACCTTCAACCAAGTTCACCTAGCTGAGTTTCACTAAATGATTTTCCATCATGGGTTAGCTCCTTTGGGCTTCCCTTATCTTTTTTCCCAACATCTGTTGACCCTTACAAACTCTTATTCATGAGTTTCCTCTTGTCGTTCAATGTTGCACTCTACCATTCACCTGGAACCAAGCCCTATCATTTTCCTGCATGGTGGACCTCATATTCATCCTCTCTACAGCGTCATTCATGTATCGTGGATCCGCAATTTTAGGTCACCCTATGCGTATCTTTGTTCCCATATCACCACTTTCACAGTGGTCATCCCTTGACTTTCGCTCATATGGTTGTCCGTGTTGTTGGCATTTCCATCCCCGTCATTGCCATTGTCGAGGTAGACCTGACACACATCAAAATCGTCTAAGTCCAAAAATTTTGTGGGTCTTTGTGCGCGGCTTACCTCCATTCGATTGTCATTGTCTAAATGGTTGAGCTCTCATGGCACCACAATACGCAGACCCCACCTATGCTTGATCCTCAGAATGAAATCTTAAGGTCACGAACAAACTCTTGAGACAAAGTCATCACCTAGTCCCCCCTTGTGAGCCACCACCTGCGGGAGGCCATCACCACAACATTGATTCATAACGGAAAAGATTTGTTGCCTCCCCGCTTTGTGGGCCCGCAACCCATCAACACCATCATATTTTATAGGAATCCCTATGGTTTTTTTCATCCACCATCCCATCGCAGAAAAATTGAACTCATATGCAGCATACCCACATGATTCACCCACGCTCATTTATTTTTTGTGGGCTTTCATGATACCCTGGTCATCACTCGTTCGGCCCATTCCAAATGGAATCCTTAGCGGCATCTTCAAGATGGTTCTCCAGGTTAGATTTCATGGGATTTCTTTGCTGCAGAGGTCGTACGCTACCTCATTTTTTATAATGGTCCTCCTTGGTGACTTCTTCACAACCGACATGCTCACTTCCAACTTCTGTGTTATTCCACCCAAGCTAATAATCAGGTGAGTGTGTAGTGTTCATGGATATGGAATCATAAATTAATGTTGGTTATCAGGGAAGGACGATGACATGTACTAGATTTTCTCAATAATGATATTTTAGATTGGCACTGACAGCCATCATTTGTGTGAAGCCCGCAATGTGGGTCTCTGCTTATCTCCCACCTTCTCCCTCATGGATTTCCTGTGGCATATTCCCGTGGGTTGCGTCTCGCATGACTCACTCCACTACGACCTCCTCTATGGGCCCCATGGCCTAATTCACTAGTTCCTTTACTATTGGTGATGGAGGACTTATTTTTTGTTGAATTCGTCACCTTGTCTGCCCTCCGTGCGGCCTTTTCCTAAAGTCACCTTGAGATTGTTCAACGAGATCTTTCTCATAGTTTCCGCTTGTGGTACCATCCATACTTTTCTCTCATGGTTTACCTTTCTATGGACATATGTATATGGTGAGCTTTCAAGTAGAGTGCACACAATGAAGTATATTTGAGCACATTTAGACAGTAGGGTGGTGCTATTAGACCTCACGTATGGTGGAGTTTCTCCCATGATCATTAAAGAATACCTCGGCTTCCAAAGAAACTTCATTTCATGGATGCACCCTTGGGATGGTCGATCTCAGTCGATACTCACCCATTTTCCACGAGCAATGGAAGTTGGTAACTGGAACGCACTAATTAAATTGACTATCATTGCCTTAGGATTAGTGTCGCAGGTGCGAATTATGTTTGATCCCTTGCATCTCCCTAGTGTCATTTCTTGAGCTAGATAAAGGATACTAATTTTGACCTCCCATAATGGTGATTGCGCCCCATTTTCTCCCATTCTGCCCAGTGACCTTGGAGTTTATGGATCTTGTGATGCAGGTGGCTAGCTTTGCACTTAAGTTTGCATTATGACATCCTCATTATTGTGCCCCGCACTCCTATACCTGACAGAGATCTTTTGGGAAACTTCTATGTACCATTTTTTTGTCGTTTGGCTCGCCTTGATGCCTCCCATGAATGGATTCTATCCATGTGGAGTCTGTTGCTTGCAATGTTGTTTGGATGACAGAGCAAGACCTTCCCCTCCCTACAGGCTTCATTGGGCGATGGATCTTGGCGAGTTGTTTGATCAATCATGATGGTCCCAAATTTATTAAAACCATGTCTAAATGCCAAACATGAAGATAGGGGAGGGCCGATAAGAGTACAATGCTACTATGTTGAATGGAAAATCTACGTGTGCATAGCGAAGTTGTATTATTCACAACTTTCAAGTCTTGAAAAATATGTGATTATATGTTAAATACATGGGATGAATTAGGAAAGATAATGAATGAATGAAGGCTGACATCATTCTTTTTATGCAACCCCTATAGGTGCTACCTTCATGCAGACCTTAATTTGCTTCACATCGCTCCCATAGCGGCCAATTTTCCATGACATTCTACCCTTCCAATACCTGCAGACTTCTAAGTTATAGGGTCCACCCCTTCCCTTTTCATTCCTTCATGGGAAATAGGGCCATCAAGAAGGTGTCACTACGAAGAAGACAAATATTCAATCATGGAGGGGGAAATGCAATGCGCCCAATAGTCAAAATAGAAAATTGGGAAAGGGAAATGTTTCAAATAGTCTAATGAGGTTTGAGGGCTTGGTAACCCAACCATCGTTCGCACTCTAATCTCTCGTAAATGGCGGCAATACCCTCCTCCCTCACATTATCATGATTTTCCATATTCCAAGGACCAAGAGATCATTCATCATAATCATATTGTTTTGTATTAAGGATTTGGTCAAGAAGGGCCAATTTGCTAACGATATGATGCATTTAATGAGTCTAAAGTGAGAATTCAGGGATTTAGACTAATTCTCAATAAGGGGTTGGGCTTTTAGGGTATGTGCTAAAATTGAGGATTTAAGTGTTGTGTGTCATAAAACATATTAAATACTCGAAGGGATGCATGTTTAAATGGTAAATTTGTAAGGTGGGAATAGGATGAGCCCCTCAATAGTCAATATTCACTAAAGGACCTTCAAAGGATGGTTGAAACGAGGGTATATTTTAGAGTTGCACTTAAGGGAAAATTCAAAGATTTTATTAAAGACCTTATTAATGGTTACGTAAACTTATGTTTTAATAAGCCTAATTAATTTTATCTTCTATGCAGGGCAACTGATTAAGGTTTATCGAGGTGATCAACATGTTGAGGTCCATCATTACCTACAAATGAAGACTCCCTAAACAAGAATGAAGATGGGGGATGCTTTATCATAAGAGTTTGCATACAAGAAATGCAAATAGAAATCAGAAGCTACTAAAAGGAAGGAATCTGCTTATTTATGAATGGATATCAAAGGAGGCCCGACTTGCATAAGAGAAAGAAACTCAAGAAACTTGTACCAGAGGAGCCAGTACAAGGGGATCAAAAATTTGTCTACTAAAGAAAAAATCAAGGGGGGGTTGTTTTATCTTCCCCAAATGATCTTGATACATAAGGAGTTGTTCCAGAAGATTTAGAGTAATTTATCTATTCCACAATGATGTAAATCTATAAACAACATGCACTTTATTGGTTGGAGGAATGTTGTGAACACATCAGAGAGAGGGCAGCCTTTAGCAATTTCAGCTACTTCAAAAGTGCAATCATCTAGATGAAAAAATTGCTACAGTGCCAAGGTCACTAGATGACAAAATTGTATTTTAAATTGCCATATATTTGGGGGTAGGTTAAACCCTAAAATATATTGAATCTGGGCCACACAATGAAAATAAATCCTAGCCATTCATTTGGGATTTGGAAAACTATAAATAGGGGCTTGCCCCTCATTTGTAAATGGTTGGAGAACTGGTGTGAAGGGTATTTTGCAATAATAGAGAGAATAATTGCATGAATTTGGATGTTTCTTGTGAGTTTGTTCATTATGCATGCATGGTTCAACTTCCAATTTAGTTTTAGTTTGTAGTTTCTTCAATGGTTGTGATAATGGTGTTTGTTGTTATGGTATTTGATGAAATTTCAACCCATACTTTTGGCACTTGTTGATGACAAGATGATATGCAAAGTTAGCCTAGGATTCCTTATTTACTTGTTGAAACTTAGCTCAATTGTATGTTCATGAATTGCATGTACAATCTAAAAATCTGCAGTCCTTAGAAGATTGCATTGGTTTTGTGTAGTTGTAGGTTCTCTTGGTCAAGCAAAACCCAGTTTAGGAAGTTTGTCTATTATATTAGCCTCCATTGTTACTATTCATTCATAGATTATATTTAGAACAACTTTCTCAACCCTTTCCTCTTTTGCTATTTCTTTTAACCTCTTTGTTAGAGTAGGATTCTAAGCATCAAAAAAATGCAAAATCTAATGAGTGAGGTGAATTTCATCTTGTTATTTTGAGTGGACAGCCACTATTCATTCACTTCTAGCACTTTGAAACTCCATTTGCAAACCTAAATTCCCATGCTTTGTAAACTGTAAAGGCCACCATGTGATTACTAGAAAACACATCAACCAATTGAACTATTCCAAGCATTGTCATGACCTAACACCTGAGAGACCTTGGGGTAGTAATTTTTAACTTGTTTACAAATTTCTTCTTTTCAAAAGAGGTGATGCACCTATGCATTACCTATGTTGAGAAGTGAAAATCACCCATCAAAAATTGTCTTACCCAATTCCCTTTTACAACTCTCAATCCAATAGCCATTAGCATGACTTCTCTAATGATATTAGATAGGAGCCTCAATTTTTTCTATAATTCTTTCTAGGGCTTCCAATAGTTGACCATGCAAGAACCATAGACTGTTGTTCTAAATTAGGAGGATAGGTTTTCTATTGTAGCAATGTTTTGTGTCTTCATCCTTCTCAATCATCTTTGCTAATGAAAAATCTCCATCCAAGGCTGACCCAACCTTGTGCCCTCGAGGTATGTCCCAAGTGAATTTATGTGCCACCAACTCATACTCATGGCTACAAACTAATTCTTCATGTTTATTCATGTCTCCAACCGACATTACTTCCTCACAGATACCTCAAGCTTTTCCTCCTTTGAATTCCTTATGCAATCTTCGATAATTAATCCATCATCCTTTTCCTCCTCGATCCATCCTGCATTTTAAGAAGATTAATAATACTTCATACAATCAAACTACAAATGAAGCATGGATTCATATAGAAAATATCATTAGAAAAATCAATTGAAGGAATAATATAACTTATCTTTGTCAATTTTGATATATCTTTCTTTCGACTTCACTCAATTTCTGCTCTTGGAAATGCTAATCACAATAGTACATATTACAAAGACAATATGCTCAACTCAATTTTCTTATACACATTATGCAGCCAACATATTCAATATAGAACCAAGCCTCTCATTAAATCAAGATACCATCATAGTCCATGTACACAGGGAATTGAATCAATGCAAAAAATCAATCACAACCTTTGAGAACCAAAGTGATTACTAGGTTTGTAATAACCTTGAATACCACAGAAAAATTCATATAGAACCTACTTCAGATAGCTCCAATCTTCATTCAAAATACTAAACAAAATTGTAGTTCTCAAAGCCACACTTAGAACAACTCGCAATGAATGAATGGTATCTCCAAAATATTTCATGCTAGCGATCACCGCTCAAAATAAACCATGACCTCTCCTAAAAAAATCATATGAATCGGCCATAATCAATATAAAATTAGCTGCCCCTAAATAATCAATGTCAGATCCTCTCTACACAACTCAACAAAATTTTAGGAGAAAGAATAGAAACTGAATTTCAGCCCAGAAGAATGCGATTTAATTTTATTCAAAGGTACAAACATAAAATACTTATCTAGAAATTCGTCCAATAGTGAAGATTTGTACTGTTGTTGACTACCTAATTAGGATTCACAATATGCCTGATGTTTCCAGTTTGTAAATCATGGATTTTAGAAGAAACTCATTCAACAAGCCTCTGACTTTGGCCAACATGCACATATCCAACTTCATAGGGCTCATTCCAATTCACAAGCAAGGGCATGAGAGTATCGAGTAGAAATTTCTCATTACCAAACAACATCACTAGACACCACATCAATGGGAGATAGTGCGGGCATGGACAATTCCACAACTTTTCATCATATTCGATCAACATCATCCATCAGTTTAATCCTCAAGATCTTTCTCTAGACTGGTGATTAACACTCAAACATGATCTTCTGAGTCTGATGTGCCATCATTGAGGAGATCCTTCATGCATGAGCCTGAGTAGGCATCATTCCATTCATCATCCTATGCATCATCGAAGGTCGCCAATGGTATGTGTACTATCCTCTAGGACATTTCGGTTAGCAAATAACTAGAGATATATATTAGAACTTCTCTTAGTGATTGTCTAGGTCCCACTGAAATCATTCAGAGTCTTGATTATTAGATATTTCCTTGAATGTGATTTCACTCAAGCCATATCGTGAATCCCTTCAGGATATGACATCAAACCTTCAAATTGATTACAATATCCTTCATTCCACATGACACTTGACCTCCTTGATAATTGCATCTTACATACCAACAATAGAGACAAGCATTAAATTTAGCCATGTAAACTTTAGACGACTTCATAAATCATCTCCAACGTTATGTTTTATCAAATTATTCAAAGGATGGAGGCCCAATAATCTCTTTTGCCTTAACGACACCTCCAAGTAAACCCAATAGGATTTTTGTCACACCGATTAAGTCATTTGGTCGTATCTTGAATGCACGTAATGGTTCATGTGCTCCATAAATGATATTTCTCCAGTAATCGATTGAAACCACGTCTCCCATGAAATATCTCAATAAAGATGACTAGTCGGTTGTAGCAGACTTTTGTGAATGAATTTGAGGTCCCCTCTAGTCACCAAACTTTTGTAGGTGGCTCTTGTGATAGATGATACTGATGCTCTTAGACCCACTGTGAACAAAACTCTCTTCTATAGCAAGTCGTGTAGGTGTTGGGATGAAAGTTGATCCTACAAGACACAATATTATCTCCTGAGCCTACTTTGAACTGGCTACCCACCAACAGGGGTTTTCATCTCTTACAATTTCTGCTAAGCCAAGAGTGGTGATATAATTTCTCTTAAAAAAATATCGAATCCAAAAATATTATTAAATCCTCTGTTGTATAGGTGCAGACTTCTCTTATTCTTATTATGCATTTTTAACTATGGTTTGAAGTCTATCAAATTCAAGAAAAATCAATATTTTGTGATGTTTTGTGAAATATGGTGGAAATGTATTATAGAGCTTAGCTCTTTGTATCGCAATCATTTCTTTGTTTAGTATTTTTGGTGTGAAAATGATACTTTATCTAGCTAGTTCATTTCCTAGCTAGTTGTCCACTTAGGTTCTTTCACACTTTATTACTTAAGTTTACTTGGGGACCACATGGTCTATTTATCACTTTATTCTCATATCATAAGATTAAGACACTTATCACAATCTTATGATACATCCACTTTATGTCTCATATCATAAGAATAAGACATTTGGCACAATCTTATGATACTTATCCACTTTATGTCTCATATCATAAGATTAAGACACTTGTAATAATCTTATGATATCTTATCCCTCACTTTGGCCTATATAGCTAATGGGCTCCCTTTGTAATCTTGCACCATTCCAATTATCAATTTTGAAAGCTCTTAGTGCATTTTGTCATATTGAAATTGCACAATCTCTTAGAGTTTTAGTTTGCATTCTTCATGATTTTCCAATTTATGTAGCTTTGATTTTCTCTTTAAAATTTCTTTGGGTTATTCATTCTATTTCATATTTCTAACATGGTATCAAAGCTTTTGTTTTGAGAAATCTAAGTTCATAGATTCCTGATTAAGAGATTGAGTTTTCTTGTAAAGATGTTGTAAATTCTTGTATGCTCTTCTCTTGTGTTTTAAACGATCTAGAGAATCAAAAAGTATTTACAAAGATCTAGTAACCTCTTTATATTGCATATATGTTTTGTGAGATACATATGATTGCAACATTTCTGGTTATACTGGCAGTATTTTTGCCTGTTCAATTGTGTTCAGAAGGCTCGATAAAGTCATATTTCATTTTTTTCATCCAAATTGGAGATCATTTAACAAAGTTACAAATGAGGGTTTGAAGAAAATCGTTTTTCACTATAGCCATTTTCATTTTTGCTTCAGAATTCCAGCTTCCACTCATTTGTAGGAAAAATGATTTTTGGGTTTTTTAGCCAAGGTCGAGATCTCAACAAGGTATGTTTCAGATTTTGCATATCTTGAACATATCCAAAGAAAATTATTGTCCAAAAAGCATCGTGCGTAATTTTTTCTATAGGCTGAAGATTAATTAAAATTCATTTTCTCATCTTCTACTTCCTGGATCAAAAAACCATTTATGTGTTTGTTCTTCGCATCAAAATATTTTTGGGTTTTTGTTATTGTCTACTTGCGGTGAATAGATTTTTTAGAAATCAAATCAGAAGTAAACTTTTTTTGCTCGAAAACCTATTTCCTATAGGCTAAATTTAGCTAGTTTTTCAAAAATTCATAATTTTTTCTTCAGGCGTTGGATTTTAGGAAGTAAGATATCATTGGAAAGTTGGAGGTGAGCGCTTTCCATCCATAGAGGTATTGAGAAGATTTTTATCCATTTTGTATCAAATATTTCAAGTTGAAGTTGTTTTTTGCTAATTTCTTCAATAGACCAGAATTTTCTCTTCGATGCTCCATTTTTTTGAAAAATAAATAGGTGTTGGAAAGGTATTGGAGAGCACTACACAACCATAAGGCTAATTTTCCATATTTTTTCTCAAGTTCAATTTTTATTAGAATCTGTAATTTTTGCTATTTTGAGCCTATTCAACATTGTATCTTGGAAAAGGCTTTATAATCACACTAAAATATAAAGTGCCAACCTTATAATATTTAAGGGGGTGGTCTTTGATACTAGTGAAAAGGGTGGGGCTATTTTTAGCATTCTTGTGTACACTTTCTTTCTTCATTCTATTTTGCATTTCTTCATCATGGAAATAACAACAATTCCTACTCTAACTACATACAACTATTTTAATTTGAAATCAAAAATAGATATTTACATAAGAAGACTTGGTTTGCATAGAGTAGTAATGGGACTAGAAATTGAACCAACTAAAGATAAAGAAAAGTTAGAGTGGATTAAAAAATGTGATAAAGCATATGGAGAATTATGTGTGTCTATATCTCCTGATTTACTCTTTCATATTGAATATTTAAATACTCCAAATGAAATATGGAAAAAGATAGAATCTCTTTTTGGTGCACAAGATTCTATGAGGGGTCATATTTTGGAGAATGAGCTAATCAATTTAAATCCAAACAACTTTAACACAATTCAGAATTTATTTACCAAAATAAAATCACTAAGGCTATAGCTACAACAATGTGGAATTGATAAGAAAGATGAATTGATTCTAAGTATTCTCTCAAAGATAAGTTCTAAATATTCAGTATTTATTTATACCTTCTATGTTACTAAGGATGCACTTGGTTCTCAATTCAAGATGCCATCTTTGGATGATTTTTCTACTTCTCTCACATAGCAGTAGGATAAGCTAATTCAGATGGGCACTCTTAAGTATTCTAAGTCACATGCCTCGGTTCTCAATCTTGGCACTAATGAACAAAGAGAACAAAGTGGTAATAAGCATAAGGAACAAAAGAATAGTAAAGAGAAGAAGAATCATAAATCAGCTACTCCAAAAGAAAGTAATGAGACCTCATCTTCAAAGGATGAAAATCCTAAGAAAGAGAGGTTCAAATGTTCCTATTGTAAGAAACCCAATCATAATGAGTACAAGTGTTTGAAGAAAAAATTTGATCACTTGACACACATTCATGAGAAGAATAATTTTAGTGTACCTAATTCTATCAAACAAAGTTCAAAAGAGGGTTCTCACAAGGCCAAAGACAACAACAAGGGGAAAGGAAAGGGAAAGGCCCTTATAGTAGTTGCTTCTCCACCATCCACATGGGTTCTTGATTTAGGTGCTTCACACCACATGGCTTCAACTAAAGATGAAATTGAAACTATGGAGCCATGTAATATGCCTTCCATTTTGATGGGTGATGACACTCCACTTGAGTTATGTGGGAGAGGGTATGTTGATATGGGGGGAGGCACATTTCAGGATGTTCTTTGTGTGCCCTCATTATAAACTAATCTTCTATCAATATATGAAATCACTCACACAGGTAGAGGAAAGAAATTTGAGTTTACTCCTAATTCAGTGGTGATTCAAGAGATGTAGAATGACTCTATAGTTTTAGTTGGGAGATCAGATCATCAATCTTGACTTTATTTGTTCTCTCACTTTGTTACTAATCCTCCCTCAACTATTCTACTCACTTATTCAGATGATGTGAGTAACTTGTGGCATCAACGGTTTTTCTACTTGAACTATCACTACTTGTAGTAGCTTAGCAAATAAGAAATGGTTACAATATTGCCTAAAATTCACTTTTCTAAAGGTTTTTGTCATGGTTGAATTCTTCAAAAGCATCCTAAAGAGAATTTTGACAAAGGAAAAGCTTGGAGAACCTCACATCTTTGGAGTTGGTACATAGTGATTTGGAAATGCTATTTCAACAACCATATTTTAGTAGATCCGGATATGTGTTGACATTCATTGATGATTTCTCTAGGTACACCATTGTGTACTTTCTCAAACAGAAGTATAAAGTCTTTGATTCATTCTTGGAGTATAAGGCTTTTGCATAGAAACAAACTGGTAAATCTAGCAAATTTTAGCTTATAGATAATGGGGGGGAATATATTAATAATATGTTTGTGTAGTATTGTGCTTCATAGGGCATTAATTTGTAGCATATAGTTCCCTGTTGTCCTCAGTAGAATGGAGTTGCAGAATGGAAGAATCGATCCTTGAAAGAGATGGATAATTGTATGATTCACTCCAAGTATTTGGCACCACCTTTGTAGGCAGAAGCCATTAATTGTGTGTCTTATATCCAGAACCATGTTCTCCAAAAATTTGTGAAGGGGGTAAGTCTTTTTCAAGCTTGGACCGGTCAAAAACTGTCAGTCCAACACTTTTGAGTGTTTGGTTCTAGTGCATGGGCCCACATTCCACCAAAAAAATGCAAGGCTATGGATCCACAAAACAAGCCTTATATATTTTTTGGTTACCCAAATGATTTCAAAGGCTATAGGCTTCTTCATCCTACCACACATGAGTTGTTCATTGAGAGGAGTGTTCAATTTGAGGAGAGTTCTTCCAGTCCTTCTCTCGACACTTCTCCACCACCATTAATTTCGAGTCCTTTTATCATGATGATAATTCTTTAGAGGTTCATAATACTTCAAATAATGATGAAGATTATTCTTCCTCCACTTCAGATGGTGATAGCGATCATGAGGATGCACATATTTCATCTTCATGGGATGATGATTCTCCTACAAATTCTCTTTCTTCTCCTCCATATTCTTATCCTTTTCTAACCGTAGGGCCTCTTTGGGCTTGTCAGACTTTGTAGTCAGTAGGTGATTAGGTGGGGGATCCTTTGGATCATAGGAGAACAAGATCACAATTTTATAATTATTCTCATGTCTTCCTTGCTTCAGCTTCTGATCTACAAACTTTTTGGGAAGCTTCTAGTGTTCTCGAGTGGGATGCAACCATGCAATAAGAGTTCAGTTCCTTGGAGAGGAACCACACTTGGGATCTTGTCCCACTTCCTAAAGGAAGGAAACTTGTTTGATGCAAGTGGGTCTATAAAACAAAATACACATAAGATGGATTAGTTGACAATCATAAGGGTCATTTAGTTGCTAAAGGATTCTCCCAAGTTTTGGGGATTGACTACTCTGACACTTTTGCACTAGTCGATAAAATGAATTCTATCTAACTTGTTCTTGCTATAGCTACAACACATAGATGGAATGTTCATCAGATGGATGTGAAGAGTGTTTTTATTCATTATGATCTTCAAGAGGAGATATAGATGGAGCAGCCACAGGGGTTTGTTCAAGATTCTTCACTTGAGTGTCATCTTCGAAAGTCTCTCTATGGCCTCAAACAGGCCCCTCAGGCTTGGTATGCCAAGATGGAATCATTCCTTCTGATAGTTGGGTTCACTCGATTCCATTTTGATCCTAATGTATACATATTGTAGTAGGATGATACTCATACCTTTTTGGTTCTCTATGTTGATGACTTGTTGATCACAAGGAGTCACTCATCCACCATTCAAGCAATGAAAACTGCCCTTCATGATCAAGTTTTGATGTTGAACTTGGGCTTGTTTTACCACTTATTTATGATTAATATCACTCAATCTTCCTCTGGTATCACTCTTGCACAATCTAAGTATGCACTTGACATGCTCAAAAGGTTTCATATGGCTGATTGTAAGCCTGTGTCGACTCCATTCTTGTTAGGGGTCAAACTTGAGGCTAAGTGTTCTTCACCCATGATTGATGGCACTTTGTATCAATAGCTTGTTTTTAGTCTCATCTATTTGACTCATGTGAGGCCCAACATTTCATATGCAATAGGCATGGTCTCTCAATTCATGCAGGAGCCACATGAGTTGCACTAGAAAGCAACTAAGCGGATTCTTCACTATATCAAGGGTAATCACAACTATGGGATTCATTATGTAGCAGGCATGGATTTTGACTTGTTGGGACACACAGATTCAAACTGGGCAAGTGATTCTCAAGATCGTAAGTCTACTTCAGGGTATTTCTTCTCCCTTGGTATCGGTCCAGTTTTTTGGTCGAGTAAGAAGCAATTTACTATTTCTCTTTCATCTATAGAGGTTGAGTATCGAGGAGAAATTAATGCTGCTACTAAGGCCATATGGCTTTAGAAAATTCTCATTGAGTTTGAAATTCCCTTTCAAAAGCCCATAGTCATCTATTGTGACAAACAAAGTGTGATTCAAATCTCTCATAATCCAGTTCATCATCAACAAACCAAGCACATCAAGATCCATATGCACTACATTCAGAAGTTGATTCATGGAGATATCATTGATCTCAAGTACTATTCGACATCATATCAGACTGCAAACATCTTCACTGAACCCTTCACTGAGAGAAAGTTCCTTCATTTGCAAGATTTACTTGGGGTGTGGATGGCATCATCCATTGGGGGGGGGCTACTTAGTTATTTTATTTTCATCTCTCTTTTGGGGAGGAGTTTTTTCCGACTGGGTTTTCTCCTTTTCTCTATTTGTGAGATATTTTTTTTGTACATAGGTACCTCATCGGGCCTAGCAACCAAGACCCATATTTGTATCTTTGCACTATATACTTCTCCCTAAGTTGAACTTAAGGGGGGGTGTTGGTGTGAAATGGGTACTTCATCTAGCTATTTTATTTTCTACCTAGTTATCCACTTAGGTTCTTTTCACACCTTATTACTTAAGTTTACTTAGGGACCACATGGGATATTTATCAATCTATTTCTCATATCATAAGATTAAGGAACTTATCACAATATTATGATATTTATCCACTTTATGTCTCATATCATAGGATTAAAACATTTATCACAATATTATGATACATATCCACGTTATTTCGCATATCATAAGATTAAGACACTTTTCATAATCTTATTATGTCTTATCCCTCACCTTGGTCTATATATCAAAGGGGTTCCCTTTGTAATCTTGCACCATTCCAATTATAAATTTTGGAAGCTCTTAATGTATTTTTTCATATTGGCATTGCATAATCTCTTAGAGTTCTAGTTTGCATTCTTCATGCTATTCTACTTTATGTAGCTTTGATTTTCTCTTAAAAATTTCTTTGGGTTATTCAATCTAATTCAGATTTCTAACAAGTACATCAATGTGGGAGATTCTGCATTTCTTTGAGAAGATTTTTTTGTGTTGTGGTTCTAAATATAGACTTATTGATGTCGGCGAAGTGCAAAATCAAAGATATATCGAGTTTTGAAGTTGCATGTATGGAGAAGTGTATTTATGATTGAAAGTTTTGTGACTAGGTCCAATTCCAGGCTGACTTAATACATGATATGTGTTGTGAAGATTAAATATATATTGTGGATATTTTTAGGATCTATTTTAGGCCCATGCCAACCTAAATTAAGTGTTGCATGTTTGGTCTAAGCATGAAGAAGTTTTTCAATCTTGTGTGAAGCCAAAAAGAATATTTTTGAATTATTTTTTGTTACATCTAATTAGGCTAGCCTAATTGATATATGTGAATATAATTGGACATATCTATGAAATAATTTTTTTATTTGTATGAATGATGAGAAGGTATAAGTGTCAAATCAAGTGTGAGAAGTATCATATTGTGTGAACATGTGAATTCAAAGTCATGAGATCAAAATAAGAGAAAAATAGTCAAGTGACTACTAAGTAGAGCAATACTTTCTATTCAGAGCTTCAAAGGAACTAAAATTCGGCACAACTTTTTATGATTTTATATTTTGGTTGTGTATCCATCTTTATTTTGTATCTATCTCTAGTTGTGAGCCTTATAAGCACAACGCATCCTGGTATTAAGCCCCTATAATATACTATATCTGAATATAATATTTATGAGCTAATCCTCACCATGGTTTTTCCCTTCCACATAAAAATCATGGTGTCTGTGTGTTATGTGATCTTGTGGATGTTTCATTCTTCCATTATTTATTTCTATTAATATTTTTTGGTGATTGGATAAGCCGTGTTCAAAATTTTAATAGAATATTGATTCACCCCCCCTCTCAGTATTATAGGTGTTCAACACTATCCTCATCATCCCCATAGTCAGATTCATCATCAAATATACTAGAATCTTCTCTAACATAATAAATTTTCCTAATTGTTTTACCTTATTTTTTCCTTGTTCTTGTCATTTAAAACTCTGTTTGGACATCTTGAATCATAATGAACTATTTTACCACAACTAAAACATTTGAAAGAAAACTTACCTCTATATTTACCAGTACCATTTTTCATTCTCCTTAAAAAAAATTCTTGTACATCATTAAGATCTTCTTGATCTGATTCCTCCATCTTTTCTAATTTTCCAACCTAAGAAGTCTCAACTTTTACATTACTTGGACCAAATTATCTCATTTCAAAAGTAGATATAGCACCATACAACTGATATCTAGAATTTTTTCTTAAATCTTGAACTTCCTCAATAGCATAAAATTCATGACTATAAGATTTAGGAAGAGTTCTCGATACCTTCTTTACCACTTCTTCATGATTTCCACCAAGACCTCTGATGGAATTGACAACTTCATCCACCTTATGCATGTAGCTTGTAATATTTTCATCTTTAGACATCCATAGGTTTTCAAATGTGATCTTTCGATTCTACATCTTATCTTGCTTGACCTTATTATCTCCTTCATAAATACTTTCCAACTTTGTCTAGATCTCTCTAGTAGATTTCAAAAGCATAAATTTCATAAGATCAATGTTAGAAAAACCTCTTAAAAGAGCATACCTTTCCTTACCATTGTTCTCATAGGCCTTGATCTCATCACCAATCTTCAAAGCACTAGTAGGAATAGTATATCCATTCCTAATAGAATTCCAAACTCCAAATCCAAGTGATATCAAAAAACCTTCCATCCTTATCTTCTAGAAACCATAGTCTGATTCATCAAACAAAGGAGCATCCCTCTTATGCACCATCCTAGATCTACCTCAATTTGTTAAGATTTCTTCCAAGGAACCTTGATCTAATACCAATTTGTGAATGCACACAAGACAACTAAGGTGGGGTACATTAGTTTTCCATTAAAACCTTAAAATCCCTCATAAACATTCAGATCTACATCAACTTAATTTACCCTTAATCTATTAGGATGATTAAGCATGAAAGAAAATAATTGAAACTGAAACACATCAACACCATGCACAATAGAATACCATATTTATGTGGAAAACCCAAGAAGGGAAAAACCACAATGAGGATTAGCTCACAATAAAAATAAATTGAAACACTAAATACAAAAGGCTCACTACCAGAGGGCTCACTTGTTGGAATTTAGAAGTCTATCATTGATGATGTAGTTTGGAAACATGAGCATGAGGTATATATTGCTTGATCTAGTGTTTAATTTATTTCAACATTGTTATGATCACCCTAGCATAATGTGGAAGTATTTTTTATTACTTATGTACAATGCAAGTTGGTCAAGAAAGTATGGTTTATCGAGAAGTTGGATAAGTATTTCCTTCAACAGTTTTGTGGTTCAATGCATCAATTTTTAGGTCTGCACTTCAGCGCATGTTTGTATAACCTTCAACAATTATAAATATAGTTTTTGAATTCATCATATGTGGCTATATTCAAGATTTTGTGATATTTGTGAAGTTTCCAGAAAGATATGAATGACAGTGTGCAACCTAATATATCGTAGTTACCTTTTGTATACTACATCAATGTGGGAGATTCCAAATCTCTTCATGAATAATTATTATGTTTTGTGATGATGAAGATAACCTAATAAATTTTAGTTGAATAGGAATTCAAAGGAAGATAAATATTTAAGGTCACACATTTGGCGAATTACATGTACACTTGAATATTTTGTGTTTGGGTCTATTTTTGGGCCGACCTAACAAGTTTGATGTTTTGTGGATGTTAATAAAGTAATTATATGTTATGTGGGATTTATATTAGGTCCATGTTGACCAATCTTGATGTAAATTGAATTTTGAATGTAGGCGCTAAGTGTGGATAGAATTATTTGAGGACTACATACTTAATTTTGTGTTACTTCTAATTTGTCCGACCTAATTAAAGTTACACCTAATGTGGATATATATAGGATATCAACACTAAAAGTTTAGAGAGCGTGAAAAAGAGTGTGATATGAAAATGTGGTGAATAATGTAGTGGAGAAGATTGCATGTGATATATGACATGTATGGTGGCTCACCTACATGTGTGTGATGCAGTAGTGAGTAGATTGTGAACAGAGAAGAGTATTGATTCAAATGAGTGTGAATATCATTTTGTACTTCATTGGAGTTGTAATTTGGTATATGATAGATTCTATTATATCAGTTCAAATAGGTAGTGTTTCCAATCCTTATTTGTTCTTTCTCAGTGGTTTGTGAGCCTTTTTTTGTATAGTGTGTCCTAACCTAGCATTGAGCCTTTCTGCAATATCTTATATCTAGATATAATATATTGTGAGCTAACCCTCACCATGATTTTTTCCTTTTGGGGTTTTCCATGTAAAAATACTAGTGTCCATGTTTCATGTGATTCTATGGTTGTATTCATGTTTTCTTACATCATTGTAGTTGTTTCCATTATGTTAATTGGATGGGTTATGTTTAATTGGTTTAAAGGAATACTGATTCACCCCCCTCTCAGTATTTTGGGTGTTCAATATCACTTCCCAAAATAAAGGTTGTCTCACTTCCAGATTATAAAAAAGAAGAAAGAAGAACATTATAGTGAGAAGTCCACCACAGCATCACCAACACATTTTTAGCCTCTCTGAAGATTGTAGACACCTTCTTCTCACTGTTTCCAATAGTCTAACTCGTTAAATCTCACACTAAACTTCACAAATTCATACTTCACAACTCTGTAATTCACATCATACATACTCTCTACTTAACTATCCATCAACACAATACTCATTTATACCTTCTTCAACATTGTAAACCTTATCCAAGTTGGCTATGCACCTCAACCGTGCAAATTCAAATTAGGTCAATAAAAAATCATTATCATGGTGGAAAGGAAAGAAATGAAACCACACCAAATCTTAACTCAGACCCAAAGCATACATATACACCATACCATGCTTCCACAATCACTGAAGCAAATCCATAATTAGTGTAAACACCCAAGGTCAGTTGAACTTGTGTAAACACCATTAGCATTTAATTACATGCTTCCTCATATCTAAAGATGACATGAAAACCACACACAACACTTGAACACGATCTAGAATGTTCCACAAACATCTTGAAATTCAACATATTGCTTCACAACAATTTTCACTTGAAGAACAAACTCGTCCTATTCACTCAAAAAACCTTCCATACACTATAACTCAAGAAACCAAATTTTGATGAACCAAACTACAGAGAAATACAAAAAAAATCCATTTCTACTAGATAGCATTGCAACATAGTTCACAAAATTGTGAACATAACTTCTTTTGCACAATGATCCAAACCAAGAAATTATGGATATATAACCTCTAAACACCTTTTACCAACATATCAAAACTATATAAGCAGATCTTCAACACAAAATAAATGCAAAGAAAAACTAGAACACCACATTGTACACTAGAACACCTCTACAACACATGGTTTCCTCCTTTATTAAAATTTTCTCAAAATCATTTGGATACTGTTGTTCCCATTTTGCACACACGCCCCATTCAGAACGGGGACCCTCTCTTCCCTCTTTGATTTTCGGGTTCTTTCTTTCCTTTTTGCTTTCCCTCATTTTGCGTGCCCATTTTTGTGCCTTAAAGGGGTCGATGCATTTCCCAATGCAATATTTTAAGCTCGACCAAACTCCCCTTTTGTCATAATTGCTAAGTCTCAGGTAACTAGGGTTTTCCCTGTCAAAATGTCGTTCTGGTATTTGTGGTAGTTTCCGGATTTCCCTTGCCAGGTTTCCTTCTTCAGATTTCCCCTGTCAGATTTCCTGCCTCGGATTTCTTCTTTCGGATTTCCTCTACCGGATTTCCCTGTTTGGGTTTCCCATCGAGCTTCGCTGTTCTGACGGTTGTTCTAAGGATGGCTCCCTAGACTTCGGACTCCGAACCTCCCATTGTCGTTTGCATTTTGAAAGTCCACCAACCCAACCAACTTCTATACGGAGGAATTAATGTTGTATTAATTGTAGTTTTGGCTATAAAAACGCATTTTTTGGCCATCATTATCAACCGTTCGAAGTGATAGAAAAGATTGGAGAGCTCTCGGCATCCAGCATTTTTCGTTTATCTTTCAAAATTCAGATTCTAAACTCCCTTTTCTGTGCGACTATCAAAAACGAACACCGAAATCTTCAGGTATGCCTGTCGTTTGCTCCTTCATTTCTCATTTTTTCATTTCTGGGCTTTAAGCAATATAAAATGAAGAACCCATGCTAACGACTGGTAGAAATCTGCCTTCTCGTCCAAACCCATGTTTTGAAAATGTGAAAATCAATCTTTAAATCGCCTAAAATTCGATCTGAAACTTCATCGCGTCGCGGTTGTTCTTCGGAACAGCGTCGATGTCTCCCAGGCCTGGTTCTTCTCATGGTTTTCTATGGCATCTCATGGGAATTCCCAACTTTCGAACCCGCTTCGGACTCCGACCTTCAAAATTCCCATCCCGAGATTTCGTTGTGTCTTTGCCATTCCAAACGGCCCCGCCCAAGCGTCCTCTCGACCCTCAAACCCTAAACTTTCAAACAACCCGTCTAAAATCTTTAAAATCAAAATATTTGCAATCTTAAACTCCCAACCCAGAATTTGGTTTCCGGAATTCCATTCCCGGAACTCCATCCCGTTTTCGTCGCTTCAAACGGCCTTCATCTTGCTGCTTTCCGAACTCCGCTTCCCAACCGCAAGGTCTTTTGCTTTCCAATCGAAATCTTCAGACAACCTCCCTCCTTAGATTTCAACCATCAGAATTCCCTTCTCGAGAATTCCATTGTGTCTTTGCCGTTCTAAATGGCCTTGTCCGAGTGTCTTCCCGACTCCCAAACCCCAGTCCGCTGTTTGCCGAAACCCAAATCTAGACAATTTTCCTCCGACCCTTCTTCCAGATTTTAAACTCCAGAATTCCCTTCTTAGGATTCCATCCCATTTGCGCCATTCCAAAAGTGAGCTCAGGACAACTTCCCGACCTCCGGGTCCCGGTGCCACATTCACCGCCTGCTTGTCCCGAGCATTTTGACTGTTTCTGGAAACTATGTTCCGGATTCCCTCTTCTAGATTTCCTCTATCGGATTTCCATTTCCGCTTCATCATCCCAACATCCTACCCTTAACTACCTCCCAACGATGGCAATCTGAAACCCAGATTCCAATGCTCAAAATTCTATGTCCTCTGCGCCGTTTCAGATGACTTTTCTACAGGTAGTTCCTGAACTTCCAAATGAGGGATCAAATGACCTCCAAATCCAAAATGGATTTCGACCCATTTGCTAAAATTGGGTTTTCCTTCACAACCAACTTCAAATCTTCAAATCCAACCTCGGGAAGTGCCTTTGGGAGTTCCATTCTCATATTTCCCTTTCGAGCGACATTCTGCTAAGGGAATTCCAGCCCAGGAACTCAGTATTATTTACACTGTTTCCTAAATCATGAAGTATCTAGCTTGCGTGATTATTGAATATGAATTATGATTTTCAAATTAATCTTGACATGCAGGGATTTGTCAGTGACCGTTTTGTCAAGCTCATCATTGCTAATTCATGTCTTTTGTGCAGGATTTATGGAATCCGATGCAGAGACTTCCGGTGCTTCCAAGAAAAGAAAAAGAATAGCCAAGCCACCAAGGGGCAAGGAAGACAAAGACCTAATGAAGTACAAATTCCAGGGGATCCCTATTCAATCCAGGATCACTACCCTTTGGAGGGATATCTCATATACCAACATCGGATAGGTCGATGTTGATGAATTCACATAGAGGGTCAGAATGAACCCCAAAACGGAGAATGCAAAATTAATAAAGAGCAGTGGAATTGCTAAGGCTGCAGGTTTCCCACCAGCCTTAGTCACCCCAGAGTTGGTAATGACGTGCATAGAGGCATACCAACCTGATACCAGAACCATTGTGGACCAAGACGGGAATATCCTTGCAGATATGTCTCCATCAGGAATAACGGCGACCTTCCAGATCCCTACTTTCTAGAGCATGGAGATCCCCACCATGGGAGAATGTAAAGATTTATGGGAACAAGACCCCTTGGGGTGAAAAAGGCTTATCAACTAGTACTTGTTGAAGGACAAAGGAGGTAGTGCTGGGAAGCTTCCCCAGGAGCTATTCCACAGTGATTTCTTCGAGGACTATCATGACCTCGTAACTCTATTCAGCAGAGTAATGAGCCTCCCCGGTGTAGCTTTCTTTCAAGAATGGATGTTCTATTTCATAGAATAGATCCTCTGTGGTAAGGGTACCACCTCCTATTGGGGCGAGATAATTAGTGATTGCTTCCACGAGTAGTTTAGCACTGTAAAGAAGACCACCAAATTCATTATGACTTCTTATTTGGTATACTCCCTCACCAATCGGCGACACTATCAGGGGTTGACAATGATGCCCAATAATCCATCAGGGCCAGAGCTCAAATCGTATGATAAGTACCCCCAGCTACAGTTCCAAAACTTTAAAAGATACTACTGTAGGGTGAACGATGCATTCATTGCTCACATCATCCGATGCTTAGGAGGGGATTTTCATAGAAGGATATCCCATAGTGCAAGGGCCCTCCTCAGGTAGTATGCCTTCTGGTATATCCAGTTCCCCAAGTTTACATACATACGCACTCAAGGATTCACTAAAAGACCGTACAAGCTGCCCCAATACCCAAATGACTAGATCATACTATTGGAGCTGACTCGGCAGCTACGACACATTCACAGCCTCATGAACAAAAAACATTTGGCAAGCCCCACCTATCCCATTAATCTCGATCTGGGGATGTATAAGGTTCATACCTCCTAGTGTGCAAGATATTCAGAGGAGTTGGCTGAGTATAAATTTGAACAATATACGGCAAGGCCACGAATGGACCCTTATGGTCATGTCAGAAAGGCACTAGGACGTGAATACGCCCACCTCCACAACATTGAGGATTTTTGGGCCAATTGTAAGGATGACCTTGAGGTGCGGTTGCAACATTACATGCACATGACCGCTATTTATGTGTGAAGGGTGAACTTGTGTTCGGTCCCTGACCAGCTGGACGAGGATGAGGATACAGTTGTGGATCTAGGATACGATGCATTTTCCAACTTTCTGCTACCTGCAATTGATTGGAACGAGCCACAACTCAATGATGTCATCATACTCACTAGGCCCATCAAAATTCAAACAAGGGCATGGATTGAAAAGAAGGTGGCCCAATCGAAACAACAAGGGGTCATCCTAACATTCACTGAACTGGAAAGTGAGCATATGAGTGAACCAAGTGGTTTCGAAGGTGGAGAAGTTGCTACTGAAACTGGGGAGACATCCAAGACCCCACCATCAGTCAAGACCAAGAAAATAAAGGAGGCTAGCGAACAGTTGCCTAAACCAAAGGTATATGCCCGTAAGGCTTCTGAGCCTGAACCTTCTAAGAAAAGAAGGAAAACAACTGGCGGCACGGAGACGACAGTAGTAACCAAGGGTCTATCTCTTGGGATCAGAAGGGGAGGATCCAACTCACCAAGGTTTCTTCCTACCATAGCTACCACTACCGCTGCTATTTCCCCTATCTCTCATGCTCCGCTTGCAGCCTTAGCTTCCTCCCCACCTGCAGTGAACATCTCCATCCATCTTGCTCCCACTCCTCCAACATTGCAAGTTATTCCTGTGGATTCATCATCTGCCACCACCTCGCCAATGTATTCTTCTTCCATGTCCCCTTCCCTTCCTTCTGTTTCTGCTGTTACAATGCCTACCCTTAGCCTTCCTAAGTCTTTTATGAAATACATGCAGAATGTGCCTTCTAAGCTTTCAGGGATGCTCACCAATCCTATGGTCCAAGCTACAATAGCTCAGCCTATGGCCTATGCTCCAATTCCCTCCCCCTCTACTGAATTACCAAAGATGAAAGCAACCATGCAAATATCAGATAAGCTTGAATGACAGCAGTTGGAAGCTAAGAAAGCACCAGAGGATGAGAATTTTGAGTATCACGAACACCCCTTGTTCGAGCGTCATGAGATTGATGAGGTGGCCTATGAATCTTCTAGTGAGGGTAGTGAGGACCTCGATGCTAAACTAATCTAAGAATCAAATGATCCTGAGCTCAATGCAGAGTGGGCAAAGCAGCTCAAAGAAATTGAAGATAAGGAGGCCGAGGACCGGCCAGCACAAGAAGAAGAGATTGCTGCTCCAGATACAAAAGGCAATAAATCTCTAGTTGAGGGACATGGCCAAACCATAGAGCCTGACAAGGAAACATTTCTCTGTGAGGACGAACAAGGAGAAAAACTTGAGGTTCATCAGTATATCCTCAATGAAGAAATGGTGGATGCTGAAAAGAAAGATTCACCCAAGGAGCAGTTACATATCGAGTCCATTGCTAGACATGAAGCGTTCAGACAAGACTCCGATGAGGAGAAAGAAGATTTCAAAACAAAGGAGAAAGCTCTTGTTGTTAGAACTGTTGAACCTGAGAAAGAGGACAGGGGGACTCGAAGTGAACCACTCGAGGAAGAACCCCAAGTGCCCGATTGCCTGGAAAGGCAGCTAAAGCAAAAGACTCCTACCTTGAAAGACCCCAAGGCAACACTGGAAGCCATCATGGCCAAGGCACAAATGAGCACCAAAAAGGCTAAGAAGCCAAAGGTCAGGTCAAAAGTGACCATGGACGTCTCAGGATCAAGGACAGTGTAAATAGCAGCACCGATGGTTGGAGAGAAAGGCATAACTTACAACGTCTCCACCATTGACTTGGGGGTGGCCATGAGAGAGCAGAAAGTTGAGCACCTCCAAGAGTCAGTCACCACAGTGGTGCACCTTATCCAGCAGGATAAGATCTCCAAAGAAGAACTAAAGGAGCAAGTGGCTAATTTCATGACATATTCAACAGTGGTTGTCCCCAAATGAGCAACTGAGCACATCATCGGCCCCACCTCAGTTGTTGTCCCAAGAACAGATTAACAAGTTGAAGAAGAGACAAAACTTGGACAAAACTACAGAAAATTGGTTCTGGCAGGTCTTGGACGTTGGAAACACGGGCATCAACTTGGCTGTTCGGACAGCCAATAGATTCTTGGAAGTCCAAAAAACTCTTGAGGGTTCAAGGAAAATTTGTGAAGAGTTCCCAAAGAAGTACGATGCGGCCTACCCAAAGATTGAGGCCATACTCGTATTACCAAGCAAGGTCTGGGAAAATGACCTCACCTTCAAAGATGATGATCACTGGCTAGTTGACACCTGTTGGAGGGATTTTGATCATTGAAAGAGGAGGCTTGAGCAAATCTTCAAGAGGATATTGCCAGATATTGAATGGGCAAGAGATTCCAGAGAGGCATGCGCCTGATACCTCAAGATGATGACAGGGCATGAGCTACCTGTGGCCGAGATTAGTCATGAGAATATAAAGCCCCACTTCTTGAAGATTATGGAAGATGGGATGTTCGTCGAGGTCACCACTGAATTCATGTGCTTCACTGCCCAAGCTTTTGCAAAGTCAGAAATTTTCAAGGAAAATGCTACTAAGTATGATGATGACTGCAAGAAGCTTGGTAGCAATTCTCAGGAATGGAGTTATCAAATTCTACAATCTGACATCATGGAGTTGGACAAGTTTCAATCCCTGATCCTAAGCTTCGTGGAATATGCCACATTGAAGAAGTAAGAAGCCAATCCCATCATCGATGAAGAGTTCCTTGAAGAATAGCTATAGTAAAGGGCAAATGGCTAAAGACAAATTTGCTATAGTGTTGTCACTAGATGACAAAATAGGGAAGAAACAAGAATTTAGTTATAAATGTAATATGTTTGGGGGTTGGTCAAACCCTAATGTAAAGTGAATCCTAGCCACATGAATCAAATCTTGGCCACTCTTTTTCTTTTTGAAACTATAAATAGGGCTCTCCTCCTCTCATTTTAAGAGATTTGAGTTGTTGTAAAGGCATACTACAGAAATTATAATAGCAAATATAGTCATTTTTTGGTGTATTTCTAGGTTACTCAATATGTTTCATGATTCCTCTCCTTTTTAGTTATAGATTTTCTTTAAGATACTTTACTGCTTTGAATGTATTTAGATTAGACTTGATAGATCTAGTATGATACCTCTGATTTTGGATATTGCTATTGTGTGTATGCTTTCCTTGTCCATACTTTTGGTCATTTTCTAAAGGTAGATGACTGTGCAAAGTTAGTCTGGACTTTGATTTCATTTCTACTCATTAAATCTCATCTTTATTCACCTCCCCATAGTGAATGAATGATGAATATCTACAGTCCTTAGAAGATAGCACAGGTTTCATGATATTGTGAGAACTCTGATTAAGTGAAATTTTATTTAAAGGAAATTGTCCACAGTGGGAACCTCCATGATAACTGTTCATTGGTAGTTGCAGGTCCGCGAAATACCTTCCTTTCTCTCCTTTTTCTTTTCTTTTTTTTTTAGAAAGAAACTTGTGTTAAGGTTGGTTGCACATTGTAAAGCCAAATCTGATGAAACAATGGAGTCTAAGACTACTGCCTGAACCTACAGCAAAGCATAGTAATTCCAAATCCATAAAACTCCATTTATTGACTTAATTCTCCCCAGCTTTGACCACATAAGACCGCCTTGTGATTCCAGCAAATCACATCAAACAACTGATATATTCCAAGCTTCGTCATGACCTGACACCCGAGAGACCTTGGGATAGTGTTCTGCAATTTGATTGTGGAAGATTGTCTTTCAAGAGAGGTAATGCACCTACGTATTACCTGTGTTGTGAAGTGCATAAAAACACCATCAACAGAACTGGTGCTAGAAGGAGGGGTGATAAGGGGGTAAAGCTGGATCGAATCAAGTCATTCTCCCCTGAAAGATTCCACCGAATATTGAGATCTACATCAAACAAGGGAGAGTTGCAGGAATTACAGTCCCCAACCTAAGCTAAAAGAGCTAAATGAAGGGGACCATCCATCATTGATTCCATGAAACAGCCCGCTGCTCTTTCGCTTCCGCCTCCTTCATCTTCATTGACAAATTTGTCTTCTACTCATCCCATCGCTGAAATCTTCCAAGTTGCCACTTCATCTAGGCTAAACGCCACCTCTCATCTAAATGTAGTCCCTAGCCTTGTTGTTGCCTCACCAGTCATTGCAGCCCTGTTACCAACATAGACCAATCTGGCACAACCACCTCCATCGCATTTTCCAATGGCATGGCTGGGCAACAACCCGTCCCTGCTCGCCTTCAACCTCTACCATGATATGCCAAAGAATCCTGAGAATTTTTGCATGAAGTTAAACTCACGGGATCCGTAGAGGATAGCTGAAGAACATGTCAAGATTTTCAAAATCACCTTGAAAACTATGCAAATCATATACGAAGATGTGGCATGCAGGCTCTTTCCCTACTCCTTGGGGGAAGAGGCCTTCTATTGGTATGTCAATCTACCAGTCGGAACTATCAACACATGGGATCTCTTGAAGAATGGATTCCTACAGAAGTTCAAGACCCTTGTCAGTCCTACAGATTCGTATCAGCATTTTATGTTAGTTCAAAGGGAAATCAATGAACCAATCAGCTCGTTCAACGATCGCTTCCACAAAGCGTACACCCGACTATAGGCTATGTATGTTTTCAACGACGCTGCTGTCTTACCGGTTTACTATGCAGCATTGGATAACCTTACTTTAGCCTTGGTAAAAAGGATGAAACCACCACTAGCCAGGTTGGTGGATGCCTATGCTGAAGCCATCATTGTCAGCACAGATTTGGGGCAGAACATGTTGGGTCCCTTACCTTCTCTTGGGAAAACCACGCATCTAGCGCAGATTCATGGACTCACGCAAGCCTTATAGCATCAAACGCCCTTGTTGAACCCGATACCTTAGCTACCAATAGTTCTGCATCCTGGACAGCCAGTGAACCAAGCATATCTAGTGCCTCATTACTTACTACCCTAGCAGCAACAGTCACATCCGCAACAACCCCAGATGACTGCATACCTCTAAGCGGTGGAGTTTCCACCCGTTCATCAAAATCAGCCAGCAGCACAGCCTATGTTCCTTCAAAATACTGCGCCATAGCCAGGCAAGACCGAAAGGGATAGGATCAATGAGCTTACGGAGATGGTTAAGAAAATGTTGACTGAGATGACACACTTAAGAAATTAGAATAACCAGCTGCAAACATCATAGAAAAGTATTCAAGCCAATCTCAATAGGAAAAATCGAGATTACCGTGAAAATCGGGATAATCGAGAGGCTGGCACATCGTCAGGGCAAAATTATGACAAGAATCAGAACTCAGGCCAGAACTTTGACAAGAATCCCTTCCAAAGGCAGAACCAGACGTGGAATACATGCCCCAATAACGGTGGAGTTCCCACACCCCTTGACCAGACCAACAGCAACAACAATGAAAACCCCACAAGCGGAGTTTATTTAGCAGAGGCTGCTTTATCCGGTTGGTGCTGCATACACAAGACGAGCTGCCATTCTAAATTAGATTACCCAGAATTCCAAATTGCAGCTGAGATTTTCTAAGTAGAAGTTCATAACACAGTCGACAATTCAAGATGTAAGGACATCGTCTCATCCGACCCATACGACTCCCCGGTATTAGTTCTGAACCAAGCTCCTTTCCTACGAGCAGAAAGCAATGAACCAAAGCTGGAGGGTACCAGTTCAAATGACAACAACACAAAGGCGGAAAATGTAAGTTCTGAAAGTCCTTTGGCTTAGCTTTTTAAATCAATAGATAATGGTCCTAAGGATAATGAGGAAGAACTTAGGGAAGACGAAGTCTAAATGTTCCACCAGCGGACTGCCCCTTATAACCTCATAAATAGGCAAGTCAGAGGCCATGCTGGAGGGCCTTTTACAACCTCCATCCTACCAAACAATTTTAGTACCCCTCCCGATCCGAGTGCGAACAATAATTTTGGTTTTTCAATCACACCCACATGATATCTCAGTAGGAATAAACAACAAAGTAGCAGCCAAAACCAAAATGCTAGCCCTTCCTAGAATGTTTCCCATGACCAAGAAATTGAGCAAATGGGGGAATATTTTGCTGAGGAATTCAAGAAGGTAAAGCTGAGCATGTCTGCCTTCGAACTTCTAAAGGTGCCTACTGTCAGGAATATCTTTTTCTGAATGATAAATGGGACCCTATCTTCAAGGTCAACTCAGGAAGAAGTTCCAGTAAAGAGGGTCTTTTTTAGTGATCAATTGAATGAACTAGTTGTCAAATAGATTTTTAATAGTAAGGTTGACCTGCCAACAGATCAGCAGGTGAACAAGCACTCCAACAAGGCAGCTAATTTGACACCAACCCAAAATAGAGGCAACAAGAAAGAAAAAGCTCAAGTTGCTCAGGTGGACGTCTATAAAGGGTTGTTTCAAGGGAAATTTGAAACCCCTCCCTTTCTAACCACCATCTGTGTGTTCGAAAAGAACCTCCACAATTGCTTGTTGGATTTGAAAGTTTCGACCAGTGTCATGCCTCTCTGCATGTGTAAGGCACTTGGGATAATGCCAACTCCTTCCTGGCGAAAGGTGATGCAGCTTGATAAAACTGAAATCAGCATAGTAGGGGAGATTAATAGGATACCAATGCAAGTTGTTGTTGATCCTCACATTCAATAGACCATTGACATACAGGTGGCCGATATTCTAGATACATACGGCATAATCCTAGGAAGGTATTTCATGAGAGCATTGAATAGATACGTCACCATAGATTACTCTCACATATGGCTACTGTGGAAAGGAATGCCTAATCAGATCTGGATTGATCAACAGTCACAGATGAAATTTATGATTACGAAGTACAACACGAATGAGGTGTTCTATGTCAAAACAAGTCTGGGAAATTATTCCCCAGTGGCATACCGGAATGAGCCGGGATACCTTGAAGATGAAGAAACAGATGAGGTTCTTCTCATACTATGTAGCCCACCTGTTAGTTTGGCCAACGTCTCTCAGAGCACTGAAATGCTCGTAGAGCCTGACGATGAAGAACTAGAATAAAGGGATGGCCTTGCACTCTTTGGTGGTTTCCAAGATTTCATGGAAAAGTGCGTACATGACTAGCTCAGTCTGGGAACCGGAATGAACTTCCAGGAACTCCTGCTCCCTAATTGGTGCAGGGTGCATAATGTTGCTCACTCAGAGTTCGACTGCTGCTTGTGCCAAACAGTAGTTGAACATGTCAAAAAATGGGCTATTTCAAAGGAGAAAATTGGGTCAGCATGGTGCGAGCAAACATGTTCTACCCCTGTAGTCCCGAAAGCAATCATCATTTCGATGGTCCCTTCTGAGGCGAAAGTCAGATCTATCAGCCCTACACCTGAGGATTTCCCTAGATTTTGGTCATTGCGTTTTGATGGTTCTAAATCCAAGCACGGAGTTGGAGCAGGTTTCAAATTGATCAGTCCCAAAGATAAATCATACTTCTTTGCCCACAGGCTACAATTTTATTGTACTAATAATGTGGCAGAATACGAGGCTTTGGTATTGGGCCTCTTGATGGCATTGAGAAAGGGCATCAAGATGCTCCAAGTGTATGGAGACTCGGAGTTAGTCGTAAAGTAGGTCAGAAAGTTTTATTCCTACTACGATCAAAGGCTTACTAACTATTGGCATCACATTTGGGATTTGTTGGAAGGGTTGATGCGTTCAATATTCAGCTGATCCCTCGCACTCAGAATTATACCACCAACGCCATGGCATAGGCAACAAGCACACTACAACCATTATCCTTATCTGGCCTAAAAAGATTCACGGTGGAACTCACTTCCATCTCATCAGTACCAGATAATGTGGCCAATTTCCAAGTATTCAATGATGACACACACATTCTAGAATTCCTCACCAGTTTCGATGTGTTTGCTATGCAGATAATCGATGAGGTCAAGCCTCAAGAGGCCAAATTGGATATAGAAGGGGTCATCAACTTAAAAACTAACACCATCCCTAGGGGAATGGTTCAATTGGAGTGAATCTTTGACTTGGATCAGATCCAAGACCAGGATCAATGATCCAAAGAAGATACTATCAATGGTCAGTGTGATACCTGCAACCTAGGAATGACCGAAAATGCCAAGAACATGTTCATAGGTAAGGTATGTGCTCCTGAAGAAAGAAAGGGGATTATTGCAATGCTACTCAAATATCATTATTTCATCATCTGGAGCTATGATGACCTCAAAACATATGATACGTCGATTATCACACACACTATTCCCCTCAGACTAGATATAAAGTCATTCCGGCAATGACAACGCCCTGTCAATGCTTTATTAGAGCCAATCATTTATAAGGAAGTACAGAAGTTGCTATCAGCCAGGATCATCTTTCCAATTAGACACTCTACATGAGTAGTGAACTTGGTCCCCGTTAGAAAGAAAAATAGAGAAATCAGGCTGTGCGTGGACTTTCGTAATCTGAATTGAGAGTCAGAGAAGGACAATTATCTTGTCCCCTCGTTGGATGAGGTGTTACAGGTAGTTAACGATTCCCAAATGATGTCCTTCTTGGATGGATAGTTAGGATACAACCAGGTCATGGTACAGTATGAGGATCAGCATAAGACAACATTCACCACCAAATGGGGAACGTTCACGTATAGAAGAATGTCGTTTGGACTCATCAATGCTGGCGCCACTTTCCAATGAGCCATGGATATCATATTCAAAGATTTGATAGGCAAGTGCATAATCATCTACATGGATGATTTGATGGTATTTTCAAAATAGCGGGGTGATCACGTCGCAGATTTATGCAAGGTCTTTGAAAGATGCCGCACTTTTGGGGTGTCTCTTAACCCAAAGAAGTGCATCTTCGGGGTTACTAAGGGAAGGCTCCTTGGATACGTCTTATCAAAACATGGGATCTCTATTGACCCCGAACGGGTCCAATCCATTATGAAAATTCAGTTGCTAGGTAGCAAGAAAGAACTGAAATCGTTCTTTAGGAAGATTAACTTCATCTGCAAATTCATCACCGGCTTTGCAGAAATTGTCAAACCGCTCAATGCCATGCTGAAACAAGATGCCAAGGTTGAATGGACTCCTAAATCAAAGTAGGATTTTGGGGAGATCAAGAGAGCAATCACTAACGCCCCTGTGTTGGTCAGCCCCAATTACCTGAAACCCTTTTATATATACTCCTTTGCTTCAGACCATTCTTGTGCCAGCATTCTGATGCAAAAGGACGACGAAGGAAGTGAGCACCCGATCACCTTCATGAGTGCCCCATTGAAAGAGGTCGAACTTCGCTATCATAACATAGAAAAGCAAGCTTATTCCCTTGTTAAGGGAGTCAAGAAGTTCTAGCACTATATCTTATGCAACGAGGTTTTTGCCATAGTTCCCGACCCCGCAGTAAAGACGTTACTTATGCAGAATGAGCTAGGCGAACGAAGGGCGAAGTGGATCGCATTACTTTAGGAATATGACATGGAGATCCAGCCGATGAAGTTACTAAGAGGACAGGTGCTTGCTTGAACAATGGCGGAGGTAGTTGTTGATGTTGTACTTGAACTCACAGTACAATAGTACCAGCTGGAGGATGTCTCCCCAAGAGAGTGGTATGACGACATAGTGTACTACCTACTGAACCACAAGTGCCCACTCTATCTGCAAGGAGTCCAAAGATGAGCTCTGAGGTTGAAAAGCAGTAGCTATATGTTGCAAGGCTCTATATTTTACAATAAAAATCATGAAGGTATCTATCTGTGATGCTTGGGAAAGGAAGAAGTCGGTCGAGTTCTTAAGGAATTCCATGACAAGTGCGGAACTGGCCACGGTTCAGGGCCATCAACCACACATCAAATCTTGAGAGCTAGATATTATTGGCCCACCATTTTCAAGGATTCTCATAGTCATCTCCATACCTACCATGTGTGCCATATTTTTGCCGCCAGGGAAAGGAACGTTGTTGTCCCACTACAACCTGTTCTGGAGGTAAGGCCTTTCACACAATGGGGTCTCGACTTCATTGGTCCAGTAAGTCCTCCATTGTCTGTAGGACACAGGTACATTCTAACCGCTTATGATTACTGAACTAGATGGACAAAAGCAATAACTTGTAGGCAATGTACAACTGAAGTCGTAATCATTTTCTTAGAAAGTTTTATCTTAAATCGTTTTGGTTTCCTGTACGCCTTAGTATGTGATAATGGCCCGGCGTTTGCCTCACTGCAATTCACAAGTTGGGCCTTCGATCATGGCCTTGTCCTAAAATTTTCCTCCAACTATTACCCCCTAGGCAATGGCCTTGCTAAATCCACCAACAAGAACTTGATCACGGTGATCAAGAAGTTGTTTGATAGGAACCCCAAGGATTGGCATACCCAACTTCGTTTTGCCTTATGGGCTGATCGCACCCACCACAAGGCTGCCCTTGGAGATTCCCCGTACCATCTGGTTTATGGCTTAGAACCCATTTTCCCCATACACTTGAAAATCCCAACCCTTCAATTTATCAACGACTTTTACGAAGGGGGAGACCATAGAGAAGCTTGTCTCACTGAACTACTAAATCTTGAAGAATTATGAGACCGTGCAATAGAAAAATTTTCCAAACATCAGGGTGTAGTCAAAAGATGGTTCGATCGTCGAGCCAAAGTCAAGGCCTTCCGAATTTTTGATCTAGACCTCTACTGGGACAAGGCCCATGAAAAGAAAGGGGGACACAACAAATTCAACAAGCTTTGGCTTGGCCCCTTTCAGATTGCTGAAATCCTTGGAGATAATATTTTCCATCTAAAGACTCTCACTGGTGAAGACATCTTGTTACCTATCAATGGGCAGCACCTCAAGCATTACTTCTAGGCATGAGCTCTTGAGAGTTGTTAGTTTAAGTACTTGTACATAGGTTAGGATAGATTTCCTATTTTGTCCTTCGATTTTGTTTGCCTTCCTGGCCGTTTTGTCGTAATTTTGGAAGAAGTCTCCTTGTTCTATTGTGGTGGCCATGTCCGGTCTAGCGAATGGTTGCCTTGTTGTCCACTTTCATGTTGATTCTCTAGATAAACCTTCATTCCTTACTGCTACCCTCTGAAACCTCCTAAGTATCGATTTTCAACTTTCAAACTTTGAACTAACCTAGGATGGCTACCTACTTGGATCCTTGCTCTTATCATGGAATGCACAAAACAAACTTTATAATATCTCCAAATAATGATATGGTGATCACTAGGAGGAAGAAATAAGTGAAAAATGTGAAGTCTATTCTAATGACCACTACAATTCTCAAGCCTATTGTGAACTTCGTTGTTCGCATGGTTGACCCAAAAAAAAAAGGAAAAGAGAAAGTGCTAAAAGAAATATCCAACACAAGCAATAAATAAATTGCAATGAACAACCGTATGGGTGTGCAAATATCTCTACCGGGGCTATGGACGCCTGACTGGTAGTAGAGCTATGTTTGTGAGGTCGTAGTGACAACTCCGTCGGGGCTATGGATGCTTGACTGGCAATAGAGCAATGTCCAAGTTACTTTTAGGATTAGAAGAACTACGTAGCTTATCTCCTTGAACCAGCGGTTACTCGTATTCTCTCTAAGGAGCGGAAATGAATTCACCATGCACACACCTCCATGATGGAACTGCGGTCTGATTCAGTCCCACCTTCCTTCAACTCTCCTCAATTCGGCTTTGAAAATGGTCTTAGGTCTATGAAACCAGAGATCATGGGTTTGGAATGAATATTTATTTCTAGAACACTAGGAGCATTCTCCCAACGGAGTCGCCATTTTTTGTGCCCATTTTGCACACATGCCTCATTCGGAACGGGGATCCTCTCTTCCCTCTTTGCTTTTCAGGTTCTTTCTTTCTTTTTTGCTTTCCCTCATTTTGCATGCCCATTTTTGTGCCTTAAAGGGGTAAATGCGTTTCCCAATGCAATATTTTAAGCTCAACCAAAGTCCCCTTTTGTCAAAATTGCTAAGTCTCAGGTAATTCGGGTTTTCCCTGTCAAAATGTCGTCTTAGTGTCTGTGGTAGTTTCTAGATTTCCCTTGCTGGGTTTCCTTCTTCGGATTTTCCCTGTTGGATTTCCTGCCTCGGATTTCTTCTTTCGGATTTCCTCTGTCGAATTTCCCTATTCAGGTTTCCCATCGGGCTTCGCTGTTCTGACGGATGTTCTGAGACGGCTTCCCGAACTTTGGACTCCAGACCTCCCACCGCCGTCTGCATTTTGAAAGTCCACCAACCCAACCAACTTCTGTACGGAGGAATTAATGTTGTATTAATGGAAGTTTTGGCTATAAAAACGTGTTTTTCGACTGTCATTATCAACCGTTCGAAGCGATAGAAAAGATTGGAGAGCTCCCGGCATCCGGCGTTTTCTGTTTACATTTCAAAATTCAGATTCTAAACTCCCTTTTTAGCATGACTATCAGAAACAAACACTGGAATCTTCAAGTATGCCTACCGCCCAATCCTTCGTTTCTCATTTTTCCATTTCTAGGATTTAAGTGGTATAAAATCAAGAACCCATGCTAAAACCTGGTAGATATCGGCCTTCTTGTCAAAACCCATGTTTTGAAAATGTGAAAATCAATCTTTAAATCGCCTAAAATTCGATCTGACACTTCATCGCGCCAAGGCTATTCTTCAGAATAGCATCGATGTCTCCTGGGCCCGGGTCTTCTCCTGGCCGTTCGTGGCATCTCATGGAAATTCCCAACTTCTGAACCCACTTCGGATTCTGACCTTCGGAATTCCCATCCCGGGATTCCGTTGTGTCTTTGTTGTTCCACACGGCCCGCCCGAGCGTCCTCCCAACCCTCGAACCCCGAACTTTCAAAAAGCCCATCTAAAATCTTGAAAATCGAAAGATTTGCGATCTTCAACTCCCAACCCGGAATTCAGTTTCCGGAATCCCTTCTCGAAACTCCGTCCAGTTTTCGCCGTTTCAAATGGCCTTCATCTTGCGGCTTTCCGAACTCCACTTCCCAGCCGCAAGGCCTTTTGCTTTCTGGTCGAAATCTTTGGCCAACCTCCCTCCTCGAATTTTGACCATCGAAATTCCCTTTCCCAAGAATCTATTGTGTCTCCGCCGTTCTAAACGGCCTTGTCCGAGCGTCTTCCCGGCTCCTAGACCCCAGTCCGTTGTTTTTCGAAACTCGAATCTAAAAAAATTTCCTCCGACCCTTCTTCCAGATTCTAAACTCCATAATTCCCTTCTCGAGATTCTGTCCCACTTGCATCACTCTAATGGTGAGCTCAGGACAGCTTCTTGACCTCTGGGTCCCAGTGCCCCATTCGCCGCCTACTTGTCCTGAGCATTTTGACCTTTTCCGGGAACTATGTTCCGAATTTCCTCTCCCAGATTTCCATTTCCACTTCACCATTCCAATGCCTGACCCTTAACTGCCTTCGACGACGGCAATCCGAAACCCAAATTCTGATGTCCAGACTTTCATGTCCTCTATGCTGTTTCAGACAGCTTTTCTGCAAGTAGTTCTCAAACATCCAAATGAAGAATCAAATGACCTCCAAATCCAAAATGGATTTTGACCCATTTGCTAAAATTGGGTTTTCCTTCACATCCAACTTCAAATCTTTGAATCCAACCTCGGGAAGTGTCTTTGGGAGTTCCATTCTCATTTTTCCCTTTTAAGCGGCATTCTGCCAAGGGAATTCTAGCCCAAGAACTCTGGATTGTTTACACTATTTTCTAAATCATGAAGTATCTAGCTTGCGTGATTATTGAATATGAATTATGATTTTAAAACTAATCTTGACATGGAGGGATTTGTCAGTGACCATTTTGTCAAGCTCATCATTGCTAATTCACATCTTTTGTGCAGGATTTATGGAATCTGGCACAAAGACTTTCGATGCTTCCAAAAAAGGAAAAGGAACAGCCAAGCCACCAAGGGGCAAGAAAGACAAAGACCTAATGAAGTAAAAATTCCAAGGGGTCCCTATTCAATCTAGGATCACTACCCTTTGGAGGGATATCTCAGATACCAACATCGGACAGGTCGATGTTGATGAATTCACATAGAGGGTCAAAATGAACCCCAAAACAAAGAATGCAAGATTAATAAAGAGTAGTGGAATTGCTAAGGCTATAGGTTTCCCACTAGCCTTAGTCACTCTAAAGTTGGTAATTGCGTGTGTAGAGGCATACCAACTTGATACCAGAACCATTGTGGACCAGGACAGGAATATCCTTGCAGATATGTCTCCATCAGGAATAATGACAACCTTCCACATCCCTAGTTTCCAAAGCATGGAGATCCCCACCATGGAAGAATGTAAAGAGTTATGGGAACAAGACCCCTTGGGGTGCAAAAGGCTTATCAACCAGTACTAGTTGAAGGACAAACGAGGTAGTGCTAGGAAGCTTCCCCAGGAGCTATTCCACAGTGATTTCTTCGAGGACTATCATGACCTCGTAACTCTATTCAGAAGAGTAATGGGCCTCCTTGGTGCGGCTTTCTTTCAAAAATGGATGTTCTATTTTATAGAACAGATCCTCCATGGTAAAGGTACCACCTTCTATTGGGGCGAGATAATTAGCGAATGCTTCCACGAGCAATTTACCACTGCAAAGAAGACCACCAAATTCTTTATGACTTCTTATTTGGTACACTCCCTCACCAATCGGCGACACTATCAGGGGTTGACAATGATGCCCAGTAATCCATCAGGGCCAGAGGTCAAATCGTATGACAAGTACCCCCAGCTACAGTTTCGAAACTTTAAAAGAGACTACTGTAGGGTGAACGATGCATTCGTTGCTCACATCATCCGATCCTTAGCAGGGGATTTTCATAGAAGGATATCCCATAGTGCAAGGGCCCTCCTCAGGTAGTATGCCTTCTAGTATATCCAGTTCCCCAAATTTACATACATACGTGCTCAGGGATTCACTGAAAGACCAAACAAGCTGCCCTGATACCCAAATGACTAGATCATACTATTGGAGCTGACTCGGCAGCTGCGACACATTCATAGCCTCATGAGTGAAAAATATTTGGCAAGCCCCACCTATCCCATTAATCTTGGTCAGGGGATGTATAAGGTTCATACCTCCCAGTGTGCAGGATATTCAGAGAAGGACTTGGCTGAGTATAAATTTGAATAATATACGGCAAGGCCACGAATAGACAAATATGGTCACGTCAGAAAGGAACTGGGACGTGAATATACCCACCTCCACAACATTGAGGATTTATGGTCCAACTATAAGGATGACCTTGAGGTGCAGTTGTGACATTACATGCACATGACCGCTATTTATGTGTGAAGGGTGAACTTTTGTCCGGTCCCTGACCAGCTGGAGGAGGATGAGGATATAGTTATGGATCTAGGATACGATGCAGTTTCCAACTTGCCACTACCTGCAATTGATTGGAATGAGCCAGAGCTCAATGATGTCAGCATACTCACTAGGCCCGTCCAAATTCGGACAAGGGCATGGATCGACAAGAAGGTGGCCGAGTTGAAACAACAAGGGGTCATCCTAACGTTCACTGAACTGGCAAGTGAGCATATGAGTGAACCAATTGGTTCCAAAGGCGGAGCAGCTGCTACTACAACTAGGGAGACATCATCTACCACCACCTCGCTAATGTCTTCTTCTTCTATGTCCCCTTCCCTTCCTTCCATTTTTTCTGTTACAATGCCTGCCCTTAGCCTTCCTGAGTCTTTTATGAAATACATGTAGAATGTGCCTTCTAAGCTTTCAGGGATGCTCACCAATCCTATGGTCCAAGTTGCAATAGCTCAGGCTATGGCTTGTGCTCCAACTCCCTCCCCCTCTACTAAATCACCAAGATGAAAGCAACCATGCAAATATCAGATAAGCTTGAACGACAGTAGTTGGAAGCTTAGAAAGCACTAGAGAATGAGGATTTTGAGTATCATGAATACCCCTTGTTTGAGCGTCATGAGATTGATGAGATTGCCTATGAATCTTCTAGTGAAGGTAGTGAGGACCTTGATGCTGAACTAATCTGAGAATCAAATGATCCTGAGCTCAATGCGGAGTGGGGAAAGCAGCTCAAAGAAATTGAAGATCAAGGACCGGCTAGCACAAGAAGAAGAGATTGTTGCTCCAGATACGGAAGGCAATAAATCTCCAGTCGAGGGACATGGCCAAACCATAGAGCCTGACAAGGAAACGTTTCTCCGTAAGGATGAACAAGGGGAAAAACTTGAGGAACATCAGTATATCCTCAATGAAGAAATGGTGGATGCTGAAAAGAAAGATTCACCCAAGGAGTAGTTGCATACCGAGTCTGCTGCTAGACATGAAGCATTCAAAGAAGACTCCGATGAGGAGAACGAAGATGCTAAAACAAAGGAGAAATCTCTTGTTGTTAGAACCGTTGAACCTGACAAAGAGGACAGCAAGACTCGAAGTGATCCACTAGAGGAAGAACCCCAAGTACCTGATTGGCTACAAAGGCAACTAAAGCAAAAGACTCCTACCTTGAAAGACCCCAAGGTGAGGCTAGAAGCCATCATGGCCAAGACAGAAATGAGCACCAAAAAGGCTAAGAAGCCAAAGGTCAAGTCAAAAGTGACCATGGACGTCTCAGGATCAAGGGCAGTGCAAATAGCAGTGTGGATGGTTGGAGACAAAGGAATAACTTACAACATCTCCACCATTGACTTGGGGGTGGCCACGAGAGAAAAAAAATTTGAGCACCTCCAAGAGTCAGTCGCCACAGTGGTGCACCTTATCCAGCAAGATAAGATCTCCAAAGAAGAACTAAAGGAGCAAGTGGCTGATTAATCGGCTTATATTCAACAGTGGTCATCCCCAAATGAGTAGCCGGAAACATCATCGGCCCCACCTCAGTTGTTGTCCCAGGAACATATTAACAAGCTGAAGAAGAGACGAAACTTGGACAAGACTATGGAAAATTGGTTCTGGCAGGTCTTGGACGTTGGAAACATAGGCATCAACATGGTTGTTCGGGCAGCGAATAGATTCTTGAAAGTCCAAAAAACTCTTGAGGGTTTGAGGCAAATTTGTGAAGAGTTCCCAAAGAAGTACGATGTGGCCTACCCAAATATTGAGGCCATACTCACATTACCAAGCGAGGTCTGGGAAAAGGACCTCGCCTTCAAAGATGATGATCACTAGATAGTCGACACCTAGAGGAGGGATTTTGATCATCGAAAGAGGAGGCTTGAGCAAATCTTCAAGAGGATATCACCAGACATTGAATGGGCAAGAGATTCTAGAGAGGAATGCACCTGATACCTCAAGATGATGACAGGGCATGAGCTACCTACGGCCGACATTAATCCTAAGAATATAAAGCTCCACTTCTTGAAGATTATGGAAGATGGGATGTCCGCTGAGGTCACCACTGAATTCATGTACTTCGCTGCTTGACCCTTTGCACAGTTAGAAATTTTCAAGGAAAATGCTACTAAGTATGATGATGACTGGAAGAAGCTTGGCAACAATTCTTAGGAATGGAGTTATCAAATTTTGCAATCCGACATCATGGAGTTGGACAAGTTTCAATCCCTGATCCTAAGCTTCGTGGAATATGCCACATTGAAGAAGCAAGAAGGCAATCCCATCATCGACGAAGAGTTCCTTGAAGAATAGCTACAACATAGGGCAAATGGCTAAAGACAAATTTGCTACAATGCTGTCACTAGATGACAAAATAGGGAAGAAACAAGAATTTAGTTATAAATGTAATATGTTGTGGGGTAGGTGAAACCCTAATGTAAAGTGAATCTTGGCCACACAATAGAATCAAATCTTGGCCACTCTTTTGCTTTTTGAAACTATAAATAGGGCTCTCCTCCTCTCATTTTAAGAGAGTTGAGTTGTTGTAAAGGCATACTGCAAAAATTATAATAGCAAATATAGTCATTTTCTGGTGTATTTCTAGGTTTCTCAATATGTTTCATGATTCCTCTCCCTTTTAGTTATAGATTTTTTTTAAGATACTTTGCTGCTTTGAATGTCTTTAGATTAGACTTGATAGATTTAGTATGATACCTCTGATTTTGGATATTGTTGTTGTGTGTATGCTTTCCTTATCCATACTTTTGGTCATTTGTTGAAGGTAGATGACTGTGCAAAGTTACTCTGGACTTTGATTTCATTGCTGCTCATTAAATCTCATCTTTATTCACCTCCCCATAGCGAATGAATGATGAATATCTGCAGTCCTTAGAAGATAGCACAGGTTTCATGATATTGTGAGAACTCTGATTAAGTGAAATTTTGTTTAAAGGAACTATCCATAGTAGGAACCTCCATGATCACTATTCATTAGTAGTTGCAGGTCTGGGAAATACCTTCCTTCCTTGCCCTTTTCTTTTCTTCTTTTTTAGAAAGCAACTTGTGTTAAGGTTCGTTGCACATTGTAAAGCCAAATCAGACAAAACAATGGAGTCTAAGACTGCTGCTTGAACCTGTAGCAAAGCATAGTAATTCCAAATCCATAAAACTCCATTTATTGACTTAATTCTCCCCATCTTTGACCACGTAAGACTGCCTTGTGATTCCAGAAAATCACATCAAACAACTGATATATTCCAAGCCTCATCATGACCTGACACCCGAGAGACCTTGGGATAGTGTTCTGCAATTTGACTGTGGAAGATTTTCTTTCAAGAGAGGTAATGCACCTACATATTACCTATGTTGTGAAGTGCATAAAAACACCATCAATAGATACCAAGCAACAAAAACATATTTTTATCATCTTTAATAAATCCTCTTCACCACTAAACGAACTACTACACAAAAACTCAACCAGAACACATCCACAGAAGCTTATCAAAGTAACAATAGAGGTTGAGACCAATAGCACTCACTAATGTCAACAAAATGAAACTAATCAAAGTAACATCACCACTTCTCAACCATCAATGGTTGACATCAATGGAAAACATAAGCCTATTGACATCAATGACAACACCAACTACTCATACTCACAATAATTGAAGATATAGAAGAGATTGTGGCTCACAACCATATTTAAAGTATTACAATTGCATCTAACTCATGCATTAAATACAATTCCAATGAAGCTCAAAATATATAATTAAAACTCTTCATATTGATTTGGATCAACACTCTACTTTGCTCTGCATTCACACAATTTTCAAAATTTTCATCTACTAACTCTTTTCACACATCACACTCTTTAGGATACCAAAAAATATCTAACTTATATATTTGTTTCACCTATAACATCAATTAGGTCAGCCTAAATTAGATGTACCATTCAAAATATGACTTGTTAGCTCAAATTCAAAATATTTCACCTTCGCACCATAAACCAAAGCTTTTAATATATTAGGTAGGTCAGCATGGACCTATAATAGCTCCCACATAACTTTTAAATACTTAATTAATCTTTACATACCTTCAAACCTATTAGGTTGGCACCGCAGAAGACCTAATTTCATAATTTTCCAACTGTAAATCCATATTCCAACACACAGACATCCAAACACCATTCCAACTAGAATGCACACTTTATTGACATATGTCAACATCTTCTCAAATCCATAGAGATAAAATTCAATCCAAAATGAATTTTAGACTCATCAATGTATATGGGTTGAACTAGAAAACACTAGTAATTGTCAAGTCGAACTTTTCTTACTCATAACTTTCACACCAAGAGACAAAACAAGATAAAACTCTATAATTAGATACTTATACCAACCAAAAACATTATACTATAACTTCAAATCAAAGCACTAAATTATGGACTAATGTGGATCCAAAAATTGGATGCTTTGAACATAGAATCACTGGTATTATCTCTTGGTCAATTTCTATTATAATTATCTTCACCAGATGAAACCTTCTTACAAAATTTCCTTACACAAACATCTTAAGACATATCTGAGCCACCCAAACTAATTTTCACAATTATCTTCTTATTGGGGTACAATATTGACATTAACGACAACACTAGAATGCATAACAGTATGCATTGTGCTTATCCTGCATGCTCATGCTGTCAAAAACAACATCAATGACAAACTCCTCATTCTTCCAACAGTTTTTGGTATTTCAAGAAACATTACACAAAAAATCCAATTACATGGTTTCAAAGAATAAACCTTATAACTTCCCAAATATATTACCAATATAATATTGGTGACTAAATTTGATCACCAAATTGATACTATCAATTGTGATTATGTCACAAGTAAGAATGGGGAATTTTATGACACCCACTTTTCTTTTAGGGTAATAATATTTAACAAAAGGGGTGTGGAACCACACCTCACATTGAAATTGGTAAACTTGGGATGAACTCACTGATGGTTATTGTATGTATGATCTATATGGATTGGGGAACTAGATTAAAAACATAAAGAGCAAATACAATTACATCCATCATATCCAACTAATTATTGGGTCAAAGAGATTCCCTAATGATGATTTCTAAAATTCATATGAAGAAATTTATGAGATCCTAATAAAATATATTCCAAAATATTTCTATATGGTGGCATGTATAAGTGACCCCAAAAAATATTGAAACATGAACTCCACAAGTCCCTCAAAAATCAAGGATGTGGCAAGGAAAAAATTAGAGGCTACTAGAGATATTTGTTGGCTCAAATTTTGACATAGAGTGTGCATATTGATAGGTATCGAGTGATGAAACCTATGAATTTTTTTGGGATGATGAACATGATTCCCCAACTTTAGATTATGATGTAATAAATATTCATTATAAAGGTAATTATGAAATCCAAAAGAAAGAAGAAGAGGAAGGAGGAAAAGAGGGATAAATCACTCCCCTTAGTAAAACTAGTCGTGCTTTGGTAGAATAAATTCCTTCCCTCATGCCAAATTATCCCCCATTTCCATCATCTCTTCACACCATACAAGGATAGTATTTGCAATAACTTTCCTAATTAGATAAAATAAAATCAAAATTTAGGTTCCTTTGAGTAAAAATATTAATAGCGCACCAAGCTACATAAAGAACTCTCCAAAGATAAAGGGAGAGGTTCCAAAATAATTCAAACATCCTTATCCATTTGAATGAAAATAAGTAGAGGGATAAATATCCCCATCAACTTTGGTAGTAACAATGGAACATATTTACAAATGAATCTCTAATCCAAGGATAAGAGAAACCAAGTTCTACCAAGGAGAGGAAAAGGAGGAGATGAAGAGTACAAATGGACTCCAATTTTTAGAAACAATATGCTAAAGAGTCAATACCATGATGGCCTAGGTAAGTATTTCTAACCATTCATCTTCCATTATTTTTATTAGTATACTTCCCACCACTATACCATTCATTCAATCATTATCTCTAACTTATTCAAAAGTTCTACCCTTAGCCCTATCTTATATATCTCCCAATATTATAATTTATTTACTACCAACTATTTTTCCACCTTTAACCACTTATTTCATTCCCAATATACATAGCATTGAGGATAAATATTATTTTCACTCCATTATTTTCAGAGGAACCTCCCCATAAATATTTATTGATTAGTACACAAGTTTTTATGATGGGCCCAATGTTCCCCATAACCCAACTTCCTATTTATTTGACCTCTCCTCAAAAATTAGTTCAAAAAAACTCTCAACCCCCACAATAATCCATGTATCCCATATTTTTATTTCCTCCATTCTCCCCATATACTTTGACTATACATTCCCCTCTAGCTCTTAGAGAAAATATGGTGGGCTAGATCAATATATGTTGAGAATTCCATATGTAGTACCACAAGGTTCCCAATTTATAAGAGGTTTCATATATTCTCTATGAGAATTACACCAATAAATTGTAATTTACAATCAATTCTATGAAGGAAAAATGGAGAGAAACAAAAGGAGGATAAATCCCAAAAATAGAGCCATATGATCTCATTATATGATCTTGTAAATGAATCTAAATGTAGATATTCCACAAGGCTTAATTCAAATAGATGACTATTTAATTCATTCAAATGGGATGAATCTTATGTAGGATTAATGAAATGATATGGTGTAATTGATGGAGGAAAATAGAAGTGTGTAACCTCCACTTTCATCAAAGCTAATATAAAAATAGAGAACAAAGTGTCCAAGTTGACTAGAAAAAATAATACCTTGAACTATCTCAAACATAAGGTCAATGTGCAATACCAAGAGCTACAAAATTAAACAAGGAGATCCAATATTAGGTTGTTGTAAAGGAATTTCAAGAATAATGGGAGAAATGTAAAAGCTTACAATCAAAGATATAAAGATAAATCTCATTCTATAAGGTCATTTCCAAAAGGTTTAGAAAGTTGAAGAATCTAAATAGTAAGGGTAGTGGAGACTACTAAGGTGCACAAAAAAAAAAATTATTTTTCCTCAATAGTAAACTCTCATACCAAGAGTGGATAGTTCAATAATTACAATCATAACTATACTTTTAAATATAGTCATCAAGTGTCATTTCCATAATCAAAGAGCTCTAGGTTGGAATATCACAAATAGTTTTAGAACTTAGTTTTTTATTGAAATTTATAGGTTCCACACAAACTCTTTAGGTGGAAGTAAAATTTAAGGTTGAATAAGCCTTGGTATCTTTATCTTCAAGAATAACTCAATAAAATGATTTGGTTGAACTTTTTATAGTTTTCTAGATGAAAAAATGATTTCAAGAGTGGTTGACAATAAGAGGGTTGTCATTGTGAACACAAATGAGACACTCTATAGAAATAAAACTACTAAAATTTGTAAAACAAAATTTACTATTTTAGATTTGGATATGAAATCGATGATGAGAAATATTATCTCTTTCATATAATAGGGGACTTCTTCCCCCTTTGGAGATAATGGTAAAGTCTTAAGTGGATAATAATTTAAAGCATTGCTAATGTAAAAAAAACAAGCTAGATATTTTTGGGGGATTGGTGATGTACAGGTAAGGTGAAAGGCCTCAAAATAACTCAAAGAAATCAAAATTTTAAACTTAGAACCCTAGTCTGGTGGGTTTCTCTCACAATTTCACCATTCTCCTTGTAGCACTCCAAACAAGCTTTTCATTCCATAACTTTCATTCCAAGCCTCAAACCCATAATATAAAATATGTTTCAGATACCCATTTTTTATTTTTACAACATATCAAATTTTCAGGGTAGGTTACTTTGGAATAAAACCCTCAAAAATCTTCTACTACACTTGTAAAAAGGCTTAATTAGGCTTATTTTGATAGGTCACTTTGTGATTTTCACAACCCAAAACTCAAACCCTCATACCATCAGCCCAAAAATGTTATATATTTTCTAAAAAATCATTTTTAATCACCCAAAACAACCTCTACAAATATTTTTCACAAACCCTATCACCTATGCAACTTTTTCACCCCAAAACAAGAGGTTTTCACCCTAGGGCATCACCTATTCTTCACCAAATCTTATTCCCTGATCCTAAAAAATTTATAAACTCAAAAAAAATCCTAATTAATTCCATTCCACCAGTTATCAGGCCATTTCACTAGTGGAATGGCTCAAAACTTCACTTTATTCTCTCAAAGCATCAAAAACCTAGGTTTTCAAAGCAATTTGGAGTAAATTGCTTCTAAAATACTCAAAACTGAATGAAATTTGATGAGACCAAGTTTCCTGGAAACTATATTAAATTCCACATCACCTCCACTTTAAGGCTGTACAAGGTTGTACAACCTCTTGTAGCAGAAAATTACAATGAGAAAATGCAAAAAACAAGCTTTATTGATGATCAACTTTCCAAAAATCACCACCCGAACCTTGGTTTGACCATTAAATGATGTATTTAATATTTTCAAATAAAAACCAACCAAATTCAACCACCCTTTTAACTCCTAACTATTCAACTTCTTAATTAGACCCAAAATGCAAAGTTCCTTAGCAACTTTTTACAAATTTTAGAAAAAATGACAACTTTGCACAACCTATTACCAAATAACTCAAAAACATGACAAATACATTACACATGGTATAAATAGACCTTATTCAATCAGAAACATGACTCAAAAACTAAAACATAACATTGGACTCTTTCATGTATCATGGAGGCCTATGGTTCCCTGCACCATACTCCCTAGGCAAATTTGATTCAAGTCCCCTTGAGGATTGTGTAGCAACAGAAAATTCATGTATGTCCATGATATTCTCTGACCTCCAAGTTCTTTCTCCATCATGTAATCCCTTCCAATGAATGAAGTACTAAAAACTAGCATTATCCTTTGCATTCTCGAGCTCTTTTCCACTTAATTTATGCTCCAACTTTTGAAGGTTGCCTAATGGATGCTCCCTGACCTGTTTGTCACTTACACCTACCTCTTTTCCTATTAAAAAACCTCTTCCATGCTTGTAATGAATCTCCTTATGCTTCAACTTTGATGTATGCTTAATCTTACTCTTTTTCCCTTCTAGTTTAGCTTTGAGTTGTTCGCCTCTGTTTTCCACCTTTTCCATCTGATATTCTACCTCTTGGACTATTGCTTTCTCAAATTTACCAACCTCTAATATGAAATGATTTAAATGACCATTGTCCTCTATAGAAAGTATTGAGTGAATCACCTCTTATATCTTCATATCAACATACCTCTCAAGTCCTTCCTGAATCCCCAAGATCAATTCATCTTTGACCTTCAACAAATCATATTTTGACACCAACTCAATATCATTTCCCTCCAAAATCAGATTCTTTATATTTGTTGTCTTCACATCTCCAAGTCTAGGAGTGGTTGCAAGGTTCCAATCCCCCTTTTTCTCTACCTTTACAAATTCTTTCCTACCAACCATCATCAAATTATCTTGCTTAGCTTGTCCTTTATCATCTTCTTTCAAGGGTTTCAAAGTAAAAGAGATTCCATCCTTTTCTATCTCATATGTATTCCTTCTACCATCATACAAAGCATTCATATCAAATTGCCAAGGTCTTCCTAGTAGAAAATGGAACACATCCATAGGCAACACATCACATAGAATTTTATCCTTATACCCTCCTATATTGAACTCCACCCAAGCTTTCTCATTAACCAAAACATATTGACCCTCATTCAACCAAGAAACTTTATAAGGAGTATCATGTGGTATTCTAGGTAGTCTAAGTTTCCCAACCATCTCATTAGAAACCATGTTATCTATGCTTCTTGAATCAATCACAGCCTTGCATACCTTACCCATGCACTTACAAGTGGTTTTGAAGAGTCTCCTTCTTTGTGATGGCTCCTTCTCCTTTGATGCCTTGATGAGTCTTCTCCTTACCACTAATGATTCACCAACCTTGGGAGCAGCATGCTAAGGTGGAGAGTTTACACTCTCATTGTCTTCTTCTTGCACCAATTGATTCCTTATTTCACCTCCATGTGAACTAGAATCTTGTCCTTCCTTGCACTACCATGCTTGATGTCCAAACTGATTGCATTGATAACATCTTCCTGAGAATGTGTTTGATCCATCCCTTTTCCACCAAATCTTCCTCTAAATCCTATTCTTCCTCCTCTAAATCCACTTCTCTGATCAGAAACTTGTTCTTGCATCTTTCTTGTATCTTATTGACTTTCTTATGATTTCCTTGGTGTGGAAAATGTACCCCTTTCTCTAGTAGTGTTGCCTCTGCCCCTAATTTTCTTATCTTGATTTATGTTGAGTTTTTCTTCTACCCTTATTGTCATTTGATAGCACTCCTCGACTGTTCTTGGATTTTTCAAGGTTAACTCATCTTGAATGTTGAACCTTAGACCACTTAGATATCTAGACACCTTCTCCACATCATCCTCCATGTGACATTCCCTTATACTTAGCTTATAAAACTCATCAGTGTAAGTTTTAGCATCCATTTCTCTTTGCTTCAAACCTTGAAGTTTCTTATACATTTGAAGTGCATAATCACTTGGTAGAAACTTACCTTTGAGATTTTCCACCATTATGTCCCAAGAAAATACTTTTGACTTGCCTTTATTTATCCTTTCAATTTTCTCATAGTCCCACCATAATAAGGCATGCCCCTTCAACATTGTTTTGGCAATCTTTACCCTTTGCTCCTCAGGTACATCTTCACACTCAAAGTAATTTTTCAGTGCTGCAATCCAATATAAAATTTCTTCATCATTCAAGTTACCTCCATACATAGGTAAATCAATATTTCTCTTTTGTTTATCTCTCATGACTTCTCTCAATAGCTTAGCCATCCTCTACTCATTAGGATCCAATTGATCTTCCTCTTCCTCTTCTTCATTCTCCTCTTCCCCTTCTTTTTTGGAGTCAATATCAACACTCACAACCTTACCTCTTATTTGAAATTTTTCCACACACTCAAAAATTTCTACCATACTATATTTCAGTTCCTTCAATCTTCTAATCTCCCTTGTAGTTTTCTCTTCCATCTCATTCACCTTCCTAGCTATAGTTTTACCTTTTGGAGGCATCTTGTTCACTTTTCCACTTCACTCTTCCCCTTTTATAGACCTTCCTATGCTTTGATACCAATTATATGTATAGGTAAGGTGAAGGGCCTCAAAATAACTCAAAAAAATCAAACTTTCAAACTTATAACCCTAGTTTGGCGGGTTTCTCTCACAATTTCACCATTCTCCTTGTAGCACTCCAAACAAGATTTTCCTTTCATAACTTGCAGTCCAGGCCTCAAAACTGGAATCTAAAAATTGTTTCAAATACCCATTTGGTATTTGTAAAACATATCAAATTTTTAGGGTAGGTTACTTTGGAGCAAAACCCTCAAAACTCTGTTGCTACGCTTGCAAAAAGGCCTAATTAGGCTTATTTTGATAGGTCACTTTGTGATTTTCACAACCCAGACCTCAAACCCTCATACCATCAGCCTAGAAATGTTAGATATGGTTTGAGAAAACATTTTTAATCACCCAAAACAACTTCTACAAATATTTTTCACAAACCCTATCACCTATGCTACTTTTTCACCCCAAAACAAGAGGTTTTCACCCTAGGGCACCACCTATTCTTCACCAAATCTTTTTCCTTGATCCAGAAAACCTTATAAACTCAAAAATAAATCATAATTACTTCCATTCCACTGGTTATCATGCCATTTCACTGGTTTAAGGGCTCATAACTTCATTTTATTCTCTCAAAGCACCAAAAACCTAGGTTTTCAAAATAGTTTGGAGTAAATTGCTTCTAAAATGCTCAAAATTGAATAAAATTTGATGAGAACAAGATTTTTGGAAACTATATTCAATTACACATCACTTAAAATCAATTAGAGACCACTTGTACTCCGTACAAGTCCGTACAACCTCCTGTAGCAGAAAATTACAACGAGAAAATGTAGAAAACAAGCTTTATTGATGATCAGCTTTCCAAAAATCACCACTTGAACCTTGGTTCGACCATTACATGATGTATTTAATAATTTCCAAGAAAAAACAACTGACTACAACCACCTTTTTAACTCCTAACTATTTAACTTCTCAATTAGACCCAAAAAGCAAAGTTGCTTAGCAACTTTTTACAACTTTTAGCAAAAAATGACAATTTTGCACAACCTATTACCAAATGACTTAAAAACATGAAAAATACATTACACATGGTATAAATATACCTTATTCAATCAAAAACATGACTAAAGCACCAAAACATAACATTAGACTCTTTCATGTATCATAGAGGCATGTGGTGCCCTGCACCAGTTGGACTCAAATAATGATCATTATATAAATCAAGGTAGTTCTCTACCTATTCGTATATTTAGAGGTACAAGTCAAAGCAATAGTGAATAACTTGAAAAATATCTCACATAGGGACAATATACACTTGGGCACAACCTTTGAGGCTATAAAGAAAAATGATAATCTCATAGAAGAAAAGTGTGCACTACTCCAGTATACCTTTATGAAGCTATGACTCCCCACTTTTACGTGGGTATCCATTTTTATTTTATTTATTTTTATTGGAATGTAGCTTATATAATTTTAGATACTAGATTCATCCTTGCTAATAAGGATCCCTTGATAAGTTTCCAAAACTATAGAGCTTCACTCTTTGTTTTCCCTCTAAGATATTTTTTTATTTATTACGTAATTTTTATCTATAACCCTCTCATCTTATTCAACCATTATTTTTATTATTTTTTCTTTGAAATAATCATTATTATATATCTCATTCAAATTGGAAGCTCAATTCCTTTCATTGCAAGAATTATTGTATTCATAATTAAATTATTTTATAATTTGCAAGAGTTTTAAAAAAGTAAATTTTATAACACATCAAATTTTTTGATTAATTCAAAGATAAATGACTGGTGATTTTTGAGAATATTTTTAGTCTAATCTCTTCAAGGAGTTACGTAATTGGGTGACAATTTCTAGTGAATCTATATTCAACAAACGTATGTTTGCATCCTATCATGGCATCAAGATGGCTAGGGAGAAGGGGATCGCTAATTTATGGGTCGAAGGGGACTCTCTAAATATAATTAAGTGCCTAAGGAATTGTTCACCTCCTTGGTGGACAATTGAAAAATTTAGTCTAGACACTCGATCTATGTTGCATGATTTTAATGAGGTGTATATTTCCCATGCCTTTCATGAGGTGAATGGCATGGTTGACTGGATGGTGAATCTTGGGGTGACTTCAGCTTGATATTTGGTGGCTAATGATAATCTTCCCATTGATTTAATTACCTTGCTTAATAATGAAAAATCCTAGCACATTGGAGGAATTCGTCTCCTCGACTAAAGGCTTGTGTGGTAATCATGTGCAACTTAGGTTGATAAGACACTTCATACTTTTGAAGCTCATCAGAATTTGTGGGTATCCAAATTGTAAATGAGGGAGGCTCCTCGCTATTATTGTCTTCAGTACCGTATATTTCAAGACCGCACACTTTCTGGGTGATTTTCTTCTTCTTGCCCTGGTGTTTAGATGAAATTGTATGTTTTTTCTTTTCTTTTATGAAGTGCTTGCATTCGATGATGGGTGGGGAAAGGTGTGGGAATGATCCAATTTCCTGTGATGATTTCAAAGCCAATGCTGAGGTTTGGGATATTTTGTAGAAGGGAGGGGTTACCCCTTTCATGGAGAAATTGCATGGTTTTAAAACCAGTGTTTCCAAGGATTTTGTCGATGCTTGGCATGGACAGGTGTTGATAATGTTTGGCAGGGATACCACTATCAATGAGGAATTCATTGCAGAGGTTATTGATATGTTGAATGAAGGAAGAAAGTTTTATAGGGACAAAAATCTATCGAGGGTTGCTAGGTTGAATTTTCTTCAGCATATAGAGCGAGCTAAAATTTTGAGGCTCGACTATGGGGGTTATGATAGGTCCAAAATAAAACCTATCTGGCATGATTTTTCCATGGAATTGATGCACTTTTTCACCTTGGATGGAAGGTACTCGAATCTATATGGTCATCATTTTGTGATGCTCAATCACTTTGGCCACAGTAAGCTCATCTCTTTCCTATTCTATATTTTTCTCTCTTTGGAAGAAGGTATTGTGACTTATAGAAAGAATTTGAGGAACCCTTTTTTACATGAGGGCTTAATGCTACTTATTGTGGATTATATTAAGGCTAACTATATTCTTGAATCCCCTCGTATTGTTAATTTTTTCAAGTCGAAGAAGAGGGAGAAGGGGAGTGGGAAATACCAGAATGAGGTGGTTGAGAGTGAGGGTATGGAAATTGAGGAGGAATTTAATTCTTGGTCTTGTGGTTACCACACAGAATTGGACTACACCCCCTCTTCTAGTGAGAAGAAATGTTCTACTAAAAATATGAAACCCTCCAATCCATGTGTTAAACAAAAAATTTAGGAGGCTTGTGATGAAGAGGTTGAGGAGGATAAAGGTAATACGAGGAAGGCTAAGAAATAGGGGTCGGTGTGCTCCAAGGATGAAGTGGAAAATATGTTGGAGGATTTAGGGGTTAATTAGGATCGTGAGGTGGTGGATCTTGGGGATAAGGACTTGGTTCATGGTGATGTTGGAGGGGCCCTTGTTGCTAGGAAACTGAGTAGTGTGGTGGATGTGGACAGGTCTCCTGAGGCATCAGCTTCTAAAGCTAAGGGTAATACAAAGGTTGATTTTCCTAAAGTTTTTCATGAGGATGAAACCGTTGTGAGTTCCCTCAGGGGAGGGGATTATTCTGGGGTGTCATGGACTACTCATAGGCCTCTGACCTAGTTAAGGATGGGGTGGATATTTCTTTCAATTTTCTCATGTGGTTGGTGCAGGACCTCCACAACAAACATGACACAATTGCATGTTGTAATATATCTACTCCTAGAAGCCTAAAGTAAAAGGATTCCATCTTCAGTCTAGTTAAATAGTTAAACTCTAGTGTGGGATTGATGGTGGAGGAAATCAACAATTTAAAGAGAGACTATGGCCCTAGGATGTCAACATTGGAAAGGAACTCCATGTTGTTGTGTAAAGACCTTGACACAATTATCAACCTTAGCAAGGAGAAAATTGAATCCTCAGTTGAAGGGTGTATGTTGTTGAATGAGAAGGTGAGGGAGTGGACTGGAAGATTTATGTTTAGTGAGTTGCTAAACAAGGAGGCGGGTGAGGATGTTGATAAGGATTTGTACTTTGCAAAATTGGGTGTGGGGCCAAGTGTTCACACTCAGAGAAAAACTAAGAAGTGCAAAATGGTGTCAAGGCAAGAGGTGGAGGAGGTCATAGATATGCATGATAGGGTGATCGCTAAGGATCTGGAATCAACTAGAATGCTTAAGGAACTTATCTAAATTTTTATTTTTCTACTCTTTTTTGTATGGTTTTGTTGATTTGTCTTTTATTTATCTACTGATGGGGTGTTAACTGTTAGGTAATCACCCTATTTTTTGGTGTTTGTTTGCGCAACCAATTTGATCTATATTTGCTACATTTTATCTTTTTTGTACAAGGTTTTAGGGCCCCTTCAAAACCTATTTATTGCTAATAAAAAACAAACGTATCTTGTCAAAAATATTATCTAGCCATGAGTTCAATAATTTTATTGTAACCTACTCTATCAATACTTGGGTTGGTTATAGAAAATCCCACTCGAAATTTTATGTTTCTTGTCATATGTCCACATTGGGTGCTACAATTTATGAGGAATGGATTTTTGCTGAAAACGCATATTTTTATAAAATTTAATGATTTAAATCTTAAAAAGTTCCATTTTAAGGATTCCAGTTGAAGAGGGTTTGATCAGACCACCTTAGATCATGCCCCCTTGGATAGAACCTTGCTATTTTAAAACCATACCTATAAATGAGTCTCCTTTACACCTATCAAAATGTTGATAAAAAATCACTTTTGATTTACCTTTTGGGGAATCAAATGAATTCATTTAAAATCTATTTCAAATGATTATGATAGTCCTTAGAACGAGTTATCCAACGAATATAATTTTAATATTTTTGGGTTTTATTATGTATTTTTTTTTAGTTTTATTAAACATAGGTTTTTCATCAAAAATGAAGGTCTTTGTTCTACACATGTGGAAAAATAATAGATTATCAAAAAAAAATATTAAAAATATGAGTGCACCAGATATTGAAGTCCTTGATCCAACAATTTTTTTTTTTGAATTTCGATATATACAAAAAAAATTACACGTTATACGGTCACACTATGTCTGAATAGTAATTGGTTTGACTTCAAAACTTGATTAAAGAAAAAATATTTGATAAAAAAATATATAACCAAGTGGAAGCACTAGATATTGGAGTTACAAATCTAAATTTGAAAGAAATAGAATTTTATCCTTCATGGAAAAAAAACTATGTTAAACGCTGTGCGTCACTTTTTTAAAATGTTATTTTCTGAAAAAAACTAGTTTTCATGGGAGATGGAAAAATAAGTGCAATCTAATTCCAAAAATTTTTAAAATATATATTTTTAGAATTTGCAGACAAAATGTGACAAGACTCTAGTTTGCATCATCTTCAAATTCCTCAAGGTTTAGCCACTATAGGTGCCCAAATGTAAAGATTTAGTTAAAAATAATAATTTTAGTGTCCAGTTTGGCCAAAGATTGTAAACCACTATTGTGGGATCACCTCATTTCACTTTCTAAATATATTCTCAATTTGATGAAAATATCTTGTTGTACTATTGGATGATAGACACATTTATAGTGGTAGGCCCTCCTATTTAGAAGGCTAAGTATGAAAAATAGTAAATAAAGTATTGTGTATCCATTGGTTTCTTCAAAAACCTACATTATACATAATTTTAAGGACACGCCAGTCTAAAAACTCTAAAAGGTTATTCCATTGGTCCAAATTGCACAAATAATAATTTTAGTTGTTCCTACCAAATGAATAATCATAAAGGAAAGTTGATATCATAGTGAGTTTAACAATTCAATCTTGTTGTAGCATTGTTGGAGAAATATGGTAGACATGATAGTAGATTTCTTCAAAATTATCTAATTTTATCAGACTTCATGCACTTGTTAGTCCAATTTTTCATTTCTAATAAATTACAAAGCATGCCAAATATCTAAAGGAGTCTTTTATTGAACTATTAGAGATGGGTGTAATACAACAAAGTAAGTTAGAGGTCATAATTATAGTTGTTTTAAGTTCCAAAAGAGAAAGTACCATTTTTTTGGAAGAGAGGGATTTAAATAGCACTATATCTTTCATTTTGAAAAGGAGATTAAATTAATGAGGAATGGCATTCGAGCATTTCAAGAAAAATATTTCATACCAATTTATGAATAGCCTTATAACTATGCATATGGAATTTTATTTCGATTGTCAAGTAAATTCCTATAGATGAATAGAATGTTATGTTTTTTTATAATGGGAAAAATAGGTTTTGATGGGGGCCTGAAAAACCATTACAACCGATTTTGAACGACTTTGTAACCCTTTCCAAGGTAGGAAAGTTACAGATAAGATAAATCACATACAATCAACAACAAAATAATAGCAACAGTTAATACGAAGACATGACTACACAAGTTGCATCAGAAAACAAGAGAGGGACAAGATCCCTAAACAACTAGATTTTAACTAGGACCTAGAAATCTTAAGTGAACAATGAACCCACCTACATCAGCTAGGCATTAGTAAACCATCTGCTCAGGAAATACATCACTGAGCCAAGAAAAAAAAGGCAACTTAATGGTAAGGAACACCATCAACCTCAAACCCATAATCAAAAATGCCAGCAACTCCAAGATCCCCACCTCAATAGGGGAGTTAGAGAGCACACTGAAACATTGAAGCACATCCATCTTCTTGTAGCAACACCCTACTGGAGCCATTCCCAGTTCTGCCTCAATTGGAAATAGATCCCCTCTATAGGAGAAGAAGAGATGAGAGCCCCACCCTCCAAAGCCTTCACACAACTACCCACACAAGCTGCACCTCGATAGGAACAAGCTGACTAGAATCTCCACTGAATCTACAACAACCATCTCCACCTCAATAGAAGAGGGCTTCGCTTCAATGGGAGAAGTCTCCACCTCCATAGAAGACCCCACCTGTAGATCCAGAGAGAACATAAAGACTTCGAAAGGATGGACCAACATATCCTCTTTTGGCATAACAAAATGCAGATACAAGATAAAAAAACACACTTCATCCAACCAGACAAAACCCAAAAAATCTGAGCCTTCAAAATAAAAACATGAAGTTTCTCAGCCCAAGAAAGATCCTCAAACCCTGCACACGAGATTCAAAACTCCTCACCCCAGGGAGGTCGAGATCCACACAAAGAAACTTCAAAAGATCAGCAACCTCCAAAAAATAAAGCATAAATAAAAACTAGGTTGCTCCAAAAAGAGGTCAGCAATCACAAAAAAAACTTCCTTAAGAAAAACATCCTAGTATAGATTAAAAAACCACCCAGTCCACAAAACAAAGATAGAATGAAGGAAAAAAAATAATTCCCCAGAGAACAAAGGGTAGTTCTTAACCAAACAACAAAGGGGTTATGTTTATTGTTCCAAGTAATTATTTTTAAATTATAAGTTGTCCTCTATCTTTCTATTTGTTGTTGCAAATTTAATTTCTATTTTCAGTTTCTTCTAACCTTTAAAAAATTAGTGACCATGCATATATGTGCCCTTTCCTACCAGAATTGTTTCCTTTATTTTTAATAAATATTAAATCATGTGCAATTCATTTTTATACAGGTATAATTTCTTTTGTATTTGATGTATAAGAACAGGTTTCATTCTTAGTTCTTCTTTACCCCTTTTCTTTATTAGTGATTAGAAGTGAATTCATCAAAAATCATAAGAGATAGCTTATAAAATCTTGGAAGTCATTTTACAAACCATGACCTATATTTGTAAAACTACTAATGTTGACATAGGTTTGTATGTAGGTGTTGATTTGATGATAAAACTTACATAGTAGTACCAGAGTAATCCTTACCACCACTACGATCTCTTTACTTTATAATACATTAACATATTAGGTTATGCAAGCTGCAATGTCAAAAATTATACACCATTACAATATCACGCTAAGTTTTGTGTTCTCTTTGGTGTCTATTTGTAGTATACTTCTAGGCTCATTTTATCCCTTGCATTATCCTTTTTCCCTCCCATGGTGTGAAGGATTTATCTCTTGTGGTCTCTTTTTAAGAAAATGATGGATTTTTCTTAACCTTACATTTTTCTTATATTTCATTCTTTTTAGAGCTCAAACTATTCAAACACTAGCATTATGTGTATATGTTTGTGTGATTTACTATCATCCTATGATAGTATCTCATTTAGTGACTATTTGGTAACATTTAACTACTCATCACCTTATGAGGTTAGTGGTAGTATCTTAAGACAAATCCAAATGGATCATTAGCCTCTTCCTCTTGCCTCCTCTCTCATTTTTTAAACTTTAATATTTTATTTTTCTCTCTCCATCTCTCTCTCTCTCTCACACACACACACAAATTGAAGCTCTCTTGCACTCTCAATCTCTCTCACAACTCTATCAATATTTAGTTCCCCTTTGTGATCACACCAACATTATTATTACAATACTCTTGTTTACTTATCTTATCAAGCCTTCAATGGTATTATTGTTCTTTTATTTTTATTGCTATTGTTTTTTGTATCCTTTCATTGTTATTACAACTTCTTGTTGTTTTTTCTCCTAAGCACCTTGGGATCCTCACATCCCTTCTATTTCCTTCTTTTTAGTTTATAGTATTTGCACAATCATAGCTCTCATCATTCCTAGACATACTTGGGATAGGAGCACCTACACACAAGTATTTATTTTCTCCATCTTGGATACTATGGAGGTAGAAATACCAAAGCAAGGGTTTCACCTAAAGGAAAACCTCCAACTAGTCCTAAACAAATTTCCTTCTCTTTGTATTCACTGGTATTATTGGAGAACTCAATTGCATGAAAGTTTGCATTTACTTTCTTATTTTTCAATTTATTTCATTTCTTCACTTAAATAATGTAAATCTTGTTATTTAACATATTTATTTTTCTATTTTTTATTTGATATTTGTTGGTGTATTTGTGTTTCTAGTTTTGTAGACAAGATGAATGGATAGACTAGGTTTGCATATTTTTGAAGGCTCTTCGATTATTGGGGTCATACAGATGACAATGCCTAACACAAATGTCCATGTTATGCACTATTGTCCTAGGCAATGACCTCCACCTGGAACCAAGTTCCTCTCTTATCCTCTTTTCTACTCTATTATTGACTTTTGTAAAATTTATTGAAATTTTCAATAAGCAATTTTTTATCTAATTTCTTCTATGCTCTAGTTAAATAAAAAACACATTTAAAGAATCAATGAAAAATCATAACAAATTAGCTCAAATCTAATGTTAAGTAGCGAAAAATCATTTAGCTAACACACATTAGCTAAATTGATTTTTTTCCTCTTCTACACAAGTGTCAAAGATCGAGCTATGCTAAGGTGAAATTATAGCATCTGAACAAAAATACGTCACTTGGATAGGATCGTCAATACAATTGCATCCCAATACAATTGCATACCTATCACTCACCTTCTTAGATTCAAATTTTACAACTCTCTAATCGAAAATCTAATTCTAAATTTCAAATATTAATTTTATTAACACAATATATTTTAAAATCCACATTCCAATAATTTCAAAATACACAACTCTAATTTATTTTATTTATATTTTTAATACATAAATAATTTATATTTCAATGAACTTACAGTAAACTATCTAAATTTTTTATTAAAATTAATTTATTAACTCTACATATTCATTTATTTTCTCTATAAATATGAAAGAACCAAATCATTTACATTTTATTAAAGCTGCTCACTAAAGAAAATGATGTGAAAAAAGCTTCTTGCAAAACAATTTTTTCCAAAAGTACTCAAACAAAACCTTAAAAAAAGGAACGCGTGGGAATACTTGGAAGAATTGACATGTGAGGCAAAGTTAGCCATAGGAATTTATTTTATGCTATGAATAGAAATATACATATGAGTGAAACTCTATACTCATATCAAATCATTCTAAGGTTAAATAGTTAATGTTACTTTTATATTTATTTATATATACACGTGATAAAAATATATATATATATTAATTGATAGAAGATCTTTTAATTGTTACATTATTTAAAAATATGAGAGTGAAACTATAATAAATAATTCTATAAAATCATGGTTCTTATTGTTTTATTATGGTTCTTATTATTTATTATGTTTAACTTTATGTTTATAAAAGAAAAAAATTCAAGAGTGGTTAGAGAAGATATTTATAATGTTATATGTAACCATTTATTATATATGTCAAATTTATAAGACATTAAATAAAAAGGTCGCATGTTTTGATGTCATGATGTATAGCTATCAATATCTATCAAAAATCAGGAATAGTGTTGGACAAAATATCTACAAAACCTTTTGTAATTGTCTTTTAAATAAGTTTCAAATTTAAAATTCACTTTGTGAAAAAAATCATATTATGCAAGATTTTTTTATCATGGTGGGTATTTATCAACAATAGGACAAATGATAAATACGAGATACATTGCATCATGTTTATGTCAATAATTTATTGATTTAAATTGTATTTTGAATAGAGTTATGATTGTTCAATGAAATAATGTTTGATTTGTAAACAAAGTTTACGAGGATTGTTGACAAACATAGGCCTCTTGTGTAATTAGCTTTGGTTGAGTACAAAAGACAAAAATAGTTATTTGGCAAAGATCTTTTAGATTTTTAGTAAGTAATATATCAATTATTTTTTAATATGTTGATGATAAGATGTCAATAGAAAATGGTAAGATTTTCATGAAAGCTTCAAAGTTCAACTCGATGAAGAGTTTGAAATGGTTTCTTGTGGGGTAGCCTATTATATATTATTGTTTTTTTAGAAATAAACTAATATTAAGGATAATATTTAATTGATCTTAAAAAATGAATAAAAAAATCTAGGAATATCGATAAGAGTAATTATAAATATTTTGACAAATTGAAACAAATAAGAATCTAATTAGAAACACCTAATATTGAAAATCTAAGTTTAAGCTTGTGCTCATCATAAGAACCCCAAATCAAGAATTAAAACAATCTATCATTTACAATCATTTAAAAAAGTGTGTCATACAACTTAATTTTATTTTTCTTAGTTCAATTGCTTACGTTTTCGATGGAAGAATATATGATTGAGGGTTGTGGATATTTCCTTCTTTTTTAAGAAAAATATTATTCAAAAAAATAAAATTACATATAATTTATGGAGTATACAAAAAAAAAACTTGTCCTCTAATGGATTATAAATACATGTCTATTTGGACCATATAACATGCAGTACATAAGTTTCACTTATATGTACACCAATACAAGAGTTGAATCTTTTAAAGTGACATTTTTGAGTTTTTACAAAAGTGTACAAAACTGTCACAATCGAAGACACACACTATTAACCTTGACAAAGCCTTTTGTCAATCCCACCATGTCCATGTAATAGTGGTTTCTTGACAAAAAAATTGTGTTCGTTCGATTGGAGTAACCCCATGGACCACAGAGGCCACAACCTTACCATATAAGATAGTAATGAAAATCTTTAGGATTTTTTTAAGAAATTACATGTATCAACACCCCGAGTAGAAACCTTGCCTAGCAATATATGTCCATAGAGATTTTTAGCACTTTTATTTCTACTATCTAGGCCCTTCCAAAAAAATCAAATCGACACTATATTATTAAAATCATGAATTAAAGACTAATGTTGCAATGTTATTAGTGCATGCACTTTGAGGTATCTTTGGATAGAAGAAGTTAAATTTTCACAATAAATTTAGGAAGGAAATTTTGAACTAACTCACTATAAATAAAAAACTATTCCTAACTATTTTATATTATTGACTTGAATGAAATCATATTGAGGTATGTGTAATTTCATAATTATATTAGTCTAAAGATTTTAGCAAAGGTATCCTTGCCCAAATAAAGATTTTAGCAAAGCTATCTTTGCCCAAATAAGAGTTTTGATAGTAGTAGTAGCACTCATATGAAATTAAGAAATAAAGTTAATATTTTTGACTAGCCACCTCACCATAGATAATAATCATGGAGAGTTAAGGATGAAAATATTTTTTATTAATTTATATTTGCAATAGATCTAAAGAAGTTCATAGCAAATATCAAAACTTTGACATGTTTGGTTGTTTAAATTAATAAATTGATTTAGATGCAAAATACGTTGAATAATAAGACTAAATTCATTTATGGAAAAAATAAAATACTAGTAAAAATAGTTAGACAAAAAAAATTGTAGTTTTTAAAATGTAAAAAATATTGATAAAACTACTAGCATCCCATCAAACATTAATAATACGAAAAATATGAACATTTTACTAACCAAATTGTAAAAAAAAAATTGAAATTACATGAATTTTTAAGTAATATACTTGTTGGAATGAAGAAATAAATAAGGTTCCACTTAATTTCACATGATAGGTTTTGAGTAGGCACTCTTAGATATTTTAAAATTTTCATAATCAATATGAGTACCTAGCTAAAGTGTATCATATTTAATCATATATTCTAGTTTCATCATCTATAACATCGCCTAAGGCATCTCCAAGATATTTTTTAAGGTGCATAATGAACTAAATAATATTATAAAGGATTTGGTTATAGAAGCTTGATAACAAGTAAAAAAATATATAATTTTTGAACATTTATACATTTAGGATAGATAATTAAATAACTTTCAAATTTAGAGTTTTGAGGTGCATTTACATATGCTACACACAAGATAAATCATATTGGATTAAAGAATATTAAAATATTTTAGAGCATATCTTCAAGTAAGTTGAACCTAGATCATTTGAGTAAGATTGTATATGTTTAAATAACTATCCCCTTATTAAAATATCTATGATCTAGTTAACCTCCACTAGTCTTGGAGGAGTAAATTATATGAACAAAGGGATATAGAAACAAATATTGAAAGGAATTTTGAACAAGGTCAAAATGAGGTTACAAGAATTTTTTTTTATAAAAGCATACTATTAAAAGTATGCATCTCAAGGATTTATGAGAGTTTTGAAATACATTGATGTCTCTCAATTTTAAATAAAAATATTATAAAGGAATGTAAGAAGATTAGTATCAAATAATTTATAAAGTAATATTATTGTTGTATAAAAAAATATGGTCAAATAGATCTAATAATTTTACAATAAAATATTATATCAAAAGAATGAGATTGTTAGGTTCCGATGCTTGGAACTTGCAAGAAATTATTTTTAGAGTAAACAAGTTTAGGATTTTTTTTATTAGTAGGTTATGTTCTTTTTGTTTCAAAAAATTTGATGAAGACACTTGTCATAGTCTAATTTAATCCTCATTTAGAATTTTTTTATAGATTAAAAAGTATATAATAGAAATTTATAATTACATATGAATAGAATCTATCATAACTAATGAAATAATAGAAAATAAATTGAACCATACAAAGATGCATTATACAAAAGAAGGAGGTCAAAAAATAACAAAAAAAAATCCTATTACAAAATACCAGACAAGTAGAGAGAACCCTAGAACCAAACTTAGTTACTAGAATCTTGATCTTCTATACACTATAAATTAAGAACCATGCTCGAGTGGGAACTTTTTGGACACTATTACCTAAAATCTTTCATGAATTTTAAGTCTTTGATAGGGATGGGTAGAGAATTATTCAATAGGAAGTAAATAGAAGTGAACATTAATTTATTTTTTCACAAGCTCCTAATCAGTTTCATGTGAGTATGAGAGCCCACTAAACATTTGAGCATCAGACTATAGTTTTTGCATAGACCTTGATAAATTCATTTAAAACATAGTTTCCTTTTGAAAAAGAGATGAGCAAGGAGAAAGGGAGAATACCACCAATTGGATAAATTCCCTCAAAGATATCATAGTGTTCAATAGCCTCTATCAATTGGTCATTAGTAAAGTCACAATCCCATATATATTTATGATGTAGAAGGCATATCCAAGAGGGGAAGTTTAAAATATCCATGGAATTTGAGAGAAAATCATAATAAAGTTAATAAAAAGGAGTAAATGTACTATTTGGCAATTTCATCCTCCTATAGGAAACAAAGATGGGGATACAAAGGAGAGAAAATGAGAGAGATTGCTTTGATATTCCCTTAAAGAGGCTAGTAAAACCATCAAACCATCGAGGCAAGAAGACATGTGGGAGAGAAATAATTGCATGATCCTTCAAGCCACCTATACTACTCACATACCAAAAACATTAAATTGGGTTAATGTTAATAAATATCTTGGTGGTTGCCACAATCACAAGAAATCCTAATATCTCCACATTATAAATACATTAATCTACTATATCAGATTATATAATTTGTGTTCCTCGTAATCATTATACTAAAAAGTATTAAGTGAGACTCTTCAAGATTGTTGACAATGAATAAAAAAAATCACAAAATAGTAACCAAATTATTAGAATAATTTATATGCCCATATGACCTTGACATCCTACCTTATAGGAGTAGCTTAATTCAAGAAATTGAATATGATAATCAATTGCATAATTGGTCAGTTTTTCTACCAAATATTTGGCCTCTATATAATAGTGCATGATTTCAAAACTATTGAGTTTTAGAAGAGCTTTATTAATTTGATAAAAAAATAGAGTCAAGTTTCTAATTAGCGAGACATTTCTATGATAAGATGTTTATTATTACAATTAATCACCCTTTATCTTCAATGGTGAAATATTTTTCTTGATGATCAATTCCAAACCTATGAGTAATTCATTAGCCTCTACAATATTATTTGTATAATATGAAATTTTTTTGAGAGAAACAATGATAACCTTACTTGAATGATCTTTGATGATAGCTCTAGCCCTTGATTTCCTTGGGTTCCCTTTAGAAGCACCATCAAATTTAAGTTTGAACACATTTTTGGGAGGAGGGATCCATTTTATTAGACTTCTATTAATTTTATCTTTCCTCACATAAGCTCCATTCTAAGGAAGGGATTTTAAATACTACCACTTTTTAAAATTTGAATTGTCCCAAGAAGAAAATATTTTTCTCAAAGGGAGAATTCTTAGAAGATATTCCATTGTATTTTTAGAAATGGAAATTTCAACCTTCCTAATCACTTAAGTAAGACATCAAACTTTCTTTTTTAATATACAATTATTCCTTTCCAACCTAAATTTCCAAATAAATATTGAGGGACTTATTTCCCAAAGTATAACATATGTAGAACATTTAAAGAGCTAAATGAGAAACTTTAGAAAAGGGATAGACCAACATAGCATATTATAAAGCCATTTCCAACATTGATAAAATAAATTTCAATTCAAGATTAGATGCTTAGTGTCCTAATGTGTTGCCTCACACAAGACACAAGGGAGTGGTTATTCCTAACATATCCAATCTCATACTTGTGAGGAAATTATTTTTTAAATTCAACCACTTAGAGATCTCCCTGCTTTAGGAAGTCAAGTTGGCCCCCAACATAGTTATGTAGACCATTTTGTTTGAGGATATTACTCTATTAGAATTATATATCATTCCTTAAAAAAATAAAGTCTAATTTTTTTATCCCAAACATTTAAATTCATCATATTATTTTGAAAATAAGATCTATCTTTTATTTAAATCTTCCACAACTTTATTTTTCTACTCTTGAGAGAAAAGGAAATCCTTGATAGATTTTCAACTAACCTTTGGGGGTAAAGAAGCCCTCTCTATTGTGAAATAGTCATTTAATTTTGTACCCCATGTCTAAACTAGTAAGGGGTTGATTTATTAAATAAGATCAATCTAATGAAGGGGTTTATGGTCATTCTAGGAATCATTCCAAAAATAATATTTTTACCATTATGAATCACCCATGAAAGATGGGGGAGAATCAATTCTTGAAAGAAAATTAGAAAATTCCACATTTTGGAGCCTCTATGTGGGTTGGCTACTATGAAAATACTTTTAGCTTCCATGGAATCTAAGTATTTTAACCTCATAAATCTACACCATTTTGAGGAAGTGGTTATATAAATTTTCCAAATTAACTTGGTGCCAAGAGCTATATTTTTGTCTTCTCAATCTTGAATACCAACTCCTCCATTGGACTTATAATTGTATATCATTTCCCAAGAAATAAGATGTGTAATTCCCTGCCACGTAACCCTAGAGGAAATTGCAAAAACTACGAAAGCATACAATTTTTTTTTTAAATTCAATAATAACATGAAAAGTTCTCTAACTATCACCAATATCCTCCAAGGCATGAGACTAAGGTTACATCTAATTCCCATAACATAAAAATAAATACATACATAGCGTATGATTAACTACTTATGAATTTAAAGTACATACATTCCAAACATTAAAATTGCATCACAAAGATTAGCTATACATCAAGATCCCAATATTAAATTAATCCTCAAATAAGGTTTACAATACTCATTCCTAGAATGAGGCAGATCATACATATGTTTTACAAAATACATTAGACCTCCTTGAATACAACTGGGGAGTAATAAAATTACAAGATTCATTTGTATCAATAATCAATGCAAGGAATAAACAAGTTGGAATCCACGAGCTCTCCAACTGAAAGATTTCACCAACACGAACAAAATTAAGGGGACCCAATAGAGTAGGGTACACATTCCTCCCAAACAAGTAGTACCTGAAGGCCCACCCCCCCCCCCCATGCTAGGAGATAGTAACCAAGATTCCTAGACAAGACCTACTACCTCTAGACATAGGCTACCACATAATGAACTCAACCAAATACAAACACAAAAATAAAACATTGGTTGCATTGCTTCCAGGGTTACAATAATTAAGTATGTCAACTAAACCTTACACAAAGACCATTGTCATAGGAAGAGTGCATCATCACACAACTCAATATGGGTTACCCAATGTGGATCTTCATAGGTTACCATCCCCTACCTAGTTAAACCTTGGCAACCTCAACCGATCCCCGGCCCCCATTCTTACTCATGTGGGATCAACTTACCTTTTGAAGAGACAAGGCAAATGACCTTCACCATTCCAGTCCTTCCCACTCATCCCAAGCCCAAACAAGCACTTGATTCCATGAGTGATTCTATCTTATCTTAATTAGTATGAATTATTACCCAATCCCCTAATTACTTTAAATTATGTTTTCACTTGATTAACTACTTTCAAAAGGTTACCCAGTTTGCCTCTTTAAGGCTTTGGCCCCTAACGAAAGCCACTCTCTTACTAACAACACACGAATCAAAACTAAAAACCAAGGGTGACATAGTGCACAAAAATGGATAATGAATTTCACTCCAAACATAGGAGGCAACACATAACTAAATCCACTCCAAACTTAGGAAGTAATACATAATAAATTTTCACTCCAAACCTAGGAGACAAAACATCCTCATTCGTGGAAATCGGATGACTCGTTGAAAATGACTAATGCACTACCCAAGGGTAACAAAATGGGTCGACATTACAATATAACCCCCAAATCTAATGACTCTTTTGGAAGACTTACAAATTATTAACTAGCACTTTAATCAATTTTCCCCAAAACGTAACTAGAAGAAATCATATACAAAGGGTAATAACAACATAAAATAAACCTACAGTTAGGATTTCCTAAATCCAATTTCATTCAGTGAAAAACAGTAATAAAAATCAAATACACTAATTAAATAAAACTATTTACAAACAGAGAAGGAAAAACTAACTAGCTTATTTGTAACTTAAATTTCCTCAATTAATTTTAATAAAAGTATTAGCTTCCCCTAATAGATTATTCCTTTTAAATCTTCTAACTATACATATTATGCATGCAACTAGTTAATTAAAAACATTAAATATATACATAACCATATATATAAATATATAATTATGTATATACCAATATATATACATTGTATATATTATAATTACTTAACAAAATAACCTTTTTCTTTAAAGCCAAATAAATTATATATTTAATATATAATATATATACATATATATATATATATAAATATACAAATATATATTATTTTATGTATCTATTAAATTCATTTAAACAAGTATAAACTATATTCAAGAATTTGAATCAAATAAATTGTTCATTTTATAATACCCAACTCTCAAACCATACGGCAGATGGAATTTATAGATTCACCACATACAATTTAGACATGATTGTGTTTACCATAGCCATGGTCCACACATTGGCACGACCAAGGAAATATGAGGGGTTGTGAGGAGGGTCTGTGGAGGTACCACCTCCACACACCCTGCCCACAATAACATTTGAAAATAAAACAACTCCCCAAGAGAATGAATGCCCAATGAAGCAAAGAGATTTTCGTACGGACGACAACATGATAACTTCAATAAAGTCATCCCAACATTAAACACTTTATAATTAAATATATATATATATATATATTGTATATATGTATATGGTTATGTATATATTTATAAATATATATATGCACATATATGTATATATAATTTATATATAGGGAATTTCTAAACAATAGTTTTAATTGGGGAAATAATTTTTCCAAAATACATTCTACATGAAAAAATTTCAACAACATTCAAAAAGCCAACTTACAAAGAAAATTCTATAGACGAATTTCTCAGAGAAGGAACAATAAAATTCTTATAGACAATTTTACAAGAAATTTCCAGAGAAGTTTAATCTTACAAAGAGTCTCATTTTCTTCCAATTTCCAGATCCCTAATAATTTTTCCTTCTGGGTTGATTTTTGTTTACTATAATCCCAATTTAAAAACTTACAATAGATTCCATAGAAAATTTTATTCTATAGAGGATTTCATTTTCATAGAGAATTTCATTCAATAGAGGATTTCATTTTCACAGAGGATTTCATTTTCACAGAGAATTTCACATACGACATTCATAATTTTTAACAAAACTCACAGCTTTAAAATTTGCACAGACAATCTTTTCCAGAGAGTAATCTAAACTAAGAAGCTTTTCCAATATGAAACTAACTACAATTGAAAGAGGAACCTGAAATCCAATGCCTGAGAATATGTGAATTGTTGTAGCACCTCCTCCACAGATCCAAGCTTTTCCCTAGATCAACGAGAGCTTCCTTCATAAACAATAAAAATTCTCGAACACAAAAAGTTTCCCAAGAGTAATTTTTCCAAAAAAAATTACAACATGCAATAAACAAAACTTCCTTTCCCAAACCTCTTTCCCAACCAAATATCCTACAACCTTCTTCCGTTAAGAAGCTTCTCACTTCTTCCCGTTACAGCCAAGAATTTCTCCATGAATAAATTTTCCCAACAAACCTCATAAATTTTTCAAACACATGTTGAATACCAAATTATCTTTTGAAACCGAATTGCACAAAATCCTCTAGATATTTTTTAAAAATTAAAACATTTAATAGTTTATAAAATGTTTAACATTCCTAATTTAACTTAATTCAAATAATTTAATTAATTAATAAATAATATAATCCTAAGATTAGATTATATAGCAATTAAATTAAATTAATTAATTAATTAGCATCTACTAACATTAAAACCAGATTAATTTAATCATCATCTTAAATATTTAAATCCATTAAATTACGTTTTACAAACTTTACAACATAATAATTTCAAAGAAAAATTAAACAACATTTAACAAACAAAACCAAATAGACCTGACAACACACTATGACTAGGGTAATGGCTTGGCATAGGAATCCTAGCCACTATCTCCCAATCAACATTACCATTGGGCAATAGACACGCTCAAACCTGTGAAGCCAGGTGGAGTCGATATCCTATACCTATGAACCTGTAAACAAGACATATATAGAACATGCATAAATACATCATAATAGAACACATCATGAAGAGGGAATCATGAAATTGCAGGGTGCTCACAAGCGAGTGGTGCAATTTTATCTCCTTCACCAATACAATGTTACAAAACTGATGATTCTAACATCCATAATCTACTCATGAGCATATAACAATATTAATTTAAATAACTACTATGCTAGTCCAAAGCATGTAATAATAATAACATAAAAATAAGGTTCCATCACATCATAATATAAAATCCACATCGCTCTAAAGTTAGCGATAAAATAATAACCAAGCATCATAGTATATCAAAGTCTAAGTGTTAGCAAAAACCAAAGCAAAACAAAGTAGAACATTGTCTAATACAAGGAGCAAAATGAAGGGGTGTTACAAAATGAAGTTTTCTTTTACTATGAAGATTATCCACCTAGAAGAATAACCTAAGATGTTTTTGAATATCATCCACTGCACTTTTTGGAATCTTTAAAATTGTCATCATATAGATGGGAATAACATTAAGAATAGATTTCAATAAAGTGTTTGTACCTTCCATTTTGATCTATTTATCTTTCCTTGAATTGACTTTGCTTACAATATAATTATGGATGTTCTTCCAAAATTATTTTTTATCCTTTCTTGAGAAGAGGGGGATGCTTAGGTATTTGCATGACAAGGTGTCTAAAGAGTAGTAATTATGTTTTTAACTCTATGATAATTTTTTTGGATTTATTTACATTTACTACTTGGATAGATAGTGAAATGTATGAGGAGATTAAATTATTAATTTATATAGCTTCATCCATGGTTTCTTGACCAAAGAGAAAAGTGTCATATGTGAAAAGAGCATGAGTTATTGAAGTTGGAACAATCCTCACCTAGGGTTTCATCTAGGTTTCTTTTTATTTTTATTTTCATAAGGATTTTTCATTTTATTGTAATCATTCATTCAAGATATTATTGCATCAATATATTTCCCAATTTGCATAATAAAATATATTGCTTGTTCTCTTTATTGTGATAGGTGTTTTGTTTGCAAGTGATTTTTAGGAGCTATGAGGTTCAAAAATAAAATTCAACATGGTATCAAAGCACCAAATTTGTAACTTCCTATCCATTTTTTGAGAGATATAGACTTGAGGGGGAAAATGGTGCATCTTGGAGTCAAATAAAACTCATCATTGCATCCAAACTACTCAAAAACCCTCAAAATTTGAATAAGAAAATTTTTGAGAAAAAATTTAGGTTAAAAAATTGAACAAGCATATAGATCCATACAAATCATACATTTCCATAAACTATCATACCTAATATGTCATACATGCACATGAATTTGGTCACTCTACAAAATATTTTGATGTGATGGCATAGAAAAATGATGATAAAAAATAGCAATAAAGTTTTTTAAATTTTTGGCATTGACATTAAATTTTGGCATCTAACATAATTTTTGGGGTTGGTGACATCACTTTTTAGCAACCCTCTAGCTACTACTCCTACACTATGTCAACATTGCCTATGCCTAATCTTTGTCAACCTCATCCAAACTACTACCACTAGTTCAATGCCAAAGCCCCAACCTAGGTTCATATTTGTGTCCAAGGGCTAATAACAATAATTATTCAACAACATTAGCAGTCAATCCTCAATAGGACTAGGGGCCAACCAATTTTTTTAAACCCCTAGTTTTCCTTACAAGACATATTGGTAAATTTTTCAAAACTTGGTTGCATCTTGGGCATACAAACTCGGATTTTTGCAAACAAGATATCAGCAAAATCCTAGTTTTGAGCTCTATCTAATGGTTATTAGTTTTTCCATAGTTTATTATTGGTGATATTTATTTCTTATTGAATCCAGATATAGTTTGTTAAAATCTCAATTTCATAACTTATTACTCAAAGCTCCTTTTTTCATGATTCTTGAAGCATTGGAAATATTTTCAACCATCTACATAGGTTTTAAACTATTTTTTCAAAAATATTTACTAGATATATGTTATTTTTATCAAATATTAACTTTTACCTTTTGATTATTTTCTTGAAAAATGTGAAAATAAAGTCAAACCTTATGGATTAAGGGTTTATTTTCTTACATTGTGAAGATTTTTATTAATTTTTTTCTTTCAAATTTATGTATTTATAAAAAAATAATGGGTCCAACCCACAATTCCACTCACTCCATACAATTAATATGGGTGGAAAAATAAAATGGAGATCAATCTGAAAAATAAGGGTTATATAAAGTGGCTTTGGGTATATAAATTTAACCAATCGTAATTGTAGAGAAGAGAAAATGTTATAATAGTTTTGGTGAAGCTTTTAGGAAATTATTCATTTATTTGTCTCCCGGTCTCTTGTTTCATGTTAAATCTTGCACTACACCCAATCAAATCAAGACTTAATTGGAGTCCTTGCTTCAGAAGCATGATACATTGATAATTTTTCAATTAGAGAATGAAATAATTGGTTTGAATCCTATATATTTTTATAGAATATATTCCAATTATTCACCAAAATCAAGTCTTAGTGAGAAAGATTCAAGATCGGGAATGACTTTAGGATTTGGACCCTTTCCTAAAAATCCCAATCGGGACTTGAAACCCTGATCAGGTGGGGCCTTGTGGAAGTTGGGGTCTGAAATGAACATTAGTTATTTACTAAGCATGTCTATACATATTTTGGAAACCCATACAGACTCATCATTTGTCATGTTTCGATCGAGACTTGAAGTCTCGAATAGATATTGATGTGTTCATGTCGGATTTGGGAACTCATTTCGATTTCGGTCATTGATTATTTTGGTTTGATCGAGAGTTGAAATCCTAAATGGTCATGATGTATATACCTTTGATTCTTTTAAAACCTAAAAGACTAAAAAATTTAAGCCATGTTTCAAGGATGGTACTTAGCAAAAACTAGGACCCAAGGTAGACTTCAGTTCTGACCTAAAAAGTGTCATCTTGGGAACACAAATCCTAAATTGATCTAGTTAGTGGGGATCAGAAAAAGAATGGATGAAGGATTTTGACCTTTGGAAAATGTGTTCCTTTGGAGTTTAGAAACCTAAAAGGATCAATGGGAAACGTAGGTAGAATGGTTAAGTGACTTTGATAAAGGTATTCTTTCGAGATCAAGATCGAGAATGAATGAATGATCTAGACCATTTGTCGAAATATTCTTTTGGGTTTCCTAAACCCAAAAGGATCAATTGTAAATAAAGTAGTTCGCTTAGTATTTTTAGGGAAGCTCTAGGAAATAATTAGGGCATGTTGGGGTTGAAAACCCCAACAAGTTAGGGCACATAGAGACTTTGAATCCCAACAAAAAAAAAAGGTGGAAACTTATTTCACAACTCTAAACTTGAAAACCCTCAAATGAGCCAAAAAAAAAATGACAAGAAAAAACACAAAAAAAATAAGAACCAAACAACAAGAAAGCACAACAAGGCAAAACAATAGAAGAGAACAAAAACATGAAGAACCAACCAGAGTCCATTTCAAAACCTGAAACTTGACACCACAACATAAATTGAGTCTAGGAACTCAACATGGATCTAGACCTGTGTGTTGTGAAATATGTATCTGCAATGTCAGTATAACACACCTTCATGCAATGTATTACATAAAAGGAAATCTAAATAGCCAATTAAAAGCTATAGCTATCCTCTTAATTCATTTCATGGTTCTCTAATCTCAAAGAATCCTGCAAATCATGCTCTTATATCTTATTAATTTTTCACATGAACCTACAAAGATTGACAACTTAAGATCCAAGATGTTATGATGAAGTCTACATGCCTATATTTTTTGGATTTTCGATATTTGATGCTTGAAGTCTAAATGATCTTATGATGAGATAATTCTAAAATCTAGATGTTGACATTGATGATGATAATCTAATGGAAATGCTAAAATGATAAGTGAAATGAATTAAAATATCCAAAATAAAATTTCCATTATAACACTATATGAACTAAAATACAAAACTAAGTGAAAATGCTCTCTAAATCCTCTCACAAATACACTAAAATTTAGTAGCATAAGCTTATCCAAATCCTCATGTTTAAAATTTATAGCAAAGAGTCCTATCTATATATTTTCTAAGGCCCAAGGTGATGTGGCAACAATGGATGGTCGAGATTGTGATCCTATGGCATCAACGATGGAGCATCAGGAGGCTAGAGGGAATCAGGAAGATGGTTCCCTTCAACAAGACAAATTTCCAAGTGTTAAAGGGAATCACAGAGAAGGAGGAGCCATGTGTCTCAGTTAGTTCCAAATTGGTTGTAAATTTGTTGAAGATATTTCACATTTTCCAATTTATTAAATTTATTTTTGTGAGACACATGATGAGGTGGCAGGTGAGTTGGAGGTAGTTAGAGGAAATATGTAGAAATGTGCCTAAATTGAATTAAAATTTTAATTTAAATGGAGATGGTGAATTAGCAAGATGCCAAATTAATTCATTTGTGCATTTTTACCAATTTAAAAATAATATGCCAATTTGAATTTAAAATTCAAATTTAATATGAAGAGGGAAGACCAATTAAATAACAAATTGATTAAGTTGTCCATTTAATTAATTTAGAAAGAAAGTGAATTTTGGAAAAGAATAATTACAATATGAACCATATAAATAGATTTAACAATTTATTTATAATAGTAAAGGAATTAAGAATATTACTCAAATAGCAAGTATTTAAATAACATGTAATGCTCCAAACCATTTTTGCTTGCATACATTTTCCCCATCTTTGAAGTGATGTGCATAGTCGCATTGCTTCAAAGAATAAATTTTCCTAACCATGATGATAAAAAAATTGGCATGCCCCAGACTCTGATTTTATAGCGATGATGAAAGGATGCCCCCTTGGGAGATAAACCAAGGGTTTTTGAATTTTTGATGATTTTTGAAAAAAAATGATGATTTAAATGATTTCTCAATGATATGTTGATGATCAATAGATTTGATAAGGATGACCTCATTTATCGCCCAAAAATGATGAAGAGTTTTGCCACACTGCTGATTAGTTGATGAAAAGACCCCTTTGAAAAATTTCATAAAATGCCACCATAATTACCCCTTAATTAACCTTTAAAAGGGTAAAAAGGGTAAAAGATAGGATCATTTGTAACCTTAGCATTTTGAAAACTAAGAGCCTATAGAGAAAATATGGACAAAATTCCATGCCACGCACACTTATTTGAGCGAGTTTTCCACCACTAGCGTCCATCCATGTATGGACCTCCGGTATATACCTCGAAAACCGCTTTTTGAATTTTGAAATTTGTCTTTTCACACTTAAATTTCCTTTTCAAAATTTGAATTATTTCCTCATTTTAGTGCATAGGTCACTTGCTTCAATGCATAAGAGGCTTGTAATAGTGCATCTTTTTAGGTTAGGACCCCAAAATTAGACTAGCTCATACAAAACCCGCTTTAGTGCATTAGGTCAATAGATTAGCACATATGGGAATTAGCGCATCCATAGGATAGAGTCGCACATAGGGTTGATCAAGTAGTGAATCCAGGAAACGATGAATCAAGACTTTGTTCCAGTGCATAAGATCCATTTTCCAGCACATTATCCATGAAATGGCATGTCAAGACTTTGTTCCAATGCATCCAACAATGTTTCTAGCACATCTGGTAAATTAGGGCATAGAAAACTTATTTTAGTGCATCTAGCTAAAATTGATGTTTTTGATGAATTCCTCTTAGATTTTGATGATTTTTTATCATGTCAGCCGATGATAGGATGATGTTGATTGATAGGTTGATGATCATCCTCATGATAGGCGAGGAATGATGAATAGGAAAGGTTGATTGATCGATTGATTAATAATCGTCCTCATGATAGGTGAGGAACGATGATAAAATAGATAGATTGATGATCATCCTCATGATAGGTGAGGAATGATGAATAGGATAGGTTCTCCTTGAGATTTGATCAAAATTTCACTCGAGCTGATTTGATTAGATGATGTGCTTGATTGATAGGCTGATTGAATGATTTGTTGACTTGTTGTTTTAATTTTATTCTAGGAGGGTGGCTTAGGGAACCTTCAAGTTCATGAGCACTTTCCAGGGACATGGGACACGATCCCATAGCTGAGTTCGACAAAATTTTCCATTATAGATCATTGTGGTTTGAGTTCGAGGTGATCCCACAATAGTGGTTTACATTTTTTGGCCAAACTGGATAGTGAAATTATTTTTGTAACTAAATCTTCACATTCAGGCACCTATAGCAGCTAAACTATGAGGAATTTGAAGATGATGCAAACTATAGTCTTGTCACATTTTTCTATAGATTCTAAAAATATTTTTTTCAAAAATTTTGGAATCAGTTCCACTTCTTTTTCCATCTCCCACGAAAACTGGTTTTTATCAGAAAACAACATTTTTAAAAAATGACACACACCGTATAACACATAACTTTTTTTCCATAAAGGATAAAATTCTTATTCTTTTAAATTTAGATATTTAACTTCGATATCTAGTGCTTCCACTTGGTTAGATAGTTTTTTATTGAATATTTTTTCTTTAATCAATTTTTGAAGTCAAACCAATTACTATTCAGACATAGCACAATCGTATAGTGTGTAACATTTTTTGTATATATCGAAATTCATTTTTTATTTTTTTTGGATCAAGGACTTCAATTTCTGGTGCACTCATATTTTTCAAAAAAAAATTGATAATCTACTATTTTTCCACATGTGCAGAACAAAGACTTTCATTTTAGATGAAAAACCCATGTTTAATAAAACTAAAAAAACAAATACATAATAAAACCAAAACATATTAAAATTATATTCATTGCTTAGCTTAGTATGAGGACTACCATAATCATTTGAAATAAATTTTAAGTGAATTAATTTCATCCCACAAAAGTTAAATCAAAAGTGATTTTTTATCATCATTTTGATAGGTGTAAAGGAGACTCACTTATAGGTATGGTTTAAAACTAGCGAGGTTCTATCCAAGGGGGTTTGATCTAAGGTGGTTTGATCAAACCCTCTTCAATTGGAATTCTTAAAATGGAAATTTTTAAAGCTTAAATCATTATATTTTCTAAAAATATGTGATTTCAGAAAAAATCAATTCCTCTCAGAAATTGTAAACTAGCTTTGTGGGATCACCCTTCGTTGATTGACATGCCCCAGTATCGGATTAATCGGGGGCTACTGACAGCACTTGCAGAGAGGTGGCATAGCAACCACAATACTTTTCATTTGTCAATGGAAGAGATGACAGTGACCCCGAAGGATGTTTATCAGATACGCAAGATACCTATTGTTGGGGAGCTTGTTGTCTATGATCATGAGGAGACAAGGGGCACATACGCCATATGCCAGATTTTTCATGATGATCAGCTTATCGAGTATGAGATTGCATGTCGGGAGTTGATTACTATCGGGTGTGCTTTACCCTGTCTTCTTGCTAGATTTGTTGGTGGATTTCCCTACCCTAACCGTAGGTCGCAGGGCTTCTCAATGGGTTGGGGGCGGATTCTTGATAGCATGATTTCTCATGGCATGAGGTATGCATGGGGATCATGCATGCTCACACATTTATACCATGAGTTGCACTAGGTGGTGTATCTTTAGGTAGGCATTCTCATAGGAGGTTGCACATTGTTACAGCTCTGGGCCTGGGAGCACATTGTGATCACACGACTAGTGGGAGGTAGGGATCGATTGGTAGGACGGCCATACATTTTTGGATATGCAGGGCCACTTGTCTAGCATAATATGGGAAAGTTGGAGTATTGGAGATGGATCCTATATGACCTAGACACAACAATCTGGTGGTCATATCTGAATTGTGAGGCCTGGGCAGAGGATGGTACTAAGTTTTCATTTGCTTTTTGTAGCAAATATCTGATTGGGTGGACACCCTACATTATTGAGAGGTTCATGTTTGGCAGGGTGCATCAACAGTATGGTTGCATCCAGAGGATGCCAAAGGGGATAGCACATTATGCACGATGCAGGCAGGATATTCCAAAGTGGGGGCCAACCCTCGATTATGACACTACGTGTACATAGTACAATGGAATGCAATCCATATTTTGGCAATGTCATCCAAAGGTTATAGATTCTCATATGACAATGGAATCTGTGAAGTATTTCCACATGCATCCCTTTCTGCATATTTCTTGTCTTGATGAGCCTACACCGATTCTGGAGGTGGGGAGGAGAGAAAATTTGGTCGTGCATCCCAGAGGCGGAGATGGAGAAGGTGAGGAGGCAAAGGGGGAGGTTGGGGGTGATGACGAAGGGGATGGAGGAGGAGATGGTGGTGGAGATGGTGGTGGAGGTGGGGGTGGTGCACCATACTTTGGGGTTATCCCCAAGAGACGAAGATCAAGACCAGGTGGCAGCAACCATTGATAGTGTGGATGCCCTCACAGAGACAGCAAGCACAAATTTTCGGGTTATAGGGTTAAGTTCAGGCATTGCAAGCACAAGTCAAGACACTTCAGGGTTATCTGGCCCAAGCCCAGACATAGATTCAGGCACAGGCTCTGGCACAGGTGCAAATTCAAGGGAAGATGGTGCAGCTACAGGACCAAGTAACTACTCTGATGACAAAGAGAGATGTTGTGAGGAGGCAAGAGGCATAGGTTGTGGCAGTAGAAAATCTGATTCAGATAGTTGTGCAGGGCACTGGTACTATTGATCTAGTCAGAGAGCTCAGAGAGTCCACCAAGGAGGTGGAATATTATAGAGGTAGGTATCATGAGGTTGTACCAGCAATGCAATAGGTCAACTATGCCAGATCTAGATCTAGGCGCTTGCACTCGCATACCACCAACAAAGGGATCACACAACCACTTCCACCAGGAAGACCTCCACCAAGGATAGGACCATCAGGGGTAAGTGGAGTTGGACAGAGGCCTACCACATCAGGTGCCAACACCACAAGATCTCCTAGACATACCTAATTTTTATACTTTGATTTAGAAACTCGACCTTGTGCCACATTTTTTATGTATCTCTTTCTCAGTTTATATCATTGCATACTTGACATATATTTATGAGGTTATATGATACGCAGTGGCATTCAATGATTTTATGTGTTGATGTTTTATTATGGATTGATGCATTTAATTTATGTTCTATATGATTATGTTATGGATGCATGTATGGATGATGATGCATTGCTTTTATTATGTTTATGAATGATGTATTTATGAGATGGATGATATGGATGCAAATGACATGAAATGTGATTTTTGTAATTTTTTAATATTTATATTGATGTATGGATGCAAATTGTTTTATTATGAACTGTAGATGCATGATTATATGATCTTTATGTTATTATGAATGCTATGATGCAAATGAAATGTAATGCAATTTTCTATGCTTTTGGTATTTTCTATGCAAATATGTGAAGTGAAATATTATTATGAATGCAAATGGATTATGATGTTAAATGAACTTATGATGTTATTATGAATGGATATGTAGATGAATTAGGGATGAACCTTGATGTGATGAAATGAATCATGAATGATGATGGTATTATGCTTTGGTTTTGGAAATTTTCAGATGCAAATATCATAATGAATGGATGACTAATTTGTGATAGTGAATGTATGGTATGAAAATGGAAATTTCAATGCAAATGAATGATTTTTATGTCAAGTATACTCAATAGTATAGAAATAAATAACATCAACCTTGAGAATGACCAACTTAGAAAATCTATAACGCAAATACAAACTAAAATGAAATGCAATTCTATCCATATAATGTTGTCAATCTTATTCACTATGCATATTGTCATCATTGAGAATTTTATTATGTTGAAAGTTAGTACAAACATCGATGGTATAATTTAGACCATGATGACCTGAGTACAAATTCCATACAACTTCTGTTGAGATTTGATAGTGCAAGATAGCACAAGAATCTAGGTATAATTAGACCAAGATGAACTGAGTACCACTTGTGTAAACATACAAGAGTTAATCATGTTCCTATGAAAATTTAGAATGTCATCAATGATACTATGTAGAGCATGTCCCGTGACAATTTGCACAGTAGTAATAATGTACTCACAAGAAGAAGAAAAAGAAAAGTTATCAATATTGATCATAGTGCCTCTAGTTTGTGGCATAATTCAGGTACTCCCAAGAAATGATTTCAACAATCAAGATTCATCAATTGACTGTTTGTGTTAAGTTAATCCAACCAAGATTCAAAAGATGATTCTCCATTGATGAGATGATTTGATTTGATGTTCAATTTGATTTGATTTGGATGATTGATTGGATTGATTGACATTCGATGCTCAGATTTTGATGGCTACTTTTGATGTTTTGGTTTGTTGATTGCTTGCCTATTGATTTATGCTCAACAGTGATTTGCCCCCAGTAAGATCAGGATTTTCCCCCAATGAGAACAAACCAAAATTTATTATGGATCTGTACAATGAAAACCAAGCCAGAGTGAGATGACCACATTAGTCGAATATGGACATGAAGTTTGTTGTAAGATAAGCGTGAATGTGTAGGGGTGGCAGAAGTGGACGGTCAACACACACTCAAATAGACAGAGAGGCTGACATATCACAAATAGTGCTTGTTTACTAGGTTTTCACAAAAAAAAAAATTATTGCACTTTTCAGATTTTTATGATTTTTTTGTTGTTACCAAGACGCCTGTTTGCCAGGTTTTCATCAAGGCAACCATTTTTTTATTTTTTCACTTTTTTTGTATTTTTTCCTTTTCGTATTTTTTTTTATTTTTATGTTGTCACCAAGACGCGTGTTTTTCAAGTTTTCATCAGGGCGACCATTTTTTAGGAATTTTTCTAATTTTTATGTTTTTTCAGGACTTTTTCTACTTTTAGGATTTTTCAGGACATTTAACATGCATTGGATGCATCAGGTATAGAACTTCTTCAGGTGAAGGTTGTTCATTGGTTCTTCAAACAGATCCCCCTCAGGTGTAGATAATTGATATGCCCCTGATCCAAAGACTAATACCACAACAAAAGGACCCAACCAATTAGGTTCAAACTTTCCTTTCTTTTCTCGGTCCTACTGATTACAAGGATTTTATTTCAATACCAGATCACCTACTTGAAATTTCCTAGGTTTGACTTTATGATTGTAGCTTTTGGACATTCTCTATTGATATAATTTTAGATGATCCACTGCCAATTGGAAATGTTCATCCAACAATTCTAGCTCCAGCCATCTAGACACGCGGTAATCTTCATTTGAAATAAGACCCTTCAAGGATATCCAGAGTGATGGTATCTCAACCTCAATTGCCAATACTGCTTCAAATCCATATACAAGTTCATATGGTGTGTCTCCCATGGGTGCTCGGATGCTTGTATGATAGGCCAAGAAAGTAGGGTTCAATTGAACATGCCAGTCACGCCCAACATTGTTGATGGTTTTCTTTAAAATATTCGGGATTATTTTATTTGAGGCCTCAGCTTGGTTGTTCCCTTAAGGGTAGTAGGGTGTAGAAATTGATGCTAGATATGAAAATTTTCACAAAGTTCTTGTACGTCTTGATTCTTGAAAGGTCTTCCATTGTCAGTGATAATGGATTGAGGGATACCATATCTACAGATGATATAGTTCAAGGCAAATGATGAGATATGCTTCCCTATGATGGTGATTAGAGGCACGACTTCAACCAACTTCGTGAAGTACTATGTGGTTGTTGTAGATACCGAAAATTGGTCTAGGCCTGCGAGTACACTTTTCAACATAATTTTCTATAGTCCGTCGTCTTGATTAAATAATGTTACTTATTTAATTGCCTTTCTAACACGTATTTCCTCTATTAATTAAATACCCTTTTTAATTAATTCATTAATTCATAATCATCCTTTATTCAACTTAATTAATTAAATAAATCATATTTATTTAATTATGTTGCGAACTAATTAATTCTTCCCCCTTTTATCTATCAAGTAAATAATTTATTATTTAATTCCCCTTTATCATACTTTTCCAACTATAATTAAATATCTTTATTTAATTATTCATTTAACCCCTTTTCATCTATAATTAAATATTTATTATTTAATTATTCATTTTATCCTTTTCAACAGCCAAATTAAATAAATTACTTTATTTATTTAATTAAAAGTCTCATATTTCGAATGTTGAATTAAATTAACATTTAATTCATTATTTAATTAATTATGTCACATTTCTCTAACATTCAGTTATCTCTTACATGCACTTATCGTCTGACTCGAGTTATCTCTATGAGAGAACTCTCTGTCACAACTAGTCGATTAACTAGTTCCAACTCATATGCATGATCTATATTTATTAATTAAATATCTTTATTTAATTAACTAACTCAAGTTTGCATTCACATGCATTTATCATGCATTTATTCTCCAACTTCTAACTTTGGCTTTTGCATACAAAGTCTATTTCTTTTATTTTTTGAAGATGAAGATTGGAACTCATGTTCTAACTCATGTTCTAAAATTAGTCTTTACCTGCAGTTGAACTCACGTTCTAACTCGCGTTCTATCTGTCACATAACTCATCGCATGGCATTCATCAATCTCATCCGTCGATCTCTCTTTCAATCTGAGCCGATCATTTGAAAACACAAAATCTATAAAATGGCCTGTCATTATCATTATTCCTCCTCCCAAAATCATTATACACTTTTGAGAAGAAACAATCTTCATATTTTGCTGAGACACTCGATGAAGTTATGCTTGCATTCAAACACACAGAAATCTGAGGGCAAGAATAACAATACAGCAAGATGGAGAAGGGCAATTGAGATAAATCGAGGAAGTATTTGCATATTCGGTGAGATCATTCTAGTTTTATTAGTTTAGATTAATCATGCTTACTTATCATTCTTTGTTGTTTTATTTAGATTAGAATTGATGTTTAATCTTGTGCAGCTTTAGCATCTTCCACAATTCTGAAAAATTTGAGTTACAGTTGTGATAATGAACTTGTGACCATTGGATGAGGGTGGGTGAATTTTACTGACAAGATCCAACCCCCATTGACAAAATGGCCAAGTTGATGCAAAGGGCTTTAATTCTTGTGTTGGTGCATGAATGAGATTATCGTGGATCTGGAATTTCTAACATGTCTTCAAAAATTGAAAGGCTTCTTTCTCCATAGTCAACCAATAATATCCTAGATGGAGGACTTTCTTAGCAAAGATTATAACACTTGAATGAATTCCACAAATACCCTCATGGACATCGTGTAAAGTTGTTTTAGACTCATTGCTTTCTAGACATCGCAAAAGAGTTCCATCAAGACTTCAACAGTAAAGCACATCCACTATTAGGGTATGATAGGAAGATTGGCAAATGAAGTTTCATTTCTGGTTGTGGGAAAGATTGGGAGGAAGGATATCATCTTTTAGGTAAGCATAAATCTTTTCGTAGATGGAGGTATTGGCATCATCTAGGTGGAAAATAAGTTGGGACTCTAAGTCATCGTAGGTGGGGGTAAACAGTTGCTCCACCATGAACTCATAGCGGCCATGTTTTTCTGAAATCTATAGAAAAGAAGCAATTGTAGCCATAGCATCGATAGTTTTTTTGTCACTCCTTAGGATTTGACCAAATTTGATGTCAACAAAATACTTCTTGAAATCATCAATCATTCTCTTGTAAGGCATTAATTTATCATATTTGGTTTGATAATCATTTTTGACCTAGTTGATGACTAATTGAGAATCCCCATAAACTCGAAGCTCTATAATTTTCCATTCCACCACTATCTTGATTCCAATGATGAGTGCTTCATATTCAGTTGTGTTGTTGGTATAAGGAAACATCAAGTGATAATATTTTGGAATGGTGTTCCCTAGGGGAGTGATGAATAGGATCCCTACTCCTGATCCATGTTGAGTGAAGGAACCATCAAAGTATAACACCCATTTTTTTTTGTTATTGTCAGGACATCAACATCTAGAAATTCAATATGGAGGGGATGATCGTCACAAAATGGTGCCTCAGCTAGTTGATCGGTGACGAATTTCCCTTTGATAGATTTCCTATTGACATATTGGATGTCAAATTCACTGAGTATCATTTCCCACTTAGCCAGTCTTCCTCTCAAATTTTATTTTCTTAGGAGATACTTTAGTGGATCTATCTTGGCTATGAGCTTAACTATGTGAGTTAGCATATAGTTTTGTAATTGTGGGGTAACAAACACTAAAATTAGACAAGCTTTCTAAATTGATGTATAATTGATCCCATATCCATTCAAGGTTCTACTGACATAATAAATCACTCTTTCCTTCCCTGTTGAATCTTCTTGTGCCAACAAGGCTCCCAATGATCAGTCAATAGTGGCAATGTAAAATAAAAGAGGCTTCCCTTCTATTGGAGGTGCTAGAACTAGTGGGCTCATTAGGTATTGTTTTAGTTGTTTGAAAGTTTCTTCACACTTCTCATCCCATCGGAAAGAAACATTCTTGTGCAGGAGATGAGTGAAAGGAAGAGTCTTGTCAGCCAATTGTGAGATGAATCTTTTGATTGATTGGAATCTACCTTGGAGGGATCTTAGCTAATTGATGTTTTTTTGGGGAGGCATCTCCATTATATCTTTAACCTTTGTGGGGTCTACTTCAATACCTTTCTCTGACACTATATATCTAAGTAGCTTTTTTGACATTACCCCAAATACACATTCATTTTGATTGAGATGAACATTAAACTTCTCCAGGTGAGTGAATAGCTTTTTTAATATCTCTAGATGTCCTTCTCTAGTGTAGGATTTTTCTAACAAGTTTTCCACATATTCTTTCATGAAAGTATGCATCATGTTGTGAAAGATGGTTGTCATAGCTCTTTGGTATGTGGTCCCTACATTTTTCAACCCCAAGGGCATGACATTCCAACAGAAGGTTTCCCATGGGAAAGTGAAGGTTGTCTTATCTTTATCTTCAAGAGCTATCTTGATTTGGTTATATTCTTCCATGAAAGTATGCATCATGTCATGGAAGATGGTTTTCATAGCTCTTTGGTATGTGGCCCCTATGTTTTTCAATCTGAAGGGCATGACGTTCCAATAGAAGGTTCCTTATGGGCAAGTGAAGGTTGTCTTATCTTGATCTTCAGGAGCTATCTTGATTTGGTTATATCCAAAAAAGCCATCCATTAGTGATAACATGTTGTGCCTTACCATCAAGTCCACAATGATGTCTATGTTAGGCAAGGGAAAATCATATTTTGGGCAAGACTTTTTGAGTTCTCTAAAGTCGATGCAAATCCTTATGTTTCCATCAAGTTTCAAAATAGGCACAATATTTGATATCCACTCTGTATAGTCAATAGGCCTGATGAATCTGACATATAATAACTTCTTTAGTTCAGCTTTTACCAATAGGGCAATGTGCAGATGCATTTTACTCAACTTCTATTTGACTGGTTTGATTCCTAAAGGAAGTGATAAATGGTGCATGATTAGGCCTATATCTATCCCTGGCATTTTTGCATATGACTAGGCAAAGTTGATTTGTTGCTCTTCAAATAATTTGATAAATTTGGGTTTTTTTGTCTCTGCCAGATGAAGATTTCTTACTATTTCTGCATTTCTGACATTGATGGATTGTGTTGGTTCGATCATAAATTTTCATTTCTCCTGGAACTGCTCCAAGAGTGTCAAATTTCCCATCCTTTGGCACCTCGCGGAGGTTTTCACCATCAAATGCACTCTTTATTTTTACTATTTTTAGATATGATACTGCTATGGAATGGTTTTAACTATTAGATCTTTCTTTTGTTTCATTTATTTTGCAATTGGGAAATTTGACACTCTCCTGTTGTGAATTTCCGCTATGATGTTCAATGGTGGGTACTATTTTAGGATTAACAACACAGAGGAATATTACAATGACCTCATCATTCGAAAAGGTAGGGATATGGATAGGTTCAGTTTGGTCCCAATCTATTAGTTCAGGATGAAGTAAAAACTCTCACGCAATCTAATCCAGAAACAGATGCAACATTAATGGTAGAGTGTCATCAGATGGGTACAAATCAAATTTCATAAGTGTCCTAATAGAAATGTTGTTGTCAAACAAGACTAAGGCCAAGTTTAGGTCTATAATGTTTCTCTCTTCCGAGGTGTCCATCTTTCTATGAGTTTTCTCATCTTCACTTGAGTCATTGATATTGTGTGATCCTAATTCAAGTGGTCTAAATCCTGAGCCTTGTCCCTCCTCAAGTGTGGTAGTATAATTATATATTACATCAACATCCTTATCATGGAATGATTCTTCTAACAATGAATCCCACTCATATTCATTAGAATCTATTTCATAGTGGTCACTGGCTTGGAGCTATAGAATTTGTTCAACAACCTTCTGCTTTAAGCCTTCTTCTGTTTCTTCATCTTTTTGATGTTCTTTGTATGCTAACCCTATTTTATATTTGGGATTGGTTATAACAGGTTGGATAAGTTCTATGATACCCTCTTTTATTTTTATGATAGGCCCCTATCCGTTATATCCCATCTTCTCTAGGATCAATAATCATTTTCCATACTAAGTGGTTTGGAGATTTGTTGTTGCAACTTAAGAATCAATTTCATCCCTGTAGAGCCAATTCAAAACATCTTTGTCAATAGAATTCCTCTGCTTGGGTGCCAGCTTTTATGAATCGACCATCAAAAAGTGTGATAGGTTGTGAGGATGTTTGGGATGAGGTTGATGGTTGACCATAGGATTTTGGTGACATTAACTACGAGAGGTAGAGGTATTTTTCAATGGAATATTCAATGAAACCTTTGTCTTTGATTTGGACTTTCTCCTCAAATTGTTTGGCCATGGTATTAAGATGGGCTTCAAAATTGGTAGATGCAAAAGAGCTAGGTTCTTCCTTTTTCTCTAGTTGTTTGGATGATGAACTGGATTGACTTCCTTCATGGGAGTATGTGGCTAAAGGATTAGCTTTACTGGAACTATCAGAGATATTAGAAGTGGAATTAGGAGCTTCATGGTTATGAGGCACAAATACATCCTAGACAACCTTGAGGGCATTGCACTATTGAGGGCTATTTGAATTAGTAGGAATAGTGATTTCTTGCCCATTGCAGGGAAACTTCAAGAACTAATGATATGTTGAGGGTACAACCTACATTTCATGGATCCATGGACGGCCCAAGAGTATATTATATGTTAAATCCTTATCCAAAACTTGACAAACCACATTTTTTGGATTGGCCCCACCTGAATGGGAAATATAATCAGACCTTTTGAAGCTCTCTCTTCATCATCATATGCTTTGATTATGATCTTATTTCTTGGATCTATTGCATTTTCAAAGAACCCTAGTGCACAGACAAGTTTTAAAGTACAGATATTAAGTCCAACTCCTTTGTCTATAAGGATGCACTTGAAATGACTTTCATAGATCAGAACTTCGACATGAAGAGTTGTGTTGTGAGGATGAGTGAGGGATACATCATCGTTCTCTGAAAAGGATAAGCAGTGAGCAGTGACTAGGTGTCCCACCACGGACTGGAAAGCATAAATTCCAGATCATTTGGCATTGTTGTGTCGACTAGGGATTTTTCCAAGATCTCTTTGTGGGCTAGTGAGATCTTGAGAAGTTCCAATATTGATATTTGTGCGAGGATTTTTTGGAGCTGATCAACAATTTTGTATTGATGAGAGGTAGCATTAGGTGGTTTGGAAGTGTTTCCCTTTAAAACATATTTGGTTTGAGCCCTTGTGGTCACGTTTATGAGCACATTGTCTTGTTTTCCATTGATTTTGATGATATTAACTTGATTATCCATTACAACCATGTCTTGCGAGATATCGAGGATTTGATTAAAAAGGATATTGGTGTTTTTGATTGGATGATTGGTTGCAATAGGACCTGATGGGTTATTGATGTCATTTGTGTGATTCTCAATGGTAGAGATATGATAAATGGTGGTATCATGAACATAGTTTACATTTTTATCTTTTTCATTATTGTTAGAAGATTCTCCTTTGTCATAATTTGGTAGAGGTTTTTTGAATACCCCATGGTCATGGTTTTTTTGAGGCTCCTCAATCCTTATAATTTTTTTTTCAAACAGATATTGTATTTTATGCTTCAATTGCATGCAACTATCGGTGAGGTGACCTTTACATTGATGAAATTCACAATCATGGACGTCATTCCACCATGATGATTTTACCTTGGGTGTCAGATAGGGTGATGAGGTTCTCCACAATAATTTCCCTCAAAGTGGATTCATGTGATTAACCCAAAGGCATAAACTTTTTGCAATTGTTTGATGTTTGATAAGGTAGAGTCTTGGATGATGATGTTTGATTGTTGGTTTTGTTATCTATTTGGGTGGTCTTTTGATTTGTATTTGAGGAACTTCCTGACAAATTGAAAACCGGTTTGGCATTATGCATTTCAGCAAAGGTAGCATTGTCATTATTTTTATACTTTCTCCAAAAAAAAATTTTATCATTGTTGGAGGAATTCGATGAATTGTTTTTGTTATAGATTTTTCAAAATCCCTCGTTTGACTAAAGCCTCCTCAATATTGATCCCATTTTTGATAAATTTCTTAAAAGTTGGAGGGCATTGTAAGTCAAGTCTGTAACTCATGTCTGCATTCAGGTTATCAATGAATACCTCTATCTTTTCCTTTTCTGGTATGGGTCAAGGATACCATGCAAATAACCTTCACCGTCTTTGTAAGAATATAAGGAATTATTCTCCTTTCTTTTATTTCACATTACAAAGGTCTTCCATTGTAATTTCATGTTGGATATTATATGAATATTGGGTAATGAACTTGTTTACCAATTCCTCAAAAGACCTGATCCCCAGAGGCAATTGTGAAAACCACTACATGCATTTCTCTCCCAAGCTACATGGGAATAATCTCATCAAATATGTATCCTCATGGGAAAACTCAAGACTCATCCTTCAAAATTCCCTTACGTGGTCGATCGGATTAGTTTTCCCATTGTACTTGTCATTTTTGGGAAATTCACAATGTTTAGGGAATGGTATCATGTTGACGCTTTGATCAAATGGATAGGGACAGATATCTTGTATGGAATATCTATTAATAGTCTCAGTTTGCATATTTTGTGTTTGTTGTTTCAAAATGCCCATGGGATCATTGGTTTTCACTTCGTTGTTTGATTTAGTTTTGGGTCTCTATTTCTACTTTCTTAGGATTTCTTTTCAATTTGGTAACATCAAAATCATCATGCAACTTGACTCCTTTGTTTGCCAACATCAAAAGGTATCTTTCTCCGTCTTTTTTGAAAAAAAATTCTAAGAATTTATGGAAATTTGGATCTTGTTAGGCTTGTTGAACATCCTCTTCATTTACCTCATCAGTTTTGTTTTGATGGATTTCATGAAAGGGGTTTACTTCAGGTTCAACCATGTTATCTTGGGTTTCAATTCATTTTTCTTGAATTTTCAACTTTTGGGACCTTGTTTGGATGGGCATACAAGTGATGGTGATGTTCCAAATATTTGACCAAATTTTGGGAGTGCCAAGAGGGGTTGATTAAAAATCTGGTTAAGTAAGCTTTATTTCGGGATGAAGGATGACGAATCTTGATGAAGGATGATAAATCCTTATGGTGAAATGCAGCTGCTAACTCAAAAATTTGATGTGATGAGGAAGGCACTTCGAGATGCTTGATCAAAGATTAGATGAGGGATTTTCACTTGAGAATGCTAGTTTCAACAATATTTGAGCTCTATTGTAGAAATTGATTAGGACAATAGGAATATTGAATTGTTGGTTGAGGAATAAAAGAATGACGGATAGGTTGACTATGATTATGCCTTTGTGAAAGAGCTCTTCGTTGATAGTAAGCTTGTGAAGATAAAGGCTCTAAAGCAAGATCGTCAGTATATCCTCTATCAAAGTCATGATACCTATGGATGAAGGTTTGATAATTGAGCAAGAATTTCCTACTTTGATACAAGAAGTGTCTCTTTTTCAAAAGTTTCTTAAAGCCAGGGTGCTTCTTTGGTTTCTTGATTCTCTTGGTAAGAGATTTCTTTAAAATTTTGGTTGATTTCCAATCCCTCAACATAAAGTTTAGGACAATGAAAGGATGTTGTTTGAGAGGGAAAATCCAAACTGGATGTTGATTGGCAGAAAGGAGGTCAATTTCAAGTTTTTGTTTTAAAATTCACTAGATGCGCTAAATAGGGCCCAGATGCATTGAAACTTAGATGTGTTGCAGAATGGTTTAGATGCGCTGCAAGAAATTTGGGATGCACCAGAATAGGGTATGAATACGCTGGAGAATGGTCTGAATGCGTTGAAACGGGGCATGAATGTACTGAAAGAGAATATTTTGGGATATATAAGCGGGATGTGCTGAAACAAAAAATGAATGCGTTAAAACAGGGACCAGATGTGTCGAACTGGAAAGTGTTTTCTAGTTTTCAATAGTTTGACAATTTTTTTCTAATTTTTGACAGTGAGTTTGGACTATTTGGTTGGATATCTCAGAGTGTTGTGTTTTCTTGAGTTTATATTTAAAATTCATAGGTGAAGGCACATCAAACAAGCACAATCCTAGGTTGTGTAAGACAATATTCTTTTGGGTTCCACACAGGTTTGACTCCAACCGCACTTATCTTTAGCAGGTGACTTAGAAGCTTGGTTGAGCTCCCCCTTATAGTGCACTCTTTTCTTAGACCAACCAAGCTTCAAACTCCCATGAATCTCCCATGGCAATTTTTTCACCTCTACTAAAGACTACAAGAAGGTGGATGCCTTGGAAAGGACAGTTGTTGCACCAAAGAATAGAATGGTAATTGGGCTTACTAAAACAAAGGGATTTTTAGTAAGGGAATTATGTTACGAGTGGGATATACATATGGAAAGATTAGCTCCATTAAGGAGGACTCCCAACCTATAGAGTTTAAGCTCTACAATTTTTTACATACCTCAAGAGTATTAAGGGAATCACTTGTCGGCATAACCATTTGTGGTCCTTGAACTTTCCTTAAGTCCCATTTTTATATACTGGCTGGAAGGGTTTGGCCTTAGCCTATTACTGGTTTGGGTTATTCCCTTCGGGTGATTACCTCTTGTCCCACCAAGGTAGCCATTAAGGATGAAAATGAAAATAAACTGAATGGGTTTAGCTTTATGATCACCTAGTTAATGGGAGAGCATACTCGCCTACCAATCAAAACATAGCAGACATGGTGTAAATTATTCCTTCTAATTAGGCTAGATTCCTATCTTAACCAAAGGAAATTAATAATTCAAAATCCCTGCAAGCCAATATTAGTAGTTTCAACTTTTCATCTTTGACAACGTTCTTTTAATTATTTTTGCATAGTCTCTAACTACATATTGAGTTCCTGCAACACGGAAAAAAATAAATTAGTTTCGAGAATCTGGAAAATTGATAGTAAAAACTAGATGCGCCATTAAAGATACTAAATTGGCTAAAATTTAGACTGAATGTGCTAAACTATTGAATGTGTTGAAAGAACAACGAAATACGCTGAAAGATAAACTGAATGCGTTGAAACTGAAAAATAACAGAATGAAAGTTAGATTCCCTGATGTGTCGAAATAAAATTTGAATGTGTTGAATGAGATGTCATATGCATTGGAACAGGAGCTAGATCTAGTGAAACAAATAGCCAGATGTGCTGAAACGGGAAACCAAATACATCGAAACAGGACCAAGATGCACTGCAAAAAAAATTGTATGCACCATTTCAAAAATTTTGACAGAACCTACAAAATAAAACTCAACAGAAAATCAATTAAAATAAGGGGATTGGCCCCATGGTGGGTGCCAATTTATGTGTGTTTTGAAATATGTATCTGCAATGTCAGTATAACACACCTTCATGCATTGTATTACATAAAAGGAAATCTAAATAACCAAATTAAAAGCTATAGCTATCCTCTTAATTCATTCCATGGTTCTCTAATCTCAAGGAACCCTTCAAATCATGCTCTCAGATCTTATTAATGTTGCACATGAACCTACAAAGATTGACAAGTTAAGATACGAGATGCTATGATGAAGTCTACATGCCTATATTTTTGGACTTTTGATACTTGATGCTTGAAGTCTAAATGATCCTATGATGAGATAATGCTAAAATATAGATGTTGATATTGATGATGATAATCTAATTGAAATGTTAAAATGATAGGTGAAATAAACTAAACTATCCAAAATAAAATTTCCATTATAACACTATATGAACTAAAATACAAAACTAAGCTAAAATTCTCTCTAAATCCTCTCACAAATACACTAAAATTCAGCAGCATAAGCTTATCCAAATCCTCATGTTTAAAATTTATAGCAAAGAGTCCTATCTATATATTTTCTAAGGCCCAAGGTGATGTGGCAACAATGGATGGTCGAGATTGTGATCCTATGGCATCAACGGTGGAGCATCAGGAGGCTAGAGGGAATCAGGGAGATGGTTCCCTTCAACAAGAAAAATTTCCAAGTGTTAAAGGGAATCACAGAGAAGGAGGATCCATGCATCTCAGTTAGTTCCAAATTGGTTGTAAATTTTTTGAAGATATTTCATATTTTCCAATTTATAAAATTCATTTTTGTGAGACTCATGATGAGGTGGCGGGTGAGTTGGAGGTAGTTAGAGGAAATATGTAGAAATGTTCCTAAATTGAATTAAAAAATTAATTAAATGGAGATGGTAAATTAACAAGATGCCAATTAATTCATTTTTGCATTTTAACCAATTTAAGAAGAATATGCCAATTTGAATTTAAAATTCAAATTTAATATGAAGAGGGAAGACCAATTAAATAAAAAATTGATTAATTTTTTGATTTAATTAATTTAGAAAGAAAGTGAATTTTGGAAAAGAAGAATTAGAATGTGAACCATATAAATAAGTTTAACAATTTATGTATAACAATAGAAGAATTAAGAATATTAATCAAATAACAAGTATTTAATTAATATGTAATGCTCTAGACCATTTTTTCGTGCACACAAACCATTTTAGAAAATATCCAAGATCCATTTTGAGTCTTTAAACCTAACAAGGCAACAAAGGAGACAATGCCCAAGAGAACAAAACTCTTAGGACCAAGGCAAAAAACACAAGGAAAAATAAAAAGGTCCTAAGAGAACAAAAACTCTTTGGACTAAAAAGGAAAGAAAACACCAAGGGAGAGAAAAATAGAAATGAAGAAAGCATAAAAATAAATAAGGGGACCCATTTTGAACCGAAGGGAAAAAATTGGGGATAGGTATGTAGGGCATAACAAATGGAAACTTAGTTGGGAAAATGATTTATATACTTTTAGGATATTAAAGTATTTATTCGCCCTAGAATCGTTGGTTTATGAATATTTTAATTTGGTACAATTGACCTACATGAATGAGAGTGAGTTGAAACCTCAAAAGGACTTAGTGAAAACCCTGAAATCCATGTGTGTCTATATCTAATTAATTCCTCCCTCTAAAGAATTTTATATCCCAAAAATAAAATAAAAAATACCCAAGCTACATGAAGTGGGTCATACCATCATCATGCAAGGATATCCTAGGCATTGCTCCATTGCCAGCTAGGTGTCCATAGCCCCGATGAAGATACCTCTGGTTTCTTCCAAGCATAACTCTACGACCAACTAAGCATCCATAGCCCAAGTAGAGATGCTTGGATCACCCATCTTAACTGAGTATTGCTTTTATTTTCTCTTTGCTTTTCTATGGTACTTATGTATTCATAATTATTTTATGTTTTCCTCAGTTCTTGGGAAGGGATCCCAAGGGATGAGTTTGAAACCACTATGGATATGGTCAAAAAATTATAACTCTAGTTTTTTCACTCAAATAAAAGGTGTTATCATTTTAAGAGCAACTAAAATTTAGAAGTTTAAATGATTTATTTTCTAAATAATTGATTCATTCACTATCCATAAGGTCACTATACATTTTCTCATGTCCTACAAATTTTTTTGTATTTTTGTCAAAACAACCATAAATAATAAATTCTTAAAAGAAATAATAAACAAAATATTTTAAAAATATATACCAAAATCTCAGCCAAAGTATCCTTAAGAACAACCTTTATACCCACCTCACTTCCACATGTGTCAAAATAGGTCACTAACAAAGCAAAAAGAAAAGGGAAGAAAGGAAAACCAACTCCCGAAACCAAAAACACAAGAATAAAAACAAGAACATGAGAAAGAAAACTGAAAACAACTACCCTACCAATATACAAGAGAGGGAATTAAGCCTTCATGGGACAAAATAATGTTTTAGGAATTTTCCATTGACGGGAAACAAGATATGTTCCCCTATTAATGTATTGATTTGAAAGACATTTTCCCCGAGGATTTTTGTAATTTGATAAGGCCCCAACCAAAGTTTTTCAAAATTTTGGTGGTCACCTTTCTTTTATTTGGCTTTATCCCATAAGAGCACTATTTTGGATATTTTAAAAGCCTTGATCTTGTCTCTTTTATCAAACCAACATTTGATGACCATTGATGCTTGGAGATATTTTGCAAGGAAACATATCTTTTCTCTTCTAGGCCTAAGAGGTTCATAAGCCTAACCTCTATTTTTTCATCATCATTGAAAAATTATTTCATAGACCTTAAAGCTAGTATTTGCAAGTTTACTAGGAAAACAAGGTGTTGACCATAGGCCAACTAGTAAGGAAAAGTTCCTAGGGGATCTTTCATTCTGGTTTTTTCTACCCATAAGTTGAGTTTCAGCTGGGTGTGCCATTCCCTAGGGTTTTTCTCTAACAAATTTTTTATATTCTAAAAGCCTTGATCTTGTCTCTTTTATCAAACTAGCATTTGATGACCATTGATGCATGGAGATTTTTTGTAGGGAAACATCTTTCTTCTCTTCTAGGCCTAAGAGGTTCGTAAGCCTAACCTCTATTTTTTCATCATCATTGAAAAATTATTTCATAAACCTTAATGCTAGTATTTGCAAGTTTACTAGGAAAACGAGGTGTTGACCATAGACCAACTCATACAGAAAAGTTCCTAGGGATTCTTTGATTCTGGTTTTGTCTACCCATAAGGTGATTTTTAGTTGGGTGTGCCATTCCCTAGGATTTTTCTCTAACAAATTTTTGATGACCTCCAAAATGTTCTTATAGTCAATTTAGCTACCCCATTTCCTTGTGGGTAGTAATCAGATGAATACTTAATGACTATTTTATGCTCAAAATCCCATTGAATAAACTATGCAGAATAAAAATTAGGGTCTCTATCACATACCAGAGAAAAAGGTACCCCAAACCTTATTATAATGTTATCTTGAATGAATTTGATGATGGCATCAGTGGTGTTATTCTTGCATGCTTTCACTTCAATCCATTGTGTACACTAATTTGTCACCATCACGATGAATTTGTGACCTGCATAGGATTTTGAATTAATTACTTCTATGAAATATAATTCCCATTGGTCAAATGGTCTTACCTCATAGATAGATTGCAAAGGCATGGTGGGATTACATTCTCATGAAGTAGTTGTCTAACAAGTGTGACAACCATGAACATATTGATGTGCATCCTGAAAGAGGTGTGGCCAATAATAGCTTGATCTAAGGATTTAGTAGACCAAGGATTCTATAGACCCATTCCTTGTAGCATGTTTCCCATGAAATTCATTCAAAAATTGTTTGGCTTGTTACTGATCCATGCATCTTAAATATATCCCTTCAAAATTATTGTTGAATAGAGATTCATTCTTGATCATATAATTAGCACTCTTTAACCTCAATGCTCTTCTTTGTGTAGTGTTTAGACCCTCAGGAAATGTGGTGTTCAGTAATAGGAAAATCATATCAGAATACCAAGGATCTTTTGGTGAAGGACTACACTATATACTATTGATAGTTAATATGGGAATCCACTTTAGCCATTGCTTGTGATAACCCCTATCCATGAGCTAACTTCATAGGTTGGATCTCTAGATTAAATTCTTGTAGAATTTTCATCCACTTCCATTTCCTTTCACCAAGTTCACTTTGTATCAATAATTACTTAATAGTGGGATTTGGGACGATGGTTGTAACTTTGTTGTGTAAGATATAATGGAAAAATTTATAAACAACACTCAATAAAGAAAATTCTTGTTTCTCTAATGGAGGATATCTGACCTCATCATTCTTAAAATGGGAACTCATGAAAGTGATTAGTCATTCATCCCATTTCTCCTTTTTCTATGTTAAAACCATTACATAGGAATGCTCAAAGGCAAATGAGTAAATAAAGAAAGTCTGCAAATAGTTTGGGCTAGTCAAGACTGGGACTTCTGAAATGGACTGTTTGACCTGAGAGAACACTTCTTTGGATTATTTACTCCACTCTATCTTAGAATCCTTCATAATTCTATTAAGGGGTTTAACTATTTTAGTGAAACCAATTATGAATTTTTGCACAAAGTTGATCTTGTTGAAGAATGACCTCATGTCTTTCTTACTACCAAGCATGGGTAACCATAGAATGGATTTTAATCTCTTAGGATCAATGGAGATTTCTTCATGTCCTAGTAACTTACCTTCAGAAAATTTGAGCACACATTTCGTTGGATTCAACAACACGCCATGTCTTTGAAACCTTTCCAAAATATTCACCAAATCTAAGGGGTGATTATTCCTATATTTCGAGAAAACTATGAGATCATCCATGTATATGATGATACATTTCCCTATAAAATCTTTAAATGCCACATCCATCACATGCTAAAATGTTGCTCATGTGTTAATCAAATCAAATGGCATCCTTCTATAAGAAAATTTTCCCCACTTGGTTGTGAGAATCGTCTTCATCTGATCTTCATATTTTACCAGTAATGATTGTATCCTAAATAGCCATCTAGAAATGACATCATGACCCATTGAAAATTTGGAGTACTTCATTAAGTGACAAAATAGGATAATTATCCTTTTCTAAAGCCCAATTTAAATTATTAAATTCCATGCACAATCCGATCTTGTCATTCTTCTTTCACACTAGAACCAAATTGGAAACCCAAGTGAAGTATCGAACTAAGAATATTATTTTGGTAGACAACAATTTTTACACTTCCTTGAAGATATGGGGTTCAATCAAAGAATTCGCAGGTATCTTCTTTTGATGGAATGGCTTGACTTAGGGTTTTAGTGGAATGGTATGTGTTATAACTTAAGTATCAAAATTCTTAAGGTCTTCATACCCTCATGCTATCACATAAGTGTATTATTTTAATGCTTTAATGATCTTCTCCTTGATATCCTTTGGATAGGTTTTCCCTATCAAAACATTCCTTTTAGGACCCAAGTCTGCTAGATTGTAACTTTCATATTTTCCTCCATCAATATCAGGGGTATTTTATCTCCTACTTTAGGATCAAAATCAAATATCCTTTCTAAGGCAACCATCCCTTTTGGGTTACTATTTGTTTTGAGGTTAATAATTCCTTCCTGATCTCATTCTTTAGAATCCCTATTGAATTTATTAATGATTTGTTCGTCAATGACTATTTAACTTGCTAAGAAGCTTAAAATATGTTGACCATCATTGAAAACTTAGAAATTCCTTACATTAGTCAGGATTACCAGAACTAATACCAACTTCTTAGAGAATATTTTTAGTTTGGATTGCTTCATGGGTTCTAAAGTACTTGTAGCAATGGCTAACACATTTTAAAATATTTTTTTTGCCTAGGGATTAAATTAATATTCAACACATCAAAATCCTCAATCAAGCTTCAAATTATATTTATGTATGCTATCAACCTCTTATCATGGTAGGTGTATTGAATCCTAACCTACTTAACTAATAATTTTGAATCATATTGCACCTTGAGGAGCTCTACCTTTTTTATGTACAAATAGAAGTCATTTGTTTAATGCTTTGTACTCAACCACATTATTGGTAAACCCAAACTATAATCTGTAAGAAGAAAAATAATTTTTTGATGAGTCCATTTAATAGTCCATTTATTGATACATTTGTATGCATGCTTTCAGGCATATTCCTATGCGATGCTATATTTTTATGCTTATTATACAAACTTGGACCTAAATTAGAGTAATGGAAATATAGTTATGATATAGTAGCATTGCATGATTTATATGTGGATATGTATGGAATGTGATAATAATTTTGTGTTTAATCATGATATATGTATGACTAAAAGTTGTAGCCCACAACAAAAGGAGGTCTTGGATAGTGAAACAAGGGAAGTTCCAGAACAAGTTGAGTGTAATAACTACCATGTGGATACACTTGATGGAGTTAGTTGTGCATCGTTATGACAGTTAATAAGGCGTTGAAGAAGAATAATTATTTTATTGATATGATTTTGAATAACTGATTATGTGTTCCACATGCAAAAAAAAAATTGCAGAGTTTTAATTTTATTTGAACTCTTGTTTCTTTTTAGTTGTAGTTTGAATAATTTAAATATTAATTACACACTTTGATATCTAGGGAGTTGTAGTTTTGTGCCTATGAATAGTCGATGGTTGAGTATTTAGATAGTTAGTTGAATAATCTCATACTAGTGGATTTTGTTATCAATTACTTCTTATTTTTTAGTTGTAATCTTTAGACATGTTGATTGTTCATAAATGGTTTTCTTGAATAGAATCTTTGAGCAAGATTTTATGTGATCTTTTGGAATATATAATGGATGAAGTTCAAGTTGATATGGTTGCATAGAATCTGAAGATATAGATTTGGTTTTAGTTAATTGAATACAACCACTTGAGTGGGCCACTAAACTTCTTCACTATATTTATAGATGTTTTATTTATGTTTAACAGTTACTTCTATTAGTCATTACTTTATAAATTATATGTAAGTTAGTATAGATTCTCATATTGTGACTATTAGTAATGATTTTTCATGTGCATGAATACATTCAATTGACTTGTAGTACTCTGGAGGATAGATTAAGTTTAGTTTTTTTTTTTGAGTTAGTTTCAATAATTATTTGTTATCAGTAGTTCAACTATAGATTATGTTGTAGGCACCCGTAGCCATTAGTGTCAGTTTACTTCTTTCATTGTTATGTATTTTTGTGCATTTCCAACAAGTAGAATACCTTAATAGGATATCCTAGGTTACCTTAGGTATTTGAAAACACATATAGTGCCAACACCATCACAATTTTACAGGCCCTAGTTGATAATTTAATGAATTCTTTACAATATTGAGTGGATTGTTCAACTATTTATTCCTCTAAATTGTGTGGTTTCTACCAAGTTTACAAGACACTATTTTAGACCCTATATTTTTTGCGTCATTTTCGAGGATGGTGCTACCTTCACAGAAAAAAAAATTCAAATATTTCATAGTTTGCATTTTGTTTTCAACATTAGGACTATTAATTTTTATCTTATCAAAATACCAGAAATTTATACTAACAGTGTGCAGGACTTCTTCTATATAAAGCCATATTTATTGTATGTGGAGGTAGAGAGATTCGTTGGGCATATTCCTCCCCTCAACACACCAAGAATCCATAGCAGATATAGGTGACTCCAACACTTAGAGATAGGGTAATACTAAAGAAGAAACTTCCCTTTCCCCAATATCTACTACACCTATGGAGGGGACATACCGAACCATGGGTGATGCACCAGGGTATGAACCAAAACATGTAACCTTTGAGTTTCCAATCACCCACCAAGAAAGGGCTATTATGGTGAAGAACATCCCTCCTTCAACATTACCAATCTTTTATGGTTTGGTGACTGAAGATCTAGAAACATTTTTGTTTGAATTTTTTGTCCTATGTGGGATCTATGACTATACCTTTGATGCTTATAGGCTCAATCCCTTCCCTACCACTCTAAAATATGTAGCCCTGAGATGGTTTATGGGATTAGGCAAGGATGCTATTGCAGATTGGGATACCATGAAAACAATGTTCTTGGAAAAGTACCAAGACTATTGCAAAGGACTTGATGGGAGGAGAGATGAAATTTCTAGAATTTCACTGAAGGAGGATGAGCCATTAGAAAACTATGTGGATATATTTCATTTTTCTTTGAAGAAAAACCCACAAAACAAGCTATCTAAAGAATCCCTCAAGTGAGTATTTTGAGGGGATTCAATGAGGACTACATGGACTCCCTCAATCTTATTGGGCAAGGGGATATCTCTCAAATACCATTTGAATAAATTTGTAGGGTTTGCAAAAATTACTCCAAGACCTTCACTAAGAGGCCAAGAGGAGAGATGACATCCACCATTGGAAAATCATCTACTGGGGTTTCAAAGATAGAGATAAGTAATTTTTTGTCCAACATAAAGGAGGAAACTATCAGCCATCTTTCCACTTAGTTGGACTCTCTCCATATAAAGAAGAAGAAAGAGGAAGTTGAAGAAATTCTCACTAAATATTTCCCCAACTGTAGGCAAAGGAAATCAAATTGTAAATGCAAGAGGGTGGCTAGTATTCAACAAGACAAAATAGAGAAACCTGATTTTTAGCCACTTGAAGGAGAGGATGGACAAATATTTTATATAGCTCAAAGAAGGCCATGGAAACAAAGAAAAATTATTCCACATGAACCCCTTAATTTCAATTCCTATTTTCCAATTGGAAATCATAATTTTTCTACTTGGGATTCCCAACCCTAGCTAAATAACCAAAATCAATGGAAAAAATCTCAATAATGGAAACCTCGAAAAAATTGGAGCCAGTAGAAACTAAACCCTTGGTCACAAAAAAAATTCCAAGGTTCCAATTATAATCCTCAATGGAAAACACAACACAAGTAGTGGCAAACACAACAAAACTAGTGACAACCACAAAGGAAAAAAGGTCAACAATGGTAGCAAAAAAACATGAACTATTAGTAGCCTATGCTTCCTCAACCACAAAAAATAAGCCATTATGCCTAATCCATCAAATCCTACACCTTATCCACCAAGACCACCACAATTACATGCCAATATTGCACCTAACCCTAACAATAAGTCTATTCAACAAGCTTATACTAATGAGGCTATGCAATACCCCACCTATGGCATAGAGGTGAGTGATGTCCACCTCAGGTCAAGGAAACAACTAGTTGGACCTTCATCCCCTCAAATTACTGAAATGGAGGATGAGGAACTTGTATTTGAAGCTTCAAATAAGTTACCTTTGGAACCTGAGTCAAATCAGATACACTAGAATACCTTAAGTCGAAAGCCTCCTTTCCCTGAATGCTTAGCCATTCAAAATATCATACACAAGTTGAGACAGACTTACTAGATCAACTAAAGGATGTATGCATCAATATTCCTCTCATCTAAGCTATCAAGGAAATCCCAATTTATACCAAGGTAGTTAGGGACATATTTCTTAAGAAACCGAGGAGAAAAAAGGACCCTCAGATAGTTCATGTCCTAGGAAACCTTGTTGATATCATGCTAGGGAACATAACTATCCCTAAATACACATACCCTGGTAGTCTAGTAGTGAATGTTAATATTAATGGGACCCTTATCAAAAAAAACCTTGATAGAATTAGGGGCAGCAATAAATGTCATTATTAAAGAAACAATGCAATTACTTTCGTTATCCAACCTAAGACCTACACCAACTATTTTACGGTTGGTTGATATGTCAATAGTTAAGCCTAAAGGAATCAGTGAAGACTTAGTTATTGCATTAGATTCCTCAGAATATCTTGTTGATTTCATAGTTTTGTAGCCAAAGGTAAACCTTGTAGGATATCCACTCATTCTAGGAAGACCATGGTTAGATACAACTAGTGCATTCATAGGTTGTAGGTCTATAAATATGATCATATCTAATGGGACTGTGACCAAGAAATTGGTCCTCTATCCTCAGTCCAACCTTATACTAATCTTTAGAAAACCATTTGTCCCACTTTGGATGAGGAAGATCACTATTCCCTATAGACTTTGATGACAATAGAATGCAACCCGTTATTGGGTGATCAAGATGAAGATTATCTTATTGCTCATATAATACAAAATGAATGTGGTAAGAGCCTGCAACAACAAGACTATCTCTCATTCCTAAAAGACCCTTTTTAGAGAATTATACCTGCCAACTCCTCAAAATAAATATCTCAGATATTCCATTCCTTACTACCACAATAGTTTGTACCAATCATTCCTATCCTTGACCTCTCATCTATGCAAGAATATCTAAAGAACTAGAATTCATGCCAAGAAAAATGTTGAACATAAACAATGCATTGACTGAAGAACAAAATTCCCTACATATAGTGTTCCAATCACACGGAACTGCATATGCATGTGACTACCATGATATAAAAGGGTATATATCCTAACTTATGTATGCATAGGATCTATATAAATGATGGTTATATGCCCATTAGATAGCCTCAACGACAGATGAACCCTACCTTGAGAGAAATAGTTAAAGCTAGACTTCAAAAACTCCTTGATGTAGGCTTCATTTATCTTATAGATAACAATGAATGGATCTCACCTTTAGTCATTGTTCCTAAGAAAGGTGGAAAATGGAGGGTATGTGTAGATTATATGGAACTGAACACAACCACTAGGAAGGACCACTTTCCATTGCCCTTTATAGATCAAGTGTTTGACTCTTTAGTAGGAAAAAAGAACTTTTCATTCCTAGATGGTTTCAATGGTTACAATCAAATAAAATTTTCTCTAGAGGACCAGAGAAAAACAACATTCACATGCCCTTGGGGTACCTATGCCTACTTTTTTCTACCCTTTGGTTTATGTAATTCCCCAACTACTTTCTAGAGAGCAGTCCTCAGCATCTTTTATGATTATGCTCATGACTCTATGTAGATATATATGGATGAATTCACTACATATGGGTAAACTTATGAGGAATCCCTTAGTGAATTGGAAAAGGTTTTAAAGAGATGTAACTAACATAATTTATCCCTTAGTAATGAGAAATGCTTTATGATGATGACTCGAGGAATTGTTTTAGGGAATTTCATATCCAATGCAAGGATCCAAGTTTATCCACATAAGATATAGATTATATCCACATTACCTGTTCCACAAAGGTAGAAAGATGTTAGAAGCTTCCTTGGCCATGAAAGCTATTATAGGAGGTTCATTCAGAACTTTAGTAAGATTGTTGCGCCATTTTTTTTTTTGCTGACTAAAGACATAGAATTTGATTGGACGTCAAAGTTCCAAAATTCCTTTGAAGAAATGAAGAATTCCTTAACCCAAACACCTATTTTGAGGGGGTCAAATTGGACTTTACCCTTCCATATTCATATTGGTGCTTCAGATTTTTCTATTAGAGTATTTTTGGTTCATAAAGAAGGTAACAAAGAATATGTTATTTACTAGATTAGCAAGAATATTCAAGGAGTAGAGTTAAATTATATTCTTACAAAAAAAGATATGCTAGCAATAGTGTATGCCATCAATAAATTTAGGAATTAGTTTACTGGTTATCTAGTTTTTTTCCTCACAAACCATACAACTATCATATATTTAATGAACAAGCCTATAGTAGGGGGTAGACTATTCAAATGGTTGATCCTTCTACAAGAGTCTGATATCACAATAGTAGAAAAGTTTGGTAAGGCTGATGTAGTAGCAGATTTTTTGTCAAAGTTGCCAACTCAATCAGCAAAAGGGGTGGTGGATGACTCATTTCAAGATGAGCACTTGTTTTCTCTTAATATACATATACCCTGGTATGATGACATTGCAAACTATTTAGTGACAAGGCAGATTCCACCACACTTTTCTCCAAGGGAAAGAGACAGCTAGTGCATAAGTGTTTTGCATATTCTTGGATATCTAGTTACATGTTCTATATGGCCTATACAATTTCATGATACGGTGCATAAGGGAGGTGCAACACCCCACCACGTAACCCTAGAGGAAGATGCCAAAACTAAAAAAACATATATTTTTTTATTTTTAAAAAAAAGTGTAATAATAACATGAAAGGTTCACTACACTAACACAAACATCCTCTAAGGCACACAACTAAGGTTACATTTGAATCCCATAACATAAAAATTAACTCATTCATAGCAGCCAATTAATTACTTATGAATTTAAAGTACATAAATTCAAAGCATTAAACATCACATAAGAAAGAAGTACATAAAGATCCAAAGATTACATTTACTTACAAATAGTATTTACAATACTCATTCCAAGAATGAGGAAGTTCATACATAAGTGTTACAATTTACAAGAGTCCTCAAACACAATTGAGGAGTAATATAAATACAAATGTCCAACATATACAATAACCAAATGAAAGGAACATATTAACTGGTGCCCATGAGCTCTCCAACTAGAAGATCTCACCATCACAAACAGAAGTAGGGGACCCAATGAAGTAAGGTGCCCGTTCCACCCAACCAAGTGGTACCCGAAGGCCAACCCCTCGTGTTAGGAGATAGTAACAAGGATCCCTAGACAAGACCAACTACCTCTATACATAGGCTATCACAAGACTGAACTAATCAAACACAATTACAACACTAATTTATTAGGTACAATGCTTCTAGGGTTAAATAAATAGATACACCAGTGAACCAAACATACTACTGACATAAAAGGAGTTTCACCACAAGGTTGCATGGGTTACCCCGACAGATCTTTCCAGACCCCACCCCCCATCGAGAGCCACTCTCCTACTAACAACACGTGGAACAAATCCACAACCCAAAAGTAACTAGAGAACACTACGAATATTAATACCCAATCCAAAGATAAAAGACATCACACCTCCATTCGTGGTAACTGGGTGATTTATCGAACAATGACAATACACACTACCTAAGGGAAATATAAAAGGGATGATGATAAAATTACAACAACCCCCAAATAGAGAAGGAAAATCCAACTTATCTAAAACTTCAATTTCTCGATTACTTTTAATAAAATATTTGTTTCTTCCATTTAAACATATACTTTATAATTCTTCAATTGTGCATATGATGCATGCACCTATTAAATAAAATCATTACTTAATTCAACTATTTTAAAAACAATTTCTCTTTTTACATATTTTCTATTTGAAGACATTCAAATTGTGCATTTGCATGCACCCATTATCAACAAACTCATTTAGATATCTTAAACTTAATTTACAATCCCCAAATATAAATATTAAAAAATAAATTAAAATATATAAATATATATGTACATATATATCCATGTATATATACATATAAATTATATAAATATAATTATATATATATTACCAATTTAAAAGTATAAAAATCGAACCCCAAAAATTTCCATAGCATAAAAAGTAATTATTAAGAGGATCTGAGTCAAGCTAAACAACGAAGGCAGTTTTAGAAAGCCATATTATATGGTTGTCGAGTTGCCTATGCAACCAGCTACCTATAAGGGTGAGCGGTTGTGGAAGTGTTGCCTCCATAGTGTCGGCTCCCCTATATGGGGATTTGGTTGTGGGGGTAGCACCCCCTGGCCCCTTCCCACCGTCCCCCTCTCCTTCCCCCTCCCCCCCTTCAAACTTATATAATACCTTAAAAACAAATTACAAACAAAACCTGTGAAATATATATTTCGCCAAACATTCGTGCACCTGTATTTCTTTTCAAAATGTATTTTTTTTAAAAAAGGGAATTTCCACTGGAAGTATTAATTATATAAAACAATATATACATATGTATATATATAAGTATATACATATGCATATATATGTTAATATATATATGTATATATAAGTATATATATACAAATTCATCACAAAGATTGTTCCAGTTGGGCAAACAATTTTCACAAAAATGGCCATCTACAAGAAAATACCCAAATTTTACAGAGAGAAGAAATTTTCAACTCACGGTTTTTTCTAAATTTTCATCAAACAAACTAATTCAATATGAAGCAATCATTATCTACAAAAAAAAAATCCAATAGTAAATTGGATCAATATTCCTCTAAAAATAACTTCTATCCAAATTTTTCAAGAGGTTTATTTCTACAGAAGAATTCCTACAGAGAGAGTTTAATTTCTTCCCAACAGATATTTTTCCAGATCCCTAATATATATTTCTTTTGGGTTCTTCATGTTTACAAAAATCCCAATTAAAAATTGCAGCATTCCAACAGAAGATTTCATTTCTACAGAAGATTTCAGACACGGCATTTTCATTTTTAACAAAACTCAAAAGCTTCATAATTTGCAGAGACAATCTTTTTCGAGACAACAATTAATCTATTAACTTTTCCCAAAATGAATTTAATTAAAACAAAAGAGGAACCTAAATTCCAACACTTGAGAGGATGTGGATTGGTGTAGAGCCTCTTCCACAGAACCAAGCTTCTTTCAGATCAACCAGAGCTTCCTCCAGAAACACACAAAATTCTGAAACACCAAGAACTTTCTTGAGAATATATTTTTCCCCAAAATTTTCAACAACCCCTAATGCAATAACCAAAATATTATTTTTTTAAACAACCTTTCCCCACAAGATATTCTCTCCTCCCTTATGTGAAGAAGCTTCTCACCTCTTATGGTTATAGCCATTAATTTCTCCGTTAAAATATTTTTTCCCCAACAACCATCCTTAATATTTTCAAACACATGATGAAAAAAAAATATCTTTTAAAGTCAAATTACACCAAATCCTCAAGATATTTCTAGAAATTAAAACATTTTAATAATTTCTAAAATACTTAGCATTTCTAATTTAAACTTAATTCAACTAATTTAATTAATTAATAAAATAAATATAATTCTAAGATTAAATTATTTTACCAATTAGATTAAATTAATTAATTAATTAAATTAAAATTCTCTAACATAATAAACCAGATTAATTAAATAATCAACTAAAATATTGAAATCATTTATTTTTCTTTTACAAACTTTGCAACATAATAATATCAAGAAAAAATTGAACAACGTTGTAACAAACAAATACAGCTAAAATCGACGACACACTATGACTAGGGTGGTGGCTTGACACAAAAAACCTAGCCACTATCTTCGAATCAACATTATTGTTGGGAAATGGACACCCTCAAACCTATGAAACTAGGTGGAGTCAATGTCCTACGTAATGCCTCGTCGTGGTGGAGTTGATGTCCTACGTAACACCTCATGGAAACAAATCCAGCTGAAACCGATGACACACTATGACTAGGGTGGTGGCTTGACACGAAAAACCTAGCCACTATCTCCCAATTAACATTATAGTTGGAAAATGGACACGCTCAAACCTGTAAAACTAGGTGGAGTCAATGTCCTACGTAATACCCCATCGTGGAACCCAGGGAACGACACGTCACTAACACTAAACAACCGAACAATTTTTTTGAAACATTTAATAATAACATGCGATCAATAACTTAACATGAACGTTCTTGGATTCCACAACTACGCTACTAAAGTAAAACCAATAAAAACAACACATCAAGAACTATATATATCAAATCAAGTGAATAGTCATATCCAAATTACATTACAAGTTCATCTACAACAAGCGAGATTGTGATAAATCTTGATACATCAAAAGTAACAATACAATGAAACCTCATGTAATGTCATGAGTGTGTACAATAAAGAATAAAATCTAGAATAAATGATGACTATGTCCATGAACTCGTCCGAAAAGCAATTCTATGAAAGATGTGTAACCAAGATCTTGCCAAGAACAAGCAAGTCTTGAACAAAATCACTTGTAGGGGACCCAATAGAAGATGTGGCACGTTCCTCCCAACTGTGTGGAACTCGAAAGCTCACCTCACATGATATGAGATAAAACATGTCCTCAAGTCAAAACAGACAACAACAAGAAACTTCACACAACACATGGTCAACATACATGACATCACAATGACAAGACAACTGACATACTCCCAGAGGCAACTCACAATCATAGGTAACTCAACACAAGAGAACTAACAAGTTTACAAAGATAAGAGTGTCATAACACAAGCTTGACATGGGTTACCCAATGGGATCTTCATAGGTTACTGACCCCCTCACTTGGTTAAACCCTGGCAAGCTCAACCGATCCCCGACCCCCACTCTCACTCATGCGGGATCAACATACCTTTCGAAGGGACAAGATAGTTGATCTTCATCATTCTAGGCCTTCCCACTCATCCCAAGCCCAAACGAGCACTTGAGTCTTGAGTGAGGCTAACATTATCTAAATGGATAAATTTAACTACCCAAACCCCTAAAAAGCTTATTATAGTTATCACTTGATTAACGCACTTCTAAGAGGTTACCCCCGCAACCACTTTCGGGTCTGGCCCATAACGGAAGCCACTCTTCCTAAGGTACAACTTTTCAAAAATGAAAAGACTATAAATCCAACATGCATGCAAGAGAAAACTTCTTTTCACATGGACTCAAGATAGACGAGTACATACCAGGACATATACAATGCAATAAACCACTATACATGCATGGAAAATCTCCCATGGACAAATGCATTTCCATGTCATGGAATATAAATGTACTGAATAAAATCACAAGAACACTAAATGTGTATGGCTCACGTTCTAACATTAAGTACAATACAAAATATATGTGTAAAACTAATTGTGAATCAAAACAAAACCACTAGTTAACACCTCTAGAAGACGATACTCTAAACAATATATTTCAAAGCATGAAGTAAGAATAGACTCTAAAGGAGATACCATTTGAACGTAATTAACAAATTGCATTCAAGATTTCCAATCATACAAGTCTAACTATTCACACATTTAACTAGATTTCATTTGTGATCTTGAATCATACACGACTCATATAAACCTGCTATAATTTTATTGATCAATTGACAGTAAATTCTCCCATACAAGTTGATGTTCTATTCATAATTTGACAATGACAAAATTACACATTGATACCCTTATTAACTATACACAATTTCTTAAGATATTTCATCATTATATATTAACAATATATGCTTTACAATTTAAATTTCATTACTCAAAATATAAAAAAGAATTAACATTAATTACTTAATTACTAATACACTAATATCATCATTTATGCATGATCAAGAATTAAAATAATGAACAATATGTATATATATAATAGTTAAAACTATCATTTCTTACTTACGCGGCGAACTATACATAACAAACCAAATCAAAAGTTTCCTTCTTAATAATAACTAATTCTACAATACTTACTTAATATTCGGTGATTGCTACTTAATATAAAAACAACGAATCTAATAAAAAGGTTTTATATTTATTTATAATAATAGAACTCTTATTACTTTTAAGCCAAAAGAGAATTCTATTAATGCTAAGACTCAATCTCTATCAAAGAAGGGTTAAGTCGACATCAGTTGAACATGCTACAGGTAGAGTCGACAATTCTAATAGGCATGCAAACCGTATGCAGATATACACAAAGTACATAGAACAGTAAAGATTCAAAGCGCATCACCCATGTGATTAAACTCAAGGAACACATAACAACAAGACATGCAGGTCTCTTCTCAGATTGAAGAATTTAAAGGCAAAGGTGACCGACCTAAAAATTCATCTACGAATGGCCTTATAACGCAGCAAAAGAAATAAGGATTCATAAAAATTATTTAAGAATATTAATCAGAACTTCATCGGCTCCTATATACAAACGTTGCAACAGAGGAGGGTTGTGAGTAGTATCAGGGAAGATAAATTTAAAATCATCTGCAAACCAATTGCAAGATCAAGGATGCGCGGGTAGTGACTGCGCCCGCGGCTGAGACAAGTTAAGAATCCTAGCAAGAGATGTAAACAACTATAGAGAAGGAAAATATTAAAAAATAAGGCGATAAGGAATCAACCTCCCAGCCGATTCAACAGAGAACAAAAAGATTAGAAAGCAACTGAGCTCCTTAGTCGACAGAGTACTAAAGAACAATCTAAAAACTAAAAGCAGTGATATCACTTCACCACGGATGCAAGAACACAGTAGGTAAAACTTGAATTCCATCACAGACACAAGAGGCATGCAAAATACATGATACACAATAACAACAGCCGATACCAATACAAGAAACAAGATAAAACTAACTCAGTCGATAGTAAATTAGGAGAAAAGTAAACAATAACGTGAGTTCCTGGTTTCCAGAGAAGAAATAACAAATAATAGCGATGACTCAGCATAAGTGAAGAATGAAGAAAACAATCACAACGGTAAATGGGGTAGATTTGCGGTTTGCAAGCAGGAGTAAATAACTCGCCAACATCACACACAGAGATTAATTACTTCAATGCATAAATTGATTCCAGACACAGGAGATAGGCATCGATAAAATCAAGAATTTAACAAGTCTTAAGGATATCAAACAAAGATCTCTCTCACTTATAAACTTGATTCTCAGAAAGAAAACCGACGACAAGGGGAAAAGAGCCTCATTTGCATGCAGTAAAAGGAAGGTCAAATCATAGAACAGGTGAATGAATAACTTTATTTATCCATCCCTCTCTATCTGAAAGTAGAAAAAATGGAAGAGACAAATGAAGTAAATAAGGTTTCAAAATAAACTTTTCGTAATTGATACAAAAATTCAAGAGATATTAAAAAAGAAGAGAAGTACAAGACTAATTTTCTTATTAATTTTCTTTTTTCCAAATCTTCTTCTTTATTCAAACAATTTTGTATAATAACATTTACGTATTCTAACTTGTACAGGATTCAAGCAACAATGACATTAATGTTTTCATTTTCTTTTCATGCATGCAGGATTTCAAGACAAATTTTCACAAATCTCAGACAAAGCTTTTTTCAGCAAGATTTCATCAAAACAAGCTTGAAAACTAAAAGAGGAAAAACCTGAAACGCTCTCCAAAATCGAGATATAGTGAAGTGAAAACCTCAAAAGCACAATCCAAGAACTTGCTCAACATGGATATCACCTTCAATGGTCAATTTTCAACTTTTCTCACAAAAATCCCAGAGGAATACAGAAACAATCTTTCCCGTGAAAACCTCCCCCCTTTCGAAAATCAATTTCTCTTTTAAATACAATTCACCCATGCAACTTTCAGATTGCATGTCATTTAATCAGTTAGATCAACTTTTCAAACACAATTATCAAAGAAGATATTTTTGCAACTTAAATCACAACTGACTATTTTAGTTTTCGAAAACATCTAAATTGCACAAACAAATTAATTACAACTAATTAACCTTTCGCAAATAATATGTTTTCAATATTTCACCTTCAGTTCCTCAATAATCTAAAAATAACTTTTCCAATTTAAACATTTAAACTAATCATTAATCACGTTACCATTAAATCTTTAATTAAATAATCTAAATCAACATTATGAAAACATAGTAAATACACATGATGTGACAACAATGAACACATGACAAATGAACAACAACATACATAAGGGTGAAAAACTGATACTTGTTTTTTTCGAACGATGGTTTAGGACAGAGGAATAGTCTATCTCCCTTCAACAATTCCATTGGGCCATGGCACGCTCAGACTTGTCGAGCAGGTGGAGTCGATGCCTGTACTTGAAATTTGCATCACATTGTACGATCAAATGAACAACATGTATATATATATGAAGACACATCGTGAAGAAGAATCGTAGCGTAGCAGGGCACTCACAGAGGAGTGTTGCTAAACTATCTCCTTTACTAAATTGGCGTAAAACATAGCACCTAACATAAACCACATCATAGTACCATCATAAACATTACAGAACATCATATGCCATCATAATAGTTTCATCTCATGAAAGTAAACATCGCATCATAAAGTAAAGTGTATCATTAACTGAGTTTCACAATTGTTCATGTAAACCATGACATAATGCATCAAAGTAAGATAGTCTCAAACAACTAACAACTAATAGCAACTCAAAACAACTAAAATAGAATCATTAGGAGGGTCACTACATCATATACCTGCAAACCTGCAAACAAGGCATATATCGAACATGCATATATATCATAATAAAACACACCGTGAAGAGAGAATCGCATAATCGCAGGGTGCTCACAAGCAAGTAGTGCAATTTCATCCCCTTCACCAATACAATGTCACAAAACTGACGAATATAACATCAATAATCTACTTATGAGCATATAACAATATTAATTCAAATATCTAGTCTACTAATCTAAATCATGTCATAATAATAACATCAAAATAAGGTACCATCACATCATAATATAAAATTCATATCACTTTAACGTTAGCGATCAAATAATAACAAAGCATAACAAAGACTCACATTGTTCGAGCATAAGAGCAAAATGGAGGGGTGTTACAGGAGGATGGAATCTTTGATATATCATTAAGGATTTTCATGATTAAACATGTGGGGGTCACTTTGTAGCTAAAAGGACAACATTCAAAATCCTCACAACTAGTTACTACTGACCAACTTTACACAAGGACTCTATCAAATATACAAGGAGTTGTGATAGATTCCAAAGAATGGGTAAGCCAATAAGGAGTGATGAAATGTCATTACAGTCATAGTTAGCACTAGCTCTCTTTGAAAAATGGGGTTTAGAATTCATTGGGCTAATTTCACTTACTTTTAACAACAAGGAATACATTCTGGTTTGCACCGATTATCTGACTAAGTGCGTAGAAGTGAAGGCATTACATTTTTCTAGAGATGGAAATGTGGCTAAATTCTTGTATGAGGACATTTTTACTAGGTATGGAGTACCTAGGGAGACAGTGATTGATCAAAGTCCACAATTTACTTTAGATCTCATTACCAAATTGGTGAAATCAGGGACAAAAATTCAACACCTTACCACCCTTGGGCCAATGGCCAAGTAGATGTCACCAATAGAGAAATTGAAATTATTATAACCAAGATAGTGAAATTACACAAAAAGGATTGGGTTGCTAGATTACCAAAAGCAGTATGGGCACATAAAACAACATAGAAAACAACAATTGGTTTCACACCCTATGAGCTATCATATGACAAAAAAAATAGTCCTCCCAATAGAGTTTGAATACAAGACATTAAGAACATCAGTCGAGTTAGACATGGATCTCACAACAACCCAAAAGGAGAGATTACACCACTTAAATGGACTAGATGAAATCAAGATGGAGGCCATCCATCACATTGAGATAGTACAAAACCAAAGGAAAAAGTAGCATGACCAATATATCAAGACAAAGGAATTTAATGTAGGAGACTAGGACTTATTGTATGATTCAAGATACAAGGATTTTAAAGGGAAAATCCAATCTAGGTGGTTGGGACCCTATGAGATCAGCCAAGTCTTTCCTAATGGAGCAGTAAAGTTACACACCATAGATGTAGTAAGGTTCTCCCTCCTGTTCAATGGCCATTGGTTGAAACTTTATAAGAAACTGGTTTAAAAGGAAGATTTTTTTTTTCTCTACTTCAGCAGTATGGTCCTCTCAATGATCTAGATATAGGTTCAGAATCACAGAATGATAACTCAGTAGTAGTAAATATACCAATTTCTTTAGGTGACTCATTGATTGAGCTACATAGCTCAATCCCTAATATCACTGAGGTTTAATTTCGTATTCCATCTCACATGCACACACATCAAAGCCACACTGATGTACATAATTTTTCTAGAGGGGTTTATCTTATATATCCAACCATCACCATTCAGAAAGGGCCCTATCGCAATAGGGACCTATAGCACAAAATTTGTCACAATTCAGAAGAGAGTTGATGTCGAAGGTAGCCGCAGCACCACTAAGCAGGAAAGTTCAAAAAAATGGCACCACATTAATTTTAGTTCACACCTTTTTCACCTCACTTTTCTCACACATGCAGTATTTGTCTTATCATAATAAGTACCCACATGTTCATTCTTATATTATTTCACACTACTAATTCAAATTTCATACATTTAAACTGTCACATCACTATCAATCATCTGTGTATTTCATTTCAGTTCATTACACCCACCACCTTGTCATTCATTCACTTGCAATTACTTTGTGTCACATCAAATCATCTTGCAAATACATTTTATTCAGGTTAGACACATAGCATTTAGTTAATCACCTCTGACATGTACATAAATTACATTACCATAATTACCCTATACCCTCAACCTTTTACCCTAAACCCTATACCCTATACCCTCAACCCTAAATAGATACCTTATACCCTCAACTATAAACCTAATACCCTTGACCCTATACCTTATACCCAATACTGTCAACCCTAAATCCTAAACCCTATACCCTCAACCCTAAAGTCTAAATCCTATGCCCACAACCTTAAAGCCTAAACCATATACCCTCAACCTTATACCCTATACCCTATGCCCTATACCCTCAAACCTAAATCGATACCTTATACCCTCACAGTAAACCTAATACCCTCAATCTTATACCCAATATTCTAAATCCTAAGCCATATACCCTATACACTTAACCCTAAATCCTCAACCTTGAACACTCCTAAAGCCTATATGTTAAACCCTAAACCCTAAACTCCATACCTCAACCCTAAAGCCTATACCTTTGACCCTATACCTTAGACCCTCAACCATATACCAAATACCCAATACCCTTAACCATAAACCCTATGCCCCCAACCATATACCTTAAACCCTAAACACTACACCCTCAACCCTCAACCCTATACCTTATACCCCTAACCCTATACCCTATACCCTATACCCTATACCCTATACCCTATACCCTTTATCGTATACCCAATACTGTCAACCCTAAATCCTAAACCCTATACCATCAACCCTAAATCTTAAACCATATACCCTTAACCCTATACCCTATATCATATACCCTATACCCTATACCCTATACCCTATACCCTCAAACCTAAATCCTATACCTTATACCCTCAACCCTAAATAGATAACTTATACTCTCAACTGTAAACCCAATATGCTTGATCATATACCCAATATCCTTAGCCCTAAGCCCTATACCCTATACACTAAACCCTATACCCTTAACCCTACACTATCCCTCAACCATAGGCCCTAAAGCTTATATGCTAAACACTCGACCCTAAACTCCATACCTCAACCCTAAAGCCTAAATCCTAAATCCTATACCCTCAACCCTAAACCCTATACCTTATACCCTCAACCCTATACCCAATACCCTTGACCCTATACCCAATATCCTCAACCCTAAGACTTATACCCTATACACAAGAAACTAAGAAAAGGTAAATAAAATAAGCAACTACACCCTAAGAAAATTTTAACATGAGCATGTTATAATGTGCTTGCATTGTGTTTTTCTTTGACATAACACAAGCACATTATTGCACACTTGTGATTTTTTTGCTTTGGAATTTTCTAAGCCTTTGGCTTGGATTTGTCTTAGGCTTCCAACCCAAAGAATTGGAGTGACCTTCCAATGTCCAAAGACATGTTTTTTACAAATTATAAAATAATTGACATAATCTCGAGTGTGCTCCCATCAGGTCTGTGCATGTTCCAATGTCAAGTCAAAAAATGTCATGGTAATGTTAAGCTCTGTCTTAGCTATCTAACCATGTAATTTTTTCATGTTTTGAGCATGTTAAGGTTTCGATCTTTGATTTCTTTTGTTAGTGTATCCATTTTTTTAATCAAAAACCAATGTTTGGTATTTTTGACTTTATTTTTTAACCGTTCATCGAAATTTCAAATAAATTATATTTTAGAAACTAAATTCCATACTACATATTTTTAAAAAGTGTTTTTTGATCATTTTCAAAAATTTAAGGTGGGGGGTATGCTCAATTTTTTGTTTTTTAGGATGTGTCCACTTTCAAAATTAGTAAAAAAATCATATATTCATTAAAATTTTACCAAAAAAATGGGGATAAACTACATGGTGTTAACTAATTTCTCACTGAAATGATTTTGAAATACTAAAAAAGTTAACATTTCAAAGGGGGCACACTAGATGCTATATAATTTTTTTTAAAAAAAACAAGACCAATCTGTGTGGCCCCTCTTTTTGAATCCCTTAATCTCTACCATTTTCAAAAAAATAGTAGTTTATAAAGTAGATTTGGAGCACTATAACTCTTGTTTTTATTGCATCTTCATATTTTGAGTGTAACTGTCTTCAATTTTTCATCCAAGGTTAGTCTTTTCTAATTTTAGAAAAAAATATGGCCACTTAGGACCCTTTTTTGGTCCCCCATCTTTGTGCACTTACGTCAATAAATCATTAAAAATATTCATTTCAACTGAAAGTTATATATTATGGAATAATGTCTCTCAATGAAAATAATAGAAAAATAAAAAAAATATTAAAAATGGAAATTAAAATGATTAAAAATTTAAAAACTTTAAAATTTATAATTTGAATTTATACCAAAAAAAAAATTATAATATATATTATTAGTTTATGTCATACTAAAATCTTTGAATATTTCTTCCCTATAATATACCTGCACTTAGGCTTTAAAATGGGATAGAGTATTAGATTATCACATGTTACAAATGTGTTTGTTTGCTGATTCTAAAACCTTAATACGAGAACATTCAATACTTTAATAATTAATAACATAGAGGGTGAAAGTAAATTAACCTTTTGTATGTTCTACTTGAAGATGGTTAAAATATGGTATATAAGAGACTATTAATCTACCACAATTAACAACTAATATGATACCATCAACAATTAAAACAAACATAAGATGATGACGCAGTAAAATATATTAGATCAAAAAATGGGACATCTTATTATGTTGTCACATGTTACAACCAAATTTGTTTGCTGATTCTAAAACTCAATGCAAAAGTATTCACTACTTTAATAACTAATAATATGGAAGGTGAAAGGAAATGAGTTTTTTTCATGTTCTAATTGAAGATGCTTAAAATGTGGTATGAGATACTATTACTCTACCACAATTAACAACTTATATGGTGTCATCAACAATTGAAATAAACATAAGATGTTGGCATGGTAAAATACCTTAGATCAAAAAATAGGATACACTATTATATTATTGCATATTCCAAACATTTTTTAATTGATTCCAAAATATCAATGTAAAATTACTTAGTACTTTAATAACTAATAATATGAGTGAAGGAAATGAACCTTCTACCATGTTCTAATTGAAGCTGGTTAAAAGATGGCATTGGATACTATTACTCTACCACAATTAAAAACTTGTATGGTATCATCAACAATTGAAATAAGTATAAAATGTTGACATGATAAAATATCTTAGATCAAAAAATGAAACACGTTATTTTATCGTCATATATTCCAAATATTTTTTTACTGATTCCAAAACCTCAATGCAAAAATATTTCATACTTTAATAACTAATAATATGAGTGAAGGAAATGAACCTTCTATCATGTTCTAATTGAATGATGGTTACAAGATGGTATGGGATGTTTTTTACTCTACCACAATTAACAACTTATACGATATCATCAACAATTGAAATAAGCATAAAATGTTGACATGGTAAAATATCTTAAATCAATAATGAAACACACTATTATATTGTCACATATTCCAAACAATTTTTCACCAATTCCAAAACCTCAATGCAAAATTATTTGATACTTTAATAACCAATAATATGAGCGAAGGAAATGAACCTTCTGTCATGTTCTAATTGAAGATGGTCAAAAGATTTCAAAACCTCAATGCAAAAGTATTCAATAGTGCAATAGAAGCAAAAGAAATGAACCTTCTGCCATGTTCTAGTTGAAGATGGTTAAAAGATGGTATGAGATACTTTTTACTCTACTGCAACAAACAATTTATATGATATCATCAACAATTGAAATAAGTATAAATATTGACATGATAAAATATCTTAAATCAATAATAAAACGCACTATCTCATTGAATACTTTAATAACCAATAATATGAATGAAAGAAATGAAACTTCTGCCATGTTATAGGATACTTGTTACTCTCTGATATGATATCATCAACGACTGAAGCAAGCACGAGATGATGGCATTGTTGAAAATATTTCTCTTAGATAAAATATATAGAGATGCAAATCTGTTTCCTCTGCAATCAAACTTAATGATTGTACAACTATTGTGTCACTAAAGCAACTGGCATGATGGATTTTGCACACACCGCATTGAGGAGCCAATTGGCAGTCTTTTCAAGAAGATCCCAACATATAACAGATGAAGAAAGTATAAAAACTCACGGCTCAGTGGTCATGTCACATCTTGTAAGAGTATGAAAGAGAGCTCCACAATGGAAACTTTAAAGTGAAAACAGGCTTTCTAATGTTGTTTTTGGATTTAGTCTCCATTCCCTATCATTGCTCGTACAGATTTCAGTAGAATATATGGTTACTGGTATGTAGAGTTCAAGCTACTCATTGATTCTACTATGATTTGATTCGTAATTCCAGAGAGAGACTGAGTTTTTTTTGGGATACTTTTAATAAGATAAAGAAGATGAAATGCACGGTTAACATATGAGCACATTGTACACTAAAATGTCGGTGTGAGATTGATAAAACGACAGAGATGATAGAGTGGGTGTATGTACTGAGTATTATAATTTGTGGTGGGATTATAGTTCGTACATTAGTGGGTGCCAAAAGGAGGAGAATCAGATTTAGGTGCATTGAGAAACCGTGGAGGAATATTAGAAGTGGAGTAGTTTAAAAGAACAACTTCCAAGCAGGTAAGCCTTTCAAGTCCATTTATGAAGATCGAGACTCCTTTGGCTGACATGCCATGTTTGAGAATATTGGAGAAGATGCAGTGTTTTGAGTCAATAGAAAACTGATGGTATTACTGACATCGTAGCATGAAGATGTAACGTAACATTTTCATTGTTTATTGTTTATGTTTTTAGTGCGAAATTATTTTTTCAATATAAGATATTTTTTTATATGAAACAATCTTTTTAAGGTGACTAATCATATGTATATTGGCATCATATGATGGTATTACTGACATCATATGATGAAGATGTAACACAACACTTTCATTGTTTATATCTTTACTGCGAGATCACTTTTTCAATACAAACTCACTTTTTTTGATACAAAACCACCATTTTAACGTGACTAATTAAATGTACATTGGTATCATATGATAGTATTATTGAAATCATAGGATGAAGATGTAACACAACATTCTCATTGTTTATATCATTAGTGTGAGATTACTTTTTCGGTACAAGATCACTTTTTTGGTATGGAACCACTTTTTTAACATGACTAATTAAATGTAGATTGGTGCATATTAAGTGTTAAATAAATTATCTTGAATTTTTTTGCGTCTTTATGGAGTGTTCCTTTTAAGAATTCCTAGTTGTTTCGAATGTGTATGCTAGGAAGAGGTTAAATGGTTTGTAAGTTATTTTTACGATAGTTATTTATTTTCAAAATATTTGTTATATTTTAATTGTAAAGCAATAATTTAATATTTATTAAAGTTATCAATTGAATTCTGATTTTTTGTTGTGAATTTGATAAATAGTTCGTTAAAGATCAAATCTTTCTAAATGCAAAATAATTATGAAATTAATTTTTAAGTTTAAAAATACCTACAAAATGATCATGATTAACTAAATTATATAGATTAGTACATCCTAAGTGTTCAATAAATTATCTTGAATCCTTTTACTTATTTATGAAGAGTACTTCTTTTAAGAATTCCTAATTGTTTTAAAAGCATTTGTTAGGAAGAGGTTAAATAGTTTATAATTTTATTTTACTTCAGTTATTTATTTTCAAAATATTTGTTATATTTTAATTGTAACAATAATTTAATATTTATTAGAGTAATTATCAATTGAATTCTTTTTTTTTTTTTGTGAAGTTGATAAAGAGTTCACTAAGGATCAAGTCTTTCTAAATGAAAAATAATGTTTATGAAATTATTTTTTAAATTTAAAAGTACCTCCAAAATGCCCATGATAAGTTAAATACAGATTAGTACATCTTAAGTGTTTAATAAATTATCGTGAATGATCTTGCTTCTTTATGGAGAGTGTTTCTTTTAAGAATTTCTAGTTGTTTTAAATGCATTTGTTAGGAAGAGGTTAAATGGTTATTTTTAAAAATGTGAAAAATAACTCCTACTAATTCTACACACATTTTTAAAAATGTGAAAAATACCTCCTATTTATTCTACACACATTTTTAAAAATGTGAAAATACCTCCTACACGCATTTTTAAAAATGTGAAAAATACCTTCTACACATTTTATCGAATCCTGATAGCAATATCATAATTTGACACGCTGTGGAAAATACCTCCTACTTATCACTAGTAAAAGTAGTTAAAGATCAAAATCTTAAAATGTTGAAATTTTATAATAAAAAATTAGATGGCTAGAAGTCCAAGATGGAGCTTGGTGTTGTAGCGGTTTTTTGAAAGGATGCATTAAAATATGTAAACCTTATAAATAACATACTTTATATTTTTTATTTTTTAATATATATTTGTAAAACATAGATTTGGGTAGGCAATAATAAAATCCAACCCATAGGATTAGATATCTAAGTAAAATTAAATCCTAAGGGTTGGTAATTCTCATGAAAAATAAAAGTAAATGTGTATGTGTTATGTTCTATATGAAAAGCGCAAAAATCGATAGCAAAAGATAAATGTTCATGATTTTGATCCCACAAATTATCTTCTACACTATTATCTACACTTTTTTAACACCATTGAATCATAAATTGTATTCATTATAGAAATTAAATATGATTGTTTGATAATTGAGCATCTTTTTATATTTATTACATTCATATGACATTAATAGAACATTGTTTTTTTGTTTTCTTCTTATATTGATTTAGTGAAATTTATTCTATTAAGAAATTCATTTTCATTGTTTAATAATTGAGGGTTTCCTTTGTATTTCTTATATTTGTAACATTCATAGAATGTTATTATTATTCTAATTATTTTCGGTCACATGTATTCAAGAATTAAGAGGAAAACCCATTAGAAAAGTAAGCACCTAAGTGTTAGAGTAAAGGTTTTAACTTAATTATGTTGATTAATTTACCTTTATTTCCCTTCTTAAGATTTCACGTTAGTTTGCATAAAGTGACATTTAATAAGTATATTAATTATTAAATATTTTTCTATTAGGGCTTCTATTAGGGTTTTTCCTATTAGGGTTTTATATGGGTTTGCATGATCTCATTTTTATAAGGATTGATCCCTTTGTATTTCATATCAATTCATTCTCTCATTCTCTTTGATATATACATTTTCAGTTTTCACAGAAACCTTGCTTGTTTGTCTACATCTCTTCTTTTGTGACAGGTTATTTGCATGCAGGTGATCTTCGGGGTTTGTGAAGTTGTATTTTCTCAACTCCTACATGGTATCAGAGCTCCAAACTTGCTGCTTCCTATTCTTGTTTTGAAGATTTTTAGAGCTTCAAGGGTTTGGGGCTTGTTTTCTTGATCCAGGGCATACCTGCAATTTTGAGGCATTTTCAGCTCAAACGAACCTCGTCATTGCGTCCAGAGCAGTCCAAAACCCCTAAATCGACTGTTCATTCATCCATTTTGGACAAAGTCAAAATTTGAAGCAAAAAAAATTTGCTGGTACGACCGTCGTCTGCGCGCGGATCCGTAAAAAAAATCCGTGGTAATTTTTTTTTGTTTCAGCATTTTCGTCAAAATCATTTTTTTTTTTTTTAAAATATTTTTGTTTCCTGCAACATTCCGCCGATTTTTTTTCATTGTAAAAATAAAATTTATTAATTTTTTTTTTTAAAGTAGTTTAAAGGCCTGCTTAGGCCTGCGGCTTCTGCTACGAGTACCCTGCGCAAGTAGGGATGGTACCCAAGGGTACCACTACCTGTCATTACAGCAGGCGGTGGCCCCTTAAGCACTGCCCCCCTGCTGCGGTAAGTACCGCATGGGTACCGCCTGCCACTTTGGCAAGCGGCGGCCCCATGCAGACATCGCCATATATTTTTTTTTTAAGAAGTTTTTTTTCACATAAAAAAAACATGTTTTTTTAATGATTTTTTATTGTTTTTTTTTTATATAAAAAACATTTTTTCCAAAATAAGCCCAATTGCACTTTTACGGTGATGGTCATTTGGCCGTCAAATTTAGACCAGTATTTTTGCTGCGACAGCCGTATGACCGTCAAATTTAACCCAACGCTGGCTTTTTCCCTCTTTGGAGTTGTTTTATTCCAGAGGTCGTAACTTGGGCATACAATATCATTTTTTGGCAAACGAGATATTGTCGGAAAGCTGGTTTTCTCATCTTTCCAGTAGTGTGGGTCACGTCACTTCTTTTTTTCGTTGGTGGATTCTACAGCCAGTTGAAGAAAAAGGGGCTATTTTCAGTCCCAAGCTCATAACTTTTGATCAGTTTCTCCGTTTTTCGCAATCTCAGCGGTGTTGGAACCGTATTTCAGAGCTCTTCGATTTCATCCATACAATTTTTTCAGATTTCACTCTAGGTATATTTTATTCAATTATTTTTGTTTTCACACTCTGGTGGATTACTTGGACATATTTGCTCTTGGAAACTTTTTGTTTGCATGAGATGCTTTGTTTTTTGGTTGTTCTTCATGTATTTTCAGCTTTGTCCTTTTTGGACATTTTGAGCATCATTTGTAAGCAATTTTTTATGTAAATGCACTGAGATAAAGTGCCACACTATTATACTCGCATTTTTGGGGATTTTGCACATAAGGTTGTGCCATATTTTGTACTCGCATTGTTATTATAAAGTGCCATGAGGGGTTGTGTAGTTTGCCTTTTTTTTCTATCACATCTTTGTCCGATGAGTGTCCCTCCACGACGACAGTGAATCCATACCATAGGGGGTTGTGTAGTTTGTGTTTGTTTGCCATCACACTTTTGTCTGGTGAGTGTCCCTCCACGACGACAATGGATCCATATGATTTCAGCCTCATGCATGTGTGCTTTGTTTTGCACACCACTTTTTCAGTTGCAGGTTCTTTCTTGTGCACTTCCAGATGTTTCTTCTCCTTAATGCACTAAAGGGTGTTTCACATCATTTCAGTGGATCTGTCAGGCTCTCCTAGTTTAGCATTATGGGGGGGTTATTATATTGTTCGTGCTAATTCTTCCTTGGTTTCACCTTGGAAGGGATCTTCCATTCTTAGTTGGTCAGTGTTTCAGACTATTGGTTCTTGTGCCATCAGTATCTTCGTTCCAAGTGTTTGCCTTTGTTTGCCATCTGATTCGAGTAGTGTCATATGGGCACTTATGCAGTTTGTTGTCTTCTTGTTCCTGATCATCCTATCTTCTGCGAAGGTTCTTCAACACCATAGTAGTCACCTTTCGACAGTTGTTTGCAACTTATTTTGCTTCAGTGATGTTTTTCTTGGCTTTCTGCATCTCTTTTTGGAGTAGAAATTTTTCCCATGAGGTTTTCTCTATTTCTCCTCTTTATAGAGATTTGGTTGTATTTGGGTACCTGATATGGCTTAGTTGTCGAGACCTGTGTTTGCCTTCTTGCATTGTAGTTACCTTTGCTTTCTTGCATTTGTTTGTAGCTGCATTGTTGCTCATCTTAAGGGGGGCTGTTAGAGTAAAGGTTTTAACTTAGTTATGTTGATTAATTTACCTTTATTCCCTTCTTAAGATTTCACGTTAGTTTGCATAAAGTGACATTTAATAATTATATTAATTATTAAATGTTTTCCTATTAGGGCTTCTATTAAGGTTTTTCCTATTAGGGTTTTATTAGGGTTTGCATGATCTCCTTTTTATAAGGATTGATCCCTTTGTATTTCATATCAATTCCTTCTCTCATTCTCTCTGATATATACATTTTCAGTTTTCAGAGAACCCTTGCTTGTTTGTCTCCATCTCTTCTTATGTGATAGGTTATTTGCATGCAGGTGATCTTCGGGGTCTGTGAAGTTGTATTTTCTCAACTCCTACACTAAGAAGTTTGATGCCAAGATATCAAAGAAAAATAAAATGGATTAGACAACTTCATGAAGGTAAGAAATTGAACTCCTAATGATAAATTTTTGAAAGAAATCCTTACCATCCAATGAAGCCAAGAAAGAGAAAGAAAAGAAGGAAAAATAAAATGAATGAAAAGCTCTATGCAAGTAGGAATCAATCTCTAGAGGGAAATGTATTTCATCTTTTCCAAATGAATTTGATATTAAAACAAATCCAAAAATTGGAATTAAATGAACAAATATATGATGATGCAATTCAAAATTGAATTTAATATTTTATATTAAATGATCAAGTTATTCAAATCACATAAAGTTTATCAAAAATAAACTATACTTAATGAATAAAATTTACTTAATGAACCAAATTTTACATTGAGAACACCACATAGAATTTTGAATTAAAATTAATTTTAATTAAAATAATGAACATGTTTTAAAACCAATGAGCGATAAGAATCATAAATTCACTTGTAAAATAAATTATAATAATATATGGGTGATATCTTTTCAAAAGTTAAATGCAATTAGAATATGTCAATTATTTGTTGAAAGGATGACAAACATTAATTTTAGACCCATTATGAAGACACTTACTTTAATAAAATATGATAATCATAGTAAAAAATATTGTAAAATATATTATTAATACATACCCTACAATAGATTCAACCACATACATAGAAGATAGAAGCACTACCAACATGTTAAATTACACCAACTGTAGTAAGTAATCAAACAAATAAATATTGTTTAATTAGAGATAAACTAGAGCACTAAAATAAATAGAAAAATGCTAATGAAATTTATTAATAGATGTGAAAGAGTTGGGGATTTTAATAACAATGATAAATGAGAAATTTCTAATAGACTCGTGAAAAGACAAAGTCATTGTTGAAATCTTAAAATTCTTAATTAAAGAATTATATAAAAATAACATGTTGAAATCTTAAAATTCTTAATTAAAGAATTATATAAAAATAGCATGTTTGTCATCAAATCAAAGAGATGTAAGAAGAATGATTGGCTATCAAAATTATGAGTTACATCCTCAACATTTTTTAAATATAATTGAAAAATATTTTTTATTAAGTTTCTAAAGAGTTATTCTCAAATATCAATTAGTAAAAGGTATTTTGATAAAACATTTTAAAAAAAAAATGTTGAAATAAATCATTCATGCACTATTTTTTATAAGGTTCATATTGGATTTTTTATGCATTATGATATTTTTTGGTATATATGTGTTAATTTTTTCATAAAAGTGTGGTAGGTTTCCTCTAGATCAACGAGAAATTTTATTTCAAGTTTTTCTTGACAAAGTAGATAGAAAAAATTTATAAAAAAATATATTTAGATGGAAATTGTGATAGTTGTGGTGGTTTTTAATGTTTGAAAATTTATATTCATATGTGTCATCCCACAATAATGGGTCCCAAACTTGGAACATCAATTTTTTTGATCTTGGATGCAAATAAAAACATAAAACACCTTCGTTTCAAGGTTTTTCTTTGAACAAAGGTATATCAAAAAGAACTTTTGTTCAAAGGTTGAAAATGTAAAAAAATGTCAAATGAAGGTAATTTCCAAAAATGGAGAAAAATAACTTTCAAAGGAAGGTCCTTTTTTATTCCTTTTATGGAAATTTCCAAAAAAGGAATAAAAAGGGACCTTCGAAGCATTTTTGAAAATTACCTTCATTTGAAGTTTTTCTTGCTTTTTTTTGTGGGAATTACATAGCTTTGAATGAAGGTCCTTGAATGCCATCAAACAAAGGGCCTTAGGTAGACACTTTCAAAGTCTACTTCAAATTTTCCTCAGAAATTCTAGTTTCGAACCTTAGATTGAACCTTCAAATGGATCTAACTTGACAAAATAATTTGCAAGATAGTAGTTCTCAAAACAAGCTTTCCAACAAGTATAATTTTAATATATATATTTTTTTGTATTTATTTTCTAATTTTTACTAAACATAGGTTTTTCACTGAACATCAAGTTATTCGTTCTACACATGTGGAAAAATAGTAAAATATTGAAAAAATCCAAAAACATCAATGCACTAGGTATTGATTTCCTTATTTCAGAAAAAAAGAAAAATTTGAATATATACAAAATAAGTTATGTGTTACGACATGCATCTTTGTCCAAATGATAATTACTATGACTTCAACAATTAATTAAAAATAAAATATGCTTCAAAAAATTATGAAAAAATATCCATGCACTAGATATTTAATGTTACAAATCTATATTTTAAAAATAGAAGTTTGTCCTTTCTAAAACAAATTATGCATTACAACATATATGCCACTTTGTAAAAATGTTATTTACTATAAAAAACATGTTACTAAAATTTACGTTAAAAAAATCATAATTTATTTCAAAAGAATATAAAATGTATTTAGAATCTACACACAAATCATTACAAATCACTATTTTGCATCATCTTCAAATTATTAATGATTTAGCTTCTATAGGTCTCATAAAGTGAAAATTTAGTTTAAAATGTTGATTTCAATGTCGTAATTTGACCAAAAAGTGGGACTCATTATTGTAGGATTACCCATATAGAGAACACACATGCAAGTATAAATAAACTAATCAATTTTGAGAAATAAAAATTAGTGGTACATACTTTAAAATATGGAAAATAAGTAGAGAGGTGTTAATTAGTGAGTAAATAAGTTTATTAGAACTTATGGCTATATTTTAGGAGAAGTTAATGTATGAGTATGCAAGGCATACACATAAAGCTCAATGGTTAAATCAACAATTCATGTTATGTAAGGACACACAGTTAGCATATTGTTGGCATTGATGTCAAAAGGAGAGAATGTAGAGGTGAAATGGAGCTAATGTAAAGGAGGAGATTGCAGCAATGAGCCTAATTGAAGTAAAAAGAAGATCTATGTAATACCAGATAGAAGAGGTGTAAAAGACTTAGCTAAGTCTGTAGGTTTCGAAGTTCGGTCTTTGGGCTTATTGCTTACCGAATGTGTTTGAAAAAAACTTAAAAGCATTGAAGGTTGTTGGCAATCAGACTTCAGAGGTTCAGTGTAACCTTTACTTAGTCTACAGTAGTGGGTGTAAGTGTATGAAGTATTCAAGAACTTCAACCCCCAAAAAGGCTTCGGTGTTTGCAACTTTGACGTTCATAGGTTGAGAGGGAGGCTTGCACGTTACCAAATGGAGTGATCAATTGTATGAAGGAAGGATCCTGACCCGTGAAAGGACTTCGTTCTTTGTTGTTCAAAGGCATGGTTTTCGTTCTACTTTCTTGAGCTTTGCATAGTATGGTGATCATGGGATCCCCGATCCCCAACACATGATAGACGACATAAGGTAACAAGAGTTTGCATCGGCTGAATATTTTCACATGGCATAGGTTGGCAAGTGGCATTTGCACACCATCTCGTCGAATGAATGCATTGACTAGGGTTGACCCCGTAGGCTAGCAAGAGTTTAATGTGTGGCATGGACGAAAAGGTAGAAGGCTTGGCGTGAAATTTGAGGATGAATAAGGAGATGACACATGGCTTATTTATACTAGTTGATTTCACATATTCGTTGTGAATCAACATGTGATTTTTTGGTCAAAATTTTACAAAGTGATTAAAATCCAAATCTTATGGTGGTGATTAAAAGAAAACCCTAAATTGTATGGCTAGGAATTAAACCAAACTGAAATTGAACAATGGAAAATTTGAACAATAATGCAAGGGTTTGAAGGCACGAATACACAAGTCAATGGCGTGATTTCTTAAGTCAAGGGGTCAATTTCATGGCATGAAATGCACAAGTGAATGGCACAATTTCTTATGTAGACACACTCAGAGGATGAAATCAATTCAATGGTGGAATGAATGATTAGAGATTTTTGCATAGATTATCAGGTAACCGTTTAGCAAATATTTCATTGCTTATTGGTTAAAATGGTGATACTAAGGCAAGGAAAATCACAAATATTGTATATGGATCCATTGCACAGAAAAATCAAAAAATGATATGAAAACCCTAGGTTTGTTTTTGCTAAAAATGGAATGTACTCTAATTTTGGACAAGGTTTTGTATGTTTGGTGTTGCTTGACAGTGAAGGTAGAAAATGATATAAAAGAACATATCAGAAATAAAAATAGTTGTTGTTTTTGAAGAAGTGTAACAGTTGAAAGTCAAGTGTGTTAGTGAATTATAGATTCAGTTTGACAAAGTATTGAATGAGTATTTGAAGTTTACCACAGTTGAAGAAGAGTGAGCAGAGTGAGATAAGAACATAGCAGAAACTGTGTATTGAATGTATTGATGCATTGTAGGTTATGCATAACCAATTTTATGCATATATGATTTGTTAATATTGTAGAGTTCGTTGCCTCATTTGTAATGAGTTGGTTCTTAGAGTACGATATTGATGTCTCCTTAGGGTTGGTGCCCTTAAAATTTATAACAAAACATTATTGCTTGTGAGGCTGGATTAGGATAGTAGATCCTAGCATAATTTATCACCGTGGTTTCTCCCATCTTGGGTTTTCCATGTACATCTTGTGTTATGTGTTGATCTTCCATGTGCATATGGTTGTCATATTTTTTCATGTTTTAATCTGCACATCTAAGTTTAAGGTTTGATTCTACACAAAGGTTTTTAGGACTAAATTTTTAGTATCTATTGATTCATCCCCCCCTCTCAGTAGATTTTTGTGTTCCAACAATTGGTATCAAAGCCCTAGGTTCCCTAGGAGAAGCTTAATCATCTTGGGTATATCCTTGGATTTTTTAACACAATGGCCAATCAAGAAGGTTCTTCTACAAACAAGCCACCTCGATTTGATGGAACATATTATGCCTTTTGGAGCTCAATGATGAAGGGATATTTGGGATTGTTAGGGTTTGATGCATGTGGATGTTTATTGTGAATGGATACACACCATTAGCCACACCTCCTACTGATGCTGCAAGAAAAATGGACTATAAGAACAATGAAAAATTACGGTTTGGTATTATGAATAGTTGGTCTAGATCTATGCATAGCAAGATTATGTATTGTAAGACTGCATAGGATGTCTTGGATACATTGAAAAAGATCTATGAAGGAGATGAAAAGGTAAAATTGGTAAAGCTTCAAGTACTAAGAGCTAGATTTATAGGCCTAAAGATGATAGAAGAAGAGAAGCTTTCAGACTATCTTCTAAGAGTCAATGATATAGTGAACTCTATTAAAGGGTATGGAGAAGAAGTGAAAGAAGATATCATTATACTGAAATTCCTAAGGTCAATGACAATTAGATATGATTCTAATATTTTTACAATATAGGAAGGAAGATAAATAGATAAGCATGCTCTTAATGAGTTGCATACTATATTCACTACATATGAAATGAGGATGGGAGATACATAACCATCAAGGAAGGAAGTTGCTTTCAAGGTTACCAACAAAGAGAAGGATGTATCTTCTAAGAAAGAAAAGGTTGAGAACATGACATCTAGAAATGATGAGACAGATGAAGAACATTTTATCAGAAAACTAAGAAGAGGATCTGACAAGTACAAAGGTAAGTTTCCATTTAAATGCTTTGAATGTGGAAAAGTTGGTAATTTTGCTTCTAAATATACTTATAATAAGAAAGGAAACTTTGAGCAAGAGGTAGAAGATAAAGTGAAGAAACCCTACTATCCTAAGAGAAGGAGTTTTGAAAAAAAAAATGAAATTTTATGCATCCAAGAGGATAGTGATGTAACTGATGATTGTAACAGCTCAGATGATGAACAAAATTATGATTTTATTGTAAAAGAAAATGATTTATTTTCATGGAAAAAGAGTCTGAGGGACAAAAGGATGTAAAAGTTGAAGACCTTGGTGAAGATGGTGAAGAAGAAGGAGAGGTTTATGTTGTCATTTCATGCCACCATTTGATGACCCATCACTAATATCTGATCTAATAAATTCCCCATGGGCCATCTTGCATGTTTTCCCCTTGAAGTTTTCCTAGAATTTCAAGTTTTCAGGTTGTCTCTTACCCGCTTCCTTCATGCCTTCTCCATCACTCCCTTCTTTCCCCTTTTTCTTAAAAGTCCTTCAGCCTTCTACCTTCATCCTTCACTCCTACCTCTTACCTCTTACCTTCTTTAGGTAAGAGGTAAGCCTTCCTCCCAACCTCTGACCTCCGATGGTCTAAGGTCTGACCTCTGAAATCTTCGATCTTTTTGCTTCTTCCTTCTCCCTTCTCACTTTCACCCCTTTTCTTTGAAAATTTGACTAAGTGTCAAGTTTTCAAGTTTCACCCATTAGTCTTCCCTTCTATCTCTTACCCTTCATCAATAAGAGGTATCTCATCCTCTTGACCTTCGATGGTCTGAGGTCTAACGCCCGACATCTCCTCTCTTCTTCCTTTGGCATGAGGTAAGCGGTAAGGTCAACGCCTGACTCCCAACCGCCCAATCATCAATATCCAATAATGTGCTCATTTTGGAGACTTCAAACCATATTTTTCATGCTTGTAAAGGCTTTTTTCGAGCCTAATTCCTAGACCATCCTACATTGTGACATGTTTTTTAGGCGACATCTTTGAGGCTCGATTTGTCTTTTGAGCTACCAAATATGATTCCTAAGCTTCAAGGATGACATTAATTACCTCACATACCTTCTATAAGTGGATTTCATGGGTGCCCATGCCCATTTATTTCTCTTTTTTCACTTCTTGGTGGATCTATGCCCTAGTCGCATCTTTCATGGGATTTCTCAAATATGGAACGCATAATATTTTTGCTAAACTTGGTTAGGGTTAGGGTTCAATTTGTGTTTCTCAATTATGTCTGATCTATAAAGGAAAATAATGTATTCATTTTAAGGGTTCTTCTTTGTCTGGATCCTCTGGGTTTTTCTTTTCTAAACTTATCTTTTGCATCTCTACCATTGTACAAATTGGTCTTTTTGGCCTGCATTAATGAATTTGATAAAGCTTCCTCTTCTCATCTCTTTTGTGTCTAAGTAATTTATTACCTTGCATATCTGAGTGTTTATTGTATTTACATGAATGTATGTTTGTTTTTAATGGTTTACAGTTATTATTTTGATAAACCTTACTTTCCTTCCAACACCCTATCAAACCCTAACCGCCATGCTTGTCTCTAAGAATCAACCAAATAGAGAATTGTGAAAATATCATTTTCCCTCTTCTTTCATGTATTGTGCAATCTTGGTCAAGAAGAAGTGACATTTCCATCTTGGTGTATCACCTCCATTTTCCCTTTCATGTTCTCCTTCTCCCCTTTTCCCTATGAGTTTTTAGTGGTAGGTTTTCATGTGTTGGGTTGGACCAGCACATTGCACTGGGATTGAAAAAGGAATTTAACCTTCTTTGGATATTCGACCTCATATGCACAAAGGTCCTACACCTTGAGCTCATTTCCATTGTTTCATTGGAATGTTGGGTTTCATGTTTAGCAGGGTGCAATTTCATGTGACAATTCAATTTATGGCACACCCAATGGGACTAGTTCTCTCCATTGAAGAATTTGGTGTTTTCTTCAATGCATCTTGACTTTTGAGGCATATCTTCAAACACCATGGTGAATCTGTTCAAAACCAGCTAGTTTGAGCATCCTAGTTTCATTTCATGTCATTGAGGAACTGGTTCTCTTCAACGTTTCAACCTTTGGAGGCATTCTTCAAGCACTTGGCAACTTTGCAACTCAATTTGGGTGACTCTTTTGGTATGTACTTAAAATATTTGGTTGGGTAGTCCTTTGCTCTAATTTTGTAACTTTCAAAGCATTTCCATGCATTAAAATGTCATATTTTAATGGAAACCACATGTACACCCCACCATATCATGATAATTCAAAATTTGTTCCTCCCAATCAACCATATCAGGTTGGTTATACCTCCCATTTCATTCCACAGAACCCTATTGTTGTGGGTTCTCAACCTTCTCAAAATGCATACCACCCACCCCACCCTACTCAGTCTTTTTGGACATCTACACATTCATATCAGTAGCCCCAAGAGAATTATGATTTTCAAAATTATCCTTGTTTCTCTCCTACTCAACCCTAGATTTTTGATCATTTAAATGCAAGTGAAATCACAAGCATTTTTCTTGGTTTCAATAGATGGTTTGAGGAGCTTTGTAGACAACAAGAGTTTGACCTACAACAAGAAGAGTGGGTTAATCAAGCCTATCAAGGGAAGCAAGAAGGTTATTTCCCATGCCATGATGAGTTTTTTCGTCAAGCTCATTATCCACAGTAGGAAAATCTAGACACTCAATGGAGGTATGAGCAGCAGCTGGAGTTGCAAAGAAGGCAACAAGAAGAGTGTACAAAAAATGATTTTGTTGCTAGGAAAGAAAAAATTAGACTTTCCCTTGCTCTAGCACAAGTGCTTGAGACTTAGGCAACCCCTTATGTGCCTAGTTTCAAGTAAGCACCTCCACCATTTCTAGAATAGCCTGTTAAAGAAGAGGTAAGAAAGCATAAATTTCTAAATTTTAGAAACCCTAGCAAGCCTCTTGAAACTTCTATTATCCCTCCTTTTGTTCCAGAATAGCCTATTGTGCAAGAAGTTTGCAAGTACACAATTTTTAGTTTCAAGAATCTCAATCAACCACTTGAAACTCCCATTCAACCTTGTGTGCCATCAAGCGGATCTTCTATGTTGGAGATCCTAAGTTTTGTGAGCTTTCGTTCCTCACAAAAACCTATCATTGAGGAGGTTGTTGTTGTGGAGCCTTCATGTGCTCAAAATAATGAGTAACTTGCTTTTCTGCAAGAAAAAATTGAAGATGAAACAATGTTGCAATAACAAGGCATTAAAAAGGTAGAAAAAATTGATACAGTAGAGGAATCGGTCCTCTCATTTGATGGCCTTCCTTGTTTTTTGAAGATGAGGAAGATAGATCAGCTATATCTACATTAGTTGAAGCCACTAAACAACTTGGTTTGGGCTTGATGGTTGAAGATAAATCCATGGTTTTGGAGCAGCAACAACATATGTGCTTAGCCCCTATCAAAGTGGATGAAGATCCACAATCTATTGAGGTTTGCAATTCTAAGGTGGAGAATCTCTTTAGAGATGATTTAGAAGCTTTTTTCTCAAGCTTGGATACCAATCTTTCACCCCCAAAAGAGTAGCTTTGTGGGAAGATGTATAAGAATGAAGAAATAGCAGAGGACGTGGCAACCATTACATGCCACGAGTCTGATTTTGTTGCAGCTAGTTTCCAAGAAAGAATTAAAATTGAGAAGTAATTTGAAGAGTTTAGTTCTACACTTCAAGTGTCTCAAAATTTGAGTTTTGTGTTGATGAATTGTGCATCAATACAATTAATTTTGTAGTTATTGAGAAACCACACATTTGTTTGGAGGGTAATGCTATCATTGCTCAATTTGTTTGTATGCCCAAGTTTCAAAGTTTCTTGTTTGAGGTGCATGAGGAAGGTTTTTCTTGTGCAAATCAAAAATCCGATTTGGCTATTTTGTACCACCATGTGAGTTGGAAACATTATCTTTTTTTTTAGCTCATGCATTAAGGAGGTCAACAATGGTGACATTGTCCCATCCTTTTGTGAGGTTAGTTATCTTCTCTCTACAAAATTTTTACTCTTGGATGTTGGACTATCTTAAAAAAAAATCACCCCTATTTCTATATGTTTAGCTGAAACACCAATGTTAGATGAGTCTGACACTTGCATCATATGGTTCCTTTGCAATGGAAAATTTCATAGTGAAGTGACCTTTCACCTTGCAAGCATTTTGTGCAGTTACATGCATGTTGGCAGCGATTTTCAGTAGTTACAGCTCAATGGGGTTTGAAATTATGGTTTGAGGGAGATCGAATCCTTCAATAGGTTCATCTTTGATAGAGGCAAGCTTACATTCTTTACTTTATGTTAGTGTAGTGTATATATTGTAAATAATTTATTTCCATTAAGTTCATTTGCATACCTTGCATTCTCCTTAAGGGAATGTATGTTCTATCTTTCATTCTTTCCTCCAAGTGCAGCTACACATGTTCTATTTTGCTTTGAGGAGGCCCAGTTGTTAAATTTTTTCCCCTCATGACTTCATGCCCAATGGATCGATAAGCCCTCTAGATCCCATGATTAGCACGAAATCATCCCGCAGAATTTTCCATTAATTTTGTCATTTCATGCCACCCTTTGATGACCCATAATTGATATTTGATCTGAGAAATTGACCCATGGGCCATCTTGCATGTTTTCCCCTTGATGTTTCCTAAATTTTGTTGTCCCAAAATTTCAGATTTTTAGGTTAGGATTAGTGTTTGATTTGTGTTTCTTAGTTATGCTTGATCTATAAAGGCAAAAAATGTATTTATTTTAAGGGTTCTTCTTCCTCTTGCTCCTCTAGGTTTTTTCTTTTGCAAACATGCATTTTGCATCTTTTCCATGGTAAATATTGGTCTTTTTGCCTCTACATTAATGAATTTGATCAAACTTCCTCTTCTCAGCTTTTTTGTGTCTAAGTAGTTATTGCATTCCATATTTGAGTATTTATTATGTTTTCATGCATGCATGTTTTTGTTTAATGGTTTACAGTTGTTTTTTTGAGAAACCTTGCTTTCATTCCAACACAATGTCAAACCATAACTTCCATGTTTGACTCTAAGAATAAACCAAGCAAAGAGTTGTGAAAATACCATTTCCCCTCTTCTTTGTTGTATAGTGCAATCTTGATCAGGAAGTGACCTTTCCATCTTGGTGTATCACCTCCATTTTCCCTTTCATGTTCTCTTTCTCCCCTCTTTCTTGTGAGTTGTTAGTTGTAGTTTTTCATGTGTTGAGTTGGATCAACACATTGCATTGGGATTGAAAAATGAATTCCTCCATCTCTAGAGATTCGACGTCATACATGCAAAGGTCCCACACCTTGAGGTCATTTCCATTTTCATTGGAATGCTAAGCTTCATGCTTAGCAAGGTGCAATTTCATGAGACAACAGTTTTTTGCACACCCAATGGGACTACTTCTTTCCATTGAATAATTTGGTGTTTTCTTCAATGCATCTTGCCTTCTGAGGCATATCTTCGAACACCATGGTGACTCCATTCAAAATCAGTTGGTTCAAGCAGCCTAGTTTCATTTCATGGCATTGAGGAAGTGGTGCTCTTCAACATTTTAGCCTTTGGAGGCGTTCTTCAAGCACCTAGAAAATTTTCAACTCAATTTAGGTGACTCTTTTGGTATGTACCCAAAATATTTGGTTGGGCAGTCCTTTGCTCTTATTTTATAACTTTCAAAGTGTTTCCATGCATTAAAATGTCATATTTTAATGGAAACCACATGTACACCCCACCATATCATGATAATCCCAACTGTGTTCCCCCCAATCATCCATATCATGCTAGTTATACCTCTCATTTCATTCCACAAAACCCTGCTATCATGGGTTCTCAACCTTCTCAAAATGAATACCACCCACCCCACCCAACTCAGTCTTCTTGGATGCCTACACATTCATATGAGTAGCCTCAAGAGACTCATAATTTTAAAAATCAGCATTGTTTCTCTCCTACTCAACCCCAATTTTTTGATTATTTAAGTGCAAGTGAAATCATAAACATTTTTCTTGATTTCAATAGAGGGTTTGAGGAGCTTTGTACAAAACAAGATTTTGACCTACGGCAAGAAGAGTGGGCTAATCAGGGGTAGAAGGAAGGTTATTTCCCATGCCATGATGAGTATTTCCATCAAGCTCATTATCTACAGCAAAAAAATCTAGATGCTCAATGGAGGTATGAGCAATAGTTGGAGGTGCCAAGAAGGAAACAAGAAGAGTGTACAACAAATGATTTTGTTGCTAGGAAAGAAAAAATCAGACTTTCCCTTGCTCTAGCACAAGTGCCCAATACTCAAGGAGCCCCTTGTGTACCTAGTTTCAAGCAAGCACCTCCACCATTTCTAGAACAGATTTCTAAGGCAAAGGTAAGAGAGCATAAATTTGTAAGTTTTAGGAACCCTAACAAACCTCTTGAAACTTCTATTAGCCCTCCTTTTGTTTCAGAATAGCTTATTGTGCAAGAGGTTTGCAAGCACATTTTTTTTAGTTTCAAGAATCCCAATCAGCCCCTTGAAACTCTCATTCAACCTCTCATGCCATCAAATGAATCTTCTATGTTGGAGATCCTAAGTTTTGTGAACCTTTGTTCCTCACAAGAACCTATCATTAAAAAGGTTGTTGGTGTGGAGCCTTCATGTGCTCAAAATAATGAGTGTCTTGCTCAGCTTCAAGAAAAAATTAAAGATGAAACAATGTTTCAGCAACAAGGCATTAAAAAGGTAGTAAATATTGATATAGTAGAGGAATTATTCCTCTCATTTGATGCCCTTCCTTGTTTTGTTGAAGATGAGGAAGATAGATCAGATCTACCTATATCAGTTCAATCCTCTGAAAAACTTGGTTTGGGCTTGATAGTTGAAGATAAATCCATGGTTTTGGAGCAGCAACAACAGATATATTTAGCCCCTGTCATAGTAGATGAAGATCCGCAATCTATTGAGGTCTGTAGTGTTGAGGTGGAGGATCTCTTTCAGGATGATTTAGAAGCTTTTTGTTAAATCTTGGATACCAATATTTCACCCCCAAAAATAGCACCTTTGTGGGTAGCACTATAATAATGAAGAAACAGCAGAGGACGTGGCAACCATTACATGCCACAATTTTGATTTTTGCAACTAATTGCCAAGAAATAATTAAAACTGAGAGGAAATTTGAAGAAATTTAGTTCTTCACTTGAAGTGTCTCAAAAATCTAAGTTTCTTGTTGATGAAGTGTGCATCAATACAAGTAATTTTGTATTTATTGAGAAACCACACATTTTTTTAGAGGGTGATGCTCCCATTGCTCAATTTTTTTTAAGTCCCATGTTTTAAAGTTTCTCTTTTGAGGTGCATGAGGAAGGTCTTTCTTGTGCAAATCAAAATGGCATATTTTGCATCAACATGTGAGTTGGAAACATTTTCCTTTTTTTTTAGCTCATGCATTGAGGATTCCAATGATGGTGACATTGGCCCATCCTTTTGTGAGGTGAGTTCGCTTCCCTCTACAAAAGGTCTGCTCTTGGATTCTGGCCTATCTTCAGAAAAGTTCACCCCTATTGTTGTATGTTCAGCTGAGGCACAAGTGTTAGATGAGTCTAACACTTGCATCATATGGTTCCCTTGCAATGGAAAAATTTACAGTTCAAAGTGATCCTTCACCTTACAAAAGTTTTATGCAATTACATGGATGTTGGCAATAGTTTTCAATGGTTGCGGCTAGGTGAGGTTTGCAATTATGGTTTGAGGGAGATCGGCTCCTTCAAAAGGTTCATCTTTGAAAAATGCAAGTTTTCATTAATTTCTTTTTGTTAGTGTAGTTATATATTTTAAATATTTTATTTCCATGAAGTGCATTCACACACCCTGCATTCTCCTTAAGGGAGTGTATGTTCTAGCTTTCATGCTTTCCTCCAAGTGCAGTTGCACATGTTTTGTTTTGCATTGTGCAAGCCCAACTGTTGAATTGTTTCCCTTCATGAATACATTCCCAATGGACCGATAAGGCCTCTAGATCTCATGATTAACAAGTAATCATCCCACATAAGTCATCATTAGATTTTTTATTTCGTGCCACCCTTTGATGACCCATCATTGATATCCGATCTAAGAAATTCCCCATGGGCCATCTTGTAGGTTTTCCCCTTAAAGTTTTCCTAAATTTTGTTATCCCAAAATTTTGGGTTTTCGAGTCGTCTCTTACCCACTACCTTCATTCCTTCTCCATCGCTCCCTTCCTTCCCATTTTTCTTATAATTCCTTCGACCTTCGTTCTTTGCTCCTACCTCTTACCTTCTTTAGGTAAGAGGTAAGGCTTCCTTCTGACCTCTAACAGTTATAGGTCTAACCTCTGAAATCTTCAATCCTTTCACTTCTTCCTTCTCCCTTCTCATTTTCACCCCTTTTCTTTGAAAATTTGACTAAGTGTCGAGTTTTCGGGTTTTGACCTTCGACCTTCCCCTCTACCTCTTACCCTTCATCAATAAGAGGTATCTCATCCTCCCAACCTCTGACCTCTGACATTCCAAGGTCTAACGCCTGACATATCCTATCTTCTTTCTTTGGCACAAGGTAAGTGGTAAGGCCAACACCTGACTCCCAATGTCCCAATCACCGATGTCTCACAATGTGCTCATTTTTGGGGCTTCGAACCATTTTTTTCATTCTTCTAAAGGCTTTTTTTTACTAACACCCCGACCATCCAGTATTTTGACATCTTTTTTAGGCAATGTTTTTGAGGCTCGATTTGAATTTTGAGCTATCAAATTTGATTCATGAGCTTCAAGGACGACATTAATTGCCTCCCATACCTTCTACAAGTGGATTCCATGGGCGCCCATGCCCATTTATTGCTCTTTTTTTACTTCTTGGTCGATTTATGTCGTAGTTGCATCTTTCATGGGATTGCTCAAATTTGGCATGCATAGTCTTTTTTGCTAACCCTAGTAAGGATTAGGGTTTGATTTGTGTTTCTCAGTTATGTCTAATTTATAAAGGAAAAAATTGTATTCATTTTAAGGGTTCTTCTTCCTTTGACTCCTTTTGGGTTTTTCCTTTGCATACTTGCATTTAGCATCTTTGCCATTGTAAAGATTGGCCATTTTGCTTCTATATTAATGAATTCAATCAAGCTTCCTCTTCTCAGCTCTTTTGTGTCTAAGTTATTACCTTGCATATCTAAGTGTTTATTATGTTTTCATGCATGTATGTGTTTAATGGTTTACATTTTTTTTTTTTGAGAAGCCTTTCTTTCCTTTCAGCACCCTCTTAAACCCTAACCTCCATGTTTGTCTTTGAAAATTGACCAAATAGATAGTTGTGAAAATCCCATTGCCCCTCTTCTTTGATGTACTGTGTAATCTTGGTCAAGAAGAAGCAAAATTTCCATCTTGGTGTATCACCTCTATTTTCCCTTTCATGTTCTCCTTCTCCCCTTTTCCTTGTGAGTTGTTAGTGGTAGGTTTTCATGTGTTGGGTTGGACCAGCACATTGCACTAGGATTGAAAAAGGAATTTGGCTTTTTCCAAAGATTCGGCCTCATAAGCACAAAGGTCTGACACCTTGTGGTCATTTCCATTATGTCATTGGAATGTTGGGCTTCATTCTCAACAGGGTGCAATTTCATGTCAAAAAAATTAATGGCATGCCTAGTGGGACTACTTCTCTCCATTGAAGAATTTGGTGTTTTCTTCAATGCATCTTTCTTTTTGAGGCATATCTTCAAACACCATGGAAACTCCATACAAAATTAGTTGGTTCAAGAAGCCTAGTTTTATTTCATTGCATTAAGGAAGTGGTGCTTTTCAAAATTTAAGCCTTTGGTGGAGTTCTTCAAGCACCTAATAACTTTGCAACTTAATTTGGGTGACTCTTTTGGTATGTACCCAAAATATTTGTTTGGGCAGTCCTTTGTTGTTATTTTGTAACTTTCAAAGTGGTTCCATGCATTAAAATGTCATATTTTAATGGAAACCACATGTATACCCTGTCATATCATGATAATTCCAACTTTGTTCCTCCCAATCAACCATATCAAGTTGGTTATACCTACCATTCCATTCCACAAAACCTTATTGTTGTGGGTTCTCAACCTTCTCAAAATGAATACCACCCACCCCACCCTGCTCAATATTATTGGATGCCTACACATTCATATTAAAGCAACCCCAAGGGACTCATCATTTTCAAAATAAGCCTTATTTCTCTCCTACTCAACCCTAGATTTTTTATAATTTAAGTGCAAGTGAAATCATAAGCATTTTGCTTGATTTCAATAGATAGCTTTAGGATCTTTGTAGAAAATAAGATTTTAACTACAACAAGAAGAGTGGGCTAATCAAGCCTATCATATGCGGCAAGAAGGCTATTTCCCATGCCATAATATTTTTTTCCATCAAGCTCATTATCCACAACAGCAAAATCTAGACACTCAATGGAGGTCTGGGCAGCAATTGGAGGCGTAAAGAAGGAAACAAGAAGAGTGTACAACAAATGATTTTTTTGCTAGGAAAGAAAAAATAAAACTTCCCCTTGTTCTAGCACAAGTGCCTGAGACTTAGGCATCCCCTTTTGTGGCTAGTTTCAAGCAAGCACCTCCACCATTTCAAAAACATCCTGCTAAGGAGGAGGTAAGAAAGCATAAATTTGTAAGTTTCAAGAACCCTAACAAGCCTCTTGAAACTTCTATTATCCCTCCTTTTTTTCCAAAAGCCTATTGTGAAAGAGGTTTGCAAGCACAAAATTTGTATTTTCAAGAATCCCAATCAGCCCCTTCAAACTCCCATTCAACCTCTTGTTCCATCAAGCAGATCTTCTATGTTGGAGATCCTATGTTTTGCGAGCCTCCATTCCTCACAAGAACCTATCATTGAGGAGGTTATTGTTGTGGATCCTTCATGTGCTCAAAATCATGAGTGTCTTACTTTGCTACAAGAAAAAATTGAAGATGAAACAGTTTTACAACAACAAGGCATTAAAAAGGTAGAAAAATTGATACAATAGAGGAATCGGGCCTCTCATTTGATGGCCTTCCTTGTTTTGTTGAATGAGGAAGATAAATCAGCTATACCTACATCAGTTGAAGCCTCCGAACAACTTGTTTGGGCTTGATGGTTGAAGGTAGCTCCATGGTTTTGGATTAGAAACAACAGATGCGTTTAGCCCCTATTATAGTGGATGAAGATCCATGATCTATTAAGGTGTACAACTCTAAGGTGCAGGATCTCTTTTGGGATGATTCAGAAATTTTTTTCTCAAGCTTGGATGTCAATCTTTCACCTCCAAAAGAGCATCTTTCTGAGCAACAGTATAAGAATGAAGAAACAACAAAGGATGTTGCAACCATTACATTCCATGAGTCTAATTTTTTTGTAGCTATTTGCCAAGAAAGAATCAAAACCAAGAGGAAATTTAAAGAATTTAGTTCTTCACTTGAAGTGTCTCAAAAATCTGAGTTTTGTGTTGATGAAATGTGCATCAATACAAGTAATTTTGTATTTATTGAGAAACCACATATTTTTTTGGAGGGTGATGCTCTCATTGCTCAATTTTTTTGTATGCCTGAGTTAAAAAAAAAAAATTGTGAGGTGCATGAGGAAGGTCTTTCTTGTGCAAATCAAAAATCAGATTTGGCATATTTTGCATCACCATGTCAACTAGAAACATTATCCTTTTATTTTGGCTCATGCATTATGGAGTTCACTAATGGTGACATCAGCCCATCCTTTTGTGAGGTGATTTCTCTTCCCTCTAAAAAAGGTTTTCTCTTGGATGTTGGCCTATCTTCAAAACAATTCACCCCTATTGCTCTATGTTCAATTGAGGCCCTAGTGTTAGATGAGTCTAACACTTGCATCATATGGTTCCCTTATAATGGAAAAATTTACAATGAATTAATCCTTCGCCTTGCAAGCATTTTGTGCAGTTACATGTATGTTGCAGCAATTTTCAATGGTTGCAGCTAGGTGAGGCTTGCAACTCTGGTTTGAGGAAGATCATCTCCTTCAAAAGGTTCATCTTTGATAGAGGCAAGCTTCCATTCTTTTATTTTTGTTAATGTAGTGTATATGTTGTAAATATTTTATTTCCATGAAGTACATTTGCACACCCTGCATTCTCCTTAAGGAAATTTATGTTCTAGCTTTCATGCTTTCCTCCAAGTGGTACTGCACATGTTTTGTTTTTCTTTGAGGAGGCCTATTTGTTGAAGTTTTCCCTTCATGACTTTGTTCCCAATGGACCGATAAGGCATCTAGATCCCATGATTAGTAGGCAATCATCCCATAGAAGTCGCCATTAATGTTGTCATTTCATGCCACCCTTTTATGGCCCATCACTGATATTCAATCTGTGAAATTCCCCATGGGCCATCTTGCATTTTTTCCCCTTGAAGTTTTCTTAAATTTTTTTGTCCCATAATTTTGGTTTTTAGGCTATCTCTTACCCGCTTCCTTCATGCCCTCCCCATCGCTCCCTTCCTTCCCCTTTTTCTTCAATGTCATTTTTCCTTTGCTCCTACCTCTTACCTCTTACCTTATTTAGGTAAGAGGTAAGGCTTCCTCCCGACCTCAGACCTCTAACAGTCCAAGGTCTGACCTCATAAATTTTGTATCTTTTCACTTCTTCCTTCTCCCTTCTCACTTTCACCCTTTTTCTTTAAAAATTCGACTAAGTTTTTATTTTTCGGGTTTCATCCTTCGGCATTCCCCTCTACCACTTACCCTTCATCAGTAAAAGGTATCTCATCCTCCCGACCTTCGACCTTCAATGGTCTGAGGTCTGACGCCCGATGTCTCCTCTCTTCATCACAGTTTCCAACTCTCTTCTTCATTTGGCATGAGGTAAGCGGTAAGGCGAATTCTCGACTCCCAACCACCCACTCACAGACGTCTGACAATGTGCTCATTTTGGGGACTTTGGACAAAAAAAAATTATGCTTGTAAAGTATTTTTTTGGGCCTGACAACCCGACCATCCTACATTTTGATGTGTTTTCTAGGCTACACTTTTTAGGCTCTATTTGACTTTTCAATTGGTAGATCTTATTCATGAGCTTCAAGGATGACATTAATTCCCTCTCATACCTTCTTCAAGTGGATTTCATGGGTTCCCATACCCATTTATTTCTCTTTGTTGACTTCTTGGTGGATCTATGCCCTAGTCGCATATTTCACATGATTACTCAAATATTGCATGCATAATATTTTTTACTAACCTTGGTTAGGGTTAGGGTTCAATTTGTTTTTACTAGTTATTCCTAGTCTATAAAGGAAAAAAATCCATTCATTTTAAGGGTTCTTCTTCCTTTGGTTCCTTTGGGGTTTTTCTTTTGTGGACTTGCATTTTGCATCTATTCCATTGTAAAGATTGTCCTTTTTTCCTCTACATTAATGAATTCAATCAAGCTTCCTCTTCTCAGCTCTTTTGTGTTTGATTAAGTTACTACCTTGCATATCTAAGGGTTTATTGTGTTTTCATGCATGTATGTTTGTGTTTAATGGTTTACAGTTATTATTTTGAGAAACCTTTATTTCCTTCCAGCACCTTTTCAAAGCCTAAACTCCATATTTGCCTCTAAGAATCGATCAAATAGATATTTTTGAAAATCTCCTTAACCCTCTTCTTTCATGTAATATGCAATCTTGGTGTATCACCTCCATTTTCCCTTTCATGTTCTCCTTCTCTCATTTTCCTTGTGATTTATTAGTGGTAGGTATTCATGTGTTGGGTTGGACCAACACATTGCACTGGGATTGAAAAAGGAAGTCGCCCTTCTTTGGAGATTCTACCTCATATGCACAAAGGTCCCACACCTTGTGGTCATTTCCATTGTTTCATTAGAATGTTGGGTTTTGTGCTCAACAGGGTACAATTTCATGTGACAACAATTAACTTGGAAGGAGAAATTAAATTAGAAGAAACTTGCACAAAAGTAATTGGAAAAACTAATCAAGGAGCTTGATGGATCTAATTAGATGTTACTAGGTCCAAAACTTCAAGTGGAGGAAGCCAAAATAATGGAGAAAGTAATGGAATAAAATTTTAAATCTGAAATGGATAGATGCATGAATCTTGAGGCAGAAATGATTGCTTTGAGAAACTATTTGGAGAAATCTAAGGAGCATGTTCAAAAAGGAATGAAGCTAAAAGGTGGTTCTAAAATTTTGGATGAACTATTGAGTACAAAAAAGCCAGCTAATAAGGAGAAATCATGCTTAGGGTTGGAGAAAGGACAGAGTTCTTTTGTTGATGCTTTTATAAACTTATATGAATGATTTAGGGTAGGAGAAAAGTATGAATCTATCAATGAAAGTGATTGCAAAGGAAGTGAACTCAAATATAAATTTGTAGAAGCTAAGAAAACCAAGGAAGAAAAGAAGCTTGTTGCAAACAAGAAGGATAACAAATCTTCTCAAAATCCTCAAAAGATAAAGCAAAATTTTAGAAGGACTGATGTTGATGGATTCACAAGAGTGCATGATCCAAGGAGGTCAAGACAAAGAAGATCACCTCATCCAACTCAAGGAAATTCTATGATCAAGTATTCATCATACTTATATGGTTATTTCTATGCTTGTAATCAATTTGGTCATAGGGCTAGAGACTGTAGAGTTGTCCCTAAAAGGAGTACAAAATTTGTGAGCAAAAAAAAAAATTCTCCTTTGATGGATATGAATATAGTCTGTTACAACTACAACAATCTTAGTCACAGCAAAAAATTGTAGAACAAAACCAGTAATACCAAATGTAAAGATTGAGGAAAAGAAATATTTACCTCCTAAGTCAAACAAATAATCTGAAAATAAGGAGGATAAGGTAGAAAATACTAAAAATAAATCTAAGAAGGTGTGGAAGGAAAAAGAACAAAGTTCCACACAATCAATGATTGCTCAAACAACATTGCATACTAAAAATAAAAATTTATGGGTAATAGATAGTGGTTTCTCCGAGAATATGATTGGAGACAATCAATTTCATCAAACTCAAAAAATACAATGGTGGATCTATGAGTTTGGGTGACAATATAGCAATCAAGATAGTTGGAAAAGGCATCTTGAGTCTAGATGGCAAAAATCCCACAAAGGATGTCTTGTATGTTGAAGAATTGAAGCACAATCAGATAAGCATGAATCAAATGTGTGAAAATGGCTATAAAGTCATGTTTGATTTTGAAGGCTACAAAATCAAAATGAATGGAAAAATAATTGCACAAGGAGCACGAACTAATAGCGATATTTATAATATTTGTGAAGTGAAAGGTCAAAGTTGTTTGATAGGACAAGCTAATGAAAGTTGGCTATGGCATAGAATATTAGGCCACATAAACTTTGATAATTTGGTAAAGGTAAGTTCAAGAGGTCTAGTAAGACACATGCCTAAATAACCAAGCCTTCAAATGTCATATGCAAAGAATGTCAATAGGGAAAGCAAACAAAGACTAGTTTTTCAACCAAGGAATACTCAACTACTAAATCATTGCAATTGGTCCATACCGATTTGTGTGGACCTACAAGAATAAGAGGTCTAAAAGGTGAAAGGTATTTCATGTTTCTAGTTGATTACTACACAAGAATTACATGGGTGACATTTTTGAGACAAGTCACAAGCATTTGAAAGATTTAAGATATTCATGAAAATGGTTGAAAAGGAGACAAGTAGAAGGATTAAATGCTTAAGGTCAGACAAAGGAAGATAATTCACATCATGTGAATTTTTTGAATACTATGAGCCACATGGAATCTAGAGACATTTCTTAGCACCAAGAACTCCATGGAAGGATGGATTTGTAGAATAAAAGAATAGACTGGTGAAGGATATGGCCAAAATAATGTTGAATGAGGCCAAATTAGCTGATATGTTTTGGAGAGAATTAGTTCATACTACTGTATATATTTTGAAAAGATTCCAAATTAGAGCACACAATGATACTACCCCCTTATGAATTGTGGTATGGCAGGCCTACATCCATGAAGTACTTCAAAGTGTTTGGCAGCAAGTGCTACATCAAAAGAAAAGATGATAGTTTGGGAAGCTTTGAATCAAGTAGTGATGATGGAATATTTTTAGGATATTCTACTCAAAGAAAATCTTACAAGTGCTACAACATCAGGCTAAGAAAGATTATGGGGTAAAATTACAAATTTGTGTCACACTTTCAACTAACTTATCAAAACAACTGAATTTAATTATTTCTAACTAAAATTCAATTTTGGTCAAACATATGATCTAGTAAGATTCATTATAGCTAAGTTAGATACTTCCACAAATTTTTCAACTAAAATTGTTTGCTAAAAATATATGGACCACCACTTTGAGGCCAATTTACCAAAAAAATAAAATTATTTGAAAAACTCGATGTTTCAATAACTCCTACTCATGTAAATAATATTTTCTTAAAAATATAAAAAATACCCTTTTGTAGATCCATAAGTGCAATTTTCAAAAATATATTTATTTAATAGTTTAATTATTATTTATTATTTATTTTTTATTTTTACTAAAATTAGGTTATCAGCACAAATTATTAGTTTGAATACCATTCCAAGGAAAAATACTAAAACTTATTTTAAAAACTTGAAAAAAATATGATGCACTAGATAAAAGAATCTATATCAAGATGGTATAATTTTTTTCCATTTTAGATAAATATTTAATATGAAAGTTGACGTCGAATGGAAACAACTATTTTTTGATACAAACACACTTTAATATTTATTTAAAAATATATATTTATCAAAATTTGAAAAAATAATATCCATGCACTAAAGTCTCAAGTTATAAATACACACAAACAATTTGAAAGAAAAAACATAAAATTTACTATAAAAATTTTGGCGTCTCATGTAACTTCATTTTTCAACATTTAATTAGCAACTAAATTATAGTGTTAATTTATTAAAAACTAGTTTAAAATAATTTTAAATTTTTTTTTAAATATAAACATAAAATATACTAAAAAATACACATTTTACTAGTTTACATCATTTCAAAATTCAAAACATATATGCCACTTTTTAGTGATTCAAGTTTAAAACTTGGATTAGTGTTGGTTGTTTCCTTTATAAAGTGTGACATGGCCTTGTGATTTTACCCTATGGAAAGTATCAATGTCAAAATTGATGATAAAATAAAGCATACCAAACCTAATGAGAATGATTTTGATGATGAACCAGATTCTGATGAACCAACAACTAGTCATGAAGAAGAATATGAGGAAGTAGAAGTTGAGAAGGCCCCTACAAAGTATGTTCAAAAGGATCACCCCACAGATCAGATAATTAGGGATAAAAATGAAGGAGTTCAAACTAGAAGAAGACTTGTAAAATATAAAGAAAAGTAAATTCTGCTCTCATGTCACAAAATATAATTAGAAAAAAATGGGTGTTTAGAAACAAAATCAATGAGGATGGATTTGTTGTGGGGAATAAGGCAAGATTAGTGTGCAAAGGATATGCACAAGTTGAAGGCATTGAATTTGAAGAAACATTTGCACCAGTAGCTAGATTAGAATCAATAAGAATGTTTCTTGAATTTTTAGTTTACAAGGGATTAAAAGTGTATCAAATGGATGTTAAATCTACATTCTTGAATGGAAACCTAAAAGAGGAAGTTTACATTGAACAACCAGAAGTTTTTTCAACTGTCATAAAAAGAAGACTATGTTTACAAATTGAGAAAGGAATTGTATGGTCTAAAGCAAGCACCACAAGCATGGTATTCCAAACTAGACCAGTACCTACAAAAACAAGGATTCAAAAATGGATGTGCAAATAGCAATTTGTATTTCAAATCTGAAGTTGAGCATATGATTATTTTTGTTGTTTATGTAGATGGCATAATATTTGGAGGTAGCAATGATAAAATGTGAAGAAAACAATTCTACACATATGCAAGATGAGTTTTAAAATTTTAATGTTGGGAGAGCTTATATTTTTCCTTAGCTTACAAATTGCACAAAGTGATAGAGGAATGCTTATATCTCAAACCAAGTATGCTAAGGAAATGCTAAATAAATTTGGTATGGAGGATAGTAGAGAATCAATACCCCCATGATTATTGGCTACAAATTGAGTAAATCAGATGAGTCACTAGATGCAAATCAGACTATGTATAGGTCAATGATCGGTAGCCTACTATACTTAACTGCATCAAGATCAGATATAATGCACGCAATATGTATGGTAGCAAGATTTTGGGTTGCACCAAAGGAGTTTCATGTCAACATTGTGAAAATAATTTTAGGATATATCAAGAGTATAGTTGATTATGGGCTATGGTATCCTAAAGGCAAATATTTTACCTTGACAACATATACATATGTTGATTGGGTAGGAAGTGTTGATGATCGGAGAAGCAGTAGCGGTGGAGCATTTTTCTTAGGAGACAGACTTGTGTCTTGGATGAGCAAGAAGCAAGAATCATTCACTCTCTCCACAATGAAAGCAGAGTATAGAGAAGCAACATCTTGTTGTACTCAAGCTCTTTGGATGAAGTAGACATTTAAGGACATCAAGGTAGATTATAGTGAACCTATCTCTATTCTTTGTGATAATTCAAGTGCCATTAAAATTTCAAGAAGTTTACATTGAACAACCAGAAGGTTTTCAGCTGTCAGAAGAAGAAGACTATGTTTGCAAATTGAGAAAGTAATTGTGTGGTCTAAAGCAAGCACCACAAGCATGGTATTCCAAACTAGACCAATACCTACAACAACAAAGATTAAAAAATGGATGCGCATATAGCAATTTGTATTTCAAATCTGAAGTTGAGAATATGATTATTGTTGTTGTTTATGTAGATGGCATAATATTTGGAGGTAGCAATGATAAAATGTGAAAAATATTTTCTACACATATGCAAGATGAGTTTTGAAATTTTAATGTTGGGAGAGCTTATATTTTTCCTTGGCTTACAAATTACACAAAGTGATAGAGGAATATTTATATCTCAAACCAAGTATGCAAAGGAAATGCTGAAGAAATTTGGTATGGAGGATAGTAGACCAATTAGTACCCCCATGATTATTGGTTGCAAATTGAGTATATCAAACGAGTCACTAGATGCAAATCAAACTATGTACAGGTCAATGACTAGTATCCTACTATACTTAATTGCATCAAGACCAGATATAATGCACACATTATGTATGGTAGCAAGATTTCAGGTTGCACCAAAGGAGTCTCATGTCAACATTGTGAAAATAATTTTAGGATATATCAAGAGTACAATTGACTATGGGCTATGGTATCCTAAAGGAAAATATTTTACCTTGACAACATATATAGATGTTTATTTGGTAGGAGGTGTTGATGATTGGAGAAGCAGTGGTGGTGGTGCATTTTTCTTAGGAGATGGACTTGTGTCTTTTATGAGCAAGAAGAAAGAATCATTCACTCACTCCATAGTAGAAGTAGAGTATGTAGCATAAACAACTTTTTGTAATCAAGTTATTTGGATGAAGTAGACACTTAAGGACATCAACGTAGAGTATAGTGAACCTATCTCTATTCTTTGTGATAATTCAAGTGCCATAAACATTTCAAAGAATCCAATGATGCACTCTAGAAAAAATCACATCTCTATCAAGTATCACTTCATCAAAGAGAATTTTGCAAACAAGGAGGTTACCATGGACTATGTCCCCACAAAAGAGAAAGTAGTTGATATTTTCACCAAGCCTCTTCCTGCAGAGCAATTTGAATATCTAAGGCAGAAGTTGGGAGTAATTTCTCCCACATCATATCACTAAATATCAGTGATAGGGCATGAAGCCATGGGTTGCTTCATTGATTATTTCTTCATACCTAGACAAGGACAGAAAGATCAAGTCAAGTAAACTTGTTTTACAAATTTCTAACGACTTGATGGTTGCAAATTTCAGGATCCCCACTTTCTCTTTGAACTGCTTGTCAAAGGGGGAGTATTCTTTTAGGGGGACTGTGCCTTTTACCATTGATTTCAAAGTGGGAGAAGAGGAACAAATGCTCAATTATTGACAAAAGTGAAATTGTACATGGATGTTGATCTGGAAGATGTCAAGGTGTGCAAATCATAATTTGAGATACATCTGGTTGAGCAAATCTTGTTGAGCATTAGGTTTTTCCATCAATGACAAAGGGGGAGATTGTTGGTATATTATTGTCATTGATGTCAAAAGGATATAATACAAAGGTGAAATGGAGCTAATGTAAAGGAGGAGATTGTAGCAATGAGCTTGATTGAAGTTAAAAGAAGATCTGTGTAATACTAGATAGAAGAGGGGTAAAAGAATTAGCTAAATTTGTGATAAGATTGAAAGTTTTGAAGTTCGATCTTTAGGCTTATCACTTACCAAATGTGTTTGAAAAATACATAAAAGCATTGAATTTTGTTGGTAATTGGACTTCGGAGGTTCATCATAACCTTTACTTAGTTTGCGGTAGTGGGTGTAATTGTATGAAGTATCCAATAACTCTAATCCCAAAAAAGGATTTGGTGTTCCCAGCTTCAACATTCGTAGGTCGAGAGGGAAGCTTGCACATTACCGAATGGAGTGATGAATTGTATGAAGGAAGGGAGGATCCTAACTAGTGAAAGGACTTTATTCTTCACTATTCTAAGGTATGGTTGTTGATCTACTTGCTTGAGCTCTGTGTAGTATGGTGATCATGGGATTATCGACACCTGATAGACAATAGAAGGTAACAAGATTTTACATCTGCTGAAGTTTTTCACATGGCATAGGTTGATAGGTGGCACCCACCCGCCATCCCACCAAATGAATGCATTTACTAGGGTTAACCCCATGGTCTAGCAGGAGTTTGATGTGTGGCATGGAAAAATAGGTAGAAGGCTTGGCATAAAACCTACAGAAAAATAAGGGTAAGTGCAAGAAGTTGAGTCCATGAAACGTGGAAGTTTTTGCCTTAGCCAAAAAATGAAATTGACATTGCAAAAAGGGGATCTCGTTTAGCTTTGGGATCCCAAGCCTCATGCTAAACAGGATCTCGTTTATCAAAGTATCCCAAACCGACGGATGGGAAACGAGATCCCGATTTTTATAAAATTGGATCCCTTTTTTTATAAATCGAGATCCCATTTGTAAAAAATAGGATCTCATTTTCAATTTGTATTTATTTTTAAAAAAATGAAACTCACTCATTAGCAACTCAGGATTGCAGTTTAGTAGAGAGAGTGGCAACAAATGACAGTGACCTCCGACCTCCAGGTACACTTCCACCTTTTCTATTTGTGATTTTTTAGCTTTTCTTTAAATGTATAATAGAAACGTAGGTTTTAGCATTATTTTTTCAATTTATTTATCATTTCATGTATTTTATTTAGTTGTAATAGGACTATTGATAAATTGTAGAGGTAGAAGAAAAAACCAAAATGAAACCTTGTAGAAATGAAAAAATCATCTTTGAGTTGTATGTGAAGAACAAAATTCAATTTTCGAAGCCTAAATTGTTCAATCAAACAAAAACAAATTGCATTTGAAAAACCTAATTTGAAATTAAAAGAAAACAAAAAAAATTGCATGGAAACCCTAATTTGAAATTGAAAGAAAATAAAAAATATCATTGAAAACCCTAATTTGAAATGAAATAAAAAAAAAAATTGCATTCAAAACACTATTTTTTCTTGAAACCCTAAATTCAATTCAAACAAAAAAATTTGCTAATTTACCCAAATTGAAATCAAGCAATTTTTTTGCATTCAAATGAAAAACTTGATTTCAAGCTCAAGAATATTTGATAATGGAAAAAATTGATTTGCATTGATTAAATGTTTTAAATTGAATGTATTTGTATTGTAAATTAGGGTCAAGTTGATATTAACAATAAAATAGGATTTGATAAATATTATACATTTAAATGTGTATTCATCAAGAGACACAATCAATTAAACGTTGCATGAACATAGATATAATTAGAATAGAAAACAATATATGTTAAAATTTACTTTTGTACTTAGTGGATCATTAGAATTGATAAATTTTCAATTTTTGTTTGCAAATTTAATTATAAAATTCCTAAATCCTTGTATTCTAAGAGGTAGGCGCCCAATATCCAACCCACAAACTGCATTAAATATTAGATAATGATTAGGCATGAATCCCAAGTAAATCCCAACATGGTACGACCTTCTTGAGGGGTGATTTTCTACTTAAAAATCAAAAACATAAAACTAAAATCTAGAAACTTCAAGGTGGGGTCACCTCAAACATAGAATCAAGATGAAAAAATACCCATAATCAAATTAGAATTACCCTTAAAATTGTTAATGATTTTCACCTACATCCATGACTGAACCAGCAACAATCAAATGTGGAAATAACATCTAAATCTTCAACATTGAGGCTCAATGTGCACTTCTGAATGAAGCACACTCTCAATCCATCATCTAGGGAACCATAGTTTCAGGGCCGAAGAGTGGAATAGAATTGCTAAGCTTTCCCTTAGCCGAATTCTGGATTTCAAACTAGCAGCATAAATTTTCTTTCCAAAACATAACATAATCAGCTCTCCACAATGTAGCAATATATAAGTTTCAATGGGCAAATGAAACACTTTGAATTCCAAGAAGTTGAATCACTTCAACTTCCCAAGGGATGCCACCTTCAACCATTCACTTTATTGTGAAATAGTAGAACACTATTTCCCTTCCCTTTAGATGTCCATTCCTATTTGCAACAATAAAGCATTTAATAAATCATTAAATGCTCAACATGACCCCTTAATGTCCCCTCTTCAAAACAACATGAATTTATCACTCCTAGGCATGGGGGAACAACTTAAAAACATGAAATTAACTAAGTATAACACTTAGTCCAAGGATATAACCAAAACCAAAGCCAATACTGAAACTGATGGATTACCACAAATAGCATGATGGCCTGAGCTGAACTACAAATGATGATACTGCTAAGATTAGACTTACTAAAATAGCCACTACCAAAAATAGTAAGTTCACTTCAACTCAACAGAAAGCCAAACTGATGGGTCACACTGCACTGCAGAAGATTGAGTTGCTGCTAGAGTGATTCTTCTATAAATATACTTACCAACAATAGCATATTGCTATAAATAGTAAGTTTGCCAAAACCACATCTGTATGCCAACTAAGCAGTATCATGACTTACTATAAATAGTAAGCGTTTCTCAATATATTTTAAGCACAAACCGGACAACCATCATGACTTACTATAAATATTAAGTGCCCAAAAAGGATGTCAAATTCAAATGCAAGTTACCCCATCCTAAAGCTCTTCAAAAACCTAGAAAGCTCCACTAGACTAGACATGCATCAGAAAAACACACATGCAAACCCTCAAAACTGCATCTGAAACCTCCTATAAAATAGGAAACCCTAATTTCCCATTCTTCTTAGCCTATGAGTTTTTGGAAATAGGCTACAACCAATTGTAGAGATTAGGGCTAAATCAAGGACATTACAGTTTTCCCTTCCCAAAATTGCTTGTCCTCAAGCAATGCCACTGCACTTGAAGAAAAAAAATTGATCCTTACTACGCCAAGTCAGATCCCAGGGTCCCAAATCCATCTTTGGGAGGACCCACCCTAATGATGTTGCATCACTCTAATCACACAAGAAAAACCAACACTCCAAATCTGCACTAACCCTCCTTGTAACCCCAAGGAGTCACCATATTTGAAACCCAAACTGATAGACCTAGAAGAACTGATGTAAGAAAAAACTTGCAGCATCTCATGTCCCGAAAACTCTGAGGAGTCAAAAAAAACAATACCACAATCTAACACATTCCTGAGCAATAAGGAATATAATTTTCTCAATTCAAAAGCATGCTCCATATCATAACTTCTCATAGCACCAAGCAGAGTCACGACAACATATGTGACTCTTCCAACACTTCTTGCAAAGGAAAGAGCAACTCCTTGCAAGAGATCCCCCATCACATCCTCAAAATTTTGTGAAGATGTATAGTGCCTTTTTTGAAAAAAACTAATATAATTGAGATGACTCCATGAAAAACTAACAAATTTCACCCCACGAGTCTCCAATTGGTGGACCAAATCAGTTTCTAACTTACTGCCCCAAACACTAGTATAGTAGAAAACACAGAGAAAACCATTGTTGAACATTAGAGAACATCCCATACATGAATTATGGTTGTACTGTAACAATCCTTTCCTCATTTGAGGCTTAAAATAATTCCTATTAGTATACTGAAAGGTCATAAAATAGAAACACCAACCAACTAACAGGTCTGATTTAGACAATTTGAAATCTAATTTATGAAAAATCAACATCCCCAAAAATAAGCAGCAGCTGCAACAAAAGAATCTCTCATTAAAATTGGCATAGCTGCTCATGAACAAGGCTAGTGGCTTCTTCAATAAAGGTCCCAATTCCACCAAAAACCAACTTCCAATCATATTTCCACCCCAAAACACCAATTTATGATCAGAAATAAAAATCCAATAATAGGAAAAGAAGGTAGCAGCAATCATAGAACTGAAATTTTTACACTTATCTCTCCAACCAACCTTCTTTTTATGCTTACCATTCTTCATTAAAAAATACTTGAGATCCCAAATACTAACTTTCAATTGGAGACAAGTCCCAACACAAGAGCTGGTGATCTCAACAACATTTTGAAAACAATATGTTGGTTTATCCCTTTTAGAATTTTCAATATTATCTTTTTGCCAAGTAATGCCAGGATCCCATACTATCAACAATTTAGTACCATTTCTCAAACAAAGAATTTTTCTCACATGAATCATCTGATTATCTCATTCCATCTGGATAAACACTTCTTGAAACTCCAAGAAGTAATCAACAAACCTATGTTCGTTGAAGAAATGGAACCCAAAAACTTATGTCATATATTGCCGAAAAAATTCCATGAACCCTTCATCAAATACAATTTTCAAATATATCACTCTAAGAGAAGGTGGTGATGAACTAAAATCTGACAAGATTCTCACAAACATCCTCATCAAAAAATAAATAGAACCTTCATCATCATGACCATCAACTCTTTGTTGATGAACAATAAGAATGTCCTCATTTATTTGTGTTCCAAGAGTTACCAATTCTTATTGAGTGGGTGCACTATGAGCAGCAGTAGATTAAACTTCATGCAACTCTCGTATCAACTCTCCAACACTAGAAGACAAACTCAAATTTTCTCCTTCAGTAATCTTTGAAGCAATTCCTTCATCAATATCAAAAATAGGATTTACATAAACCTTATTAGCACATTCTTCATATAACAAGTTGTCAAAAGCCTGAAAAACTTGTTGACGATAATTTGAATACTTTGGTTTCTCATGACAGCATTCCAAATCATATGTTTCTTGTATTAGATCAAGCTCATCAAGAATTACCTGAAGCTCCTCAGCTCTTCTTTTGTTTTCTTTCTCCCATGAATAATAAACAGTAGAAATCTAATTCTATGCTTCAATTAGAGTCGCATGCACTTCTTGCAACTTGGCTTTGGTGAGCTCGTTACACTCCAATGCCTTGTCGAAAATTTTGGCCACTTTGTCTTTAACACGAATGATGTGCAAAAGACTTGGTTTGATTTCCTCCAAGGAAAATTTAATGAACTTCATATCAGCAATGGAAATGAAACATACACCTTCTCCTCTAGGCACAACATAAATCAAATTTTCAATATGTTGATGCAATTCATCAAGTTGTAACAAAACTTGAATTCCATTTTCAATAGATTGTGAGCTTGAACTACAATCTTCATATGCTGGCTGAGATGTTGTAGGACAGCTTTGATGGACAAAGATTTTAAAAATCGTTTGAGATTCACTTCCCAACTTGTCTCGCATGTGATGGACACTCTTCATCATTCCATCCATAGTGCCTTCCAATTCCTTAGCTTTTTTCCTTAGCTTGTTTTCAGGTGAAGAGAAATATGCCTTATGACTACTAGAAACATCTCTTTCCACATTATTTTCTACACATGATTCAAGGGAGTCGGTCAAATCAATTTTGTAGTGGGAAGAGACTTCATCTTCCTCTTTCTCTTGGATTTCAAACAAGCATCCTGCCAAATTGTGAAAAGGCAATTCGTTGGTTGAACACATATCTTCTACCAACCGAACTTCTCCTTCATTTGGATCTGCACTTATGATTTCATCATGCAAAGCCATGTCAACTATTGTTTTTAGAAGTTCTTCTCTTGGATTTTTAACTTGAGGCTCCTTAACACCTGTTGACTCATTGTTCTCTACTGCAGGATAGATGGAAACTCCTTGAACATTTACTGTGAATTTGAAGGGATTCCAACTTTCATCCTCCTCTTCAGCTTCGGAAATCTCCTCTTTGTCCTCAACAGTCTTCTTCAAAAATGGCTTCAATTTTTCTTCACATTGAATGAAAAGTTCTTTGACTAACAAATCAGCAATAGGAGAAATTTTCTCTTCACATTCATAGGCATTCTTAAGAAGGGATTGAACACTTTCAGGAAGAGTATCAGCTTCTTTGATGGTGTCAATTAGAACATTTTTAACAGCTGCAAATACCCCCTCTTCCTGCTTACTCCAAGTTGAAGTGAATAGATAATCAAACAAATGATAAATCTGATTTTCCATTCCCAATTCTATCATAAGGATGTAAGTTCTTATTTTTGAAAATTTCTTTAGGATAGCAGCTCTTCTTGGAAACACAACACTCCCTATTTCATCCATATCTTGAAAACTCTCCACAATCATACTTAATATGGTCTTCATAGTTTCTTCATCATAGGGCAATTGTGGCTTCACAATTCTTATCACTTCCATGAAACAAGAAGAAATCAGCAGCTTAATTTCTTCATCTGGATGCATCAACCAATAGGGTTGATTCAAAACATTAACTGCAAGAGTTAATGCCAACTGCATTTCCTTTGAAATTGATGGCTTCACTTGTCTCAGATATTATTCTAACAAATGAAGAATATTCTCTTCATTTCCTCTTGACTAAAATTCTTTCCCAACTCTCTTTCCAACCAAAAAGAGAGTCTCTGCCAACTTCCTTTCTTCTTCATTAGCCATACCTTATTCTGACAAGACAAGGTCTCACAAACCTCTGGAAACATGTCAACTTTCAATCTTTTAAAGCTGAAACTAAACTCTATTTTGATTTCTGATGTAGTTTTGGTCTTCTCTGACTCTCATCTAATAACTAAAGCATTGAAAACTCATAGGATGAGAGGAAAACAGGCTCTGATACCACTGAAATATAATCTCTCAATTTTTTTGATTTATAAATGAACATTTACAATGTAACCAAGCACCCATTAAGGTTAGCATAACTCAAAACGTGCATGAAAGAACTCTAACCAAGAATGTACCCTAAAACCACTTAAGGAGGAGGGGCGGGCATATGATCAGAGGATCCCTAGGATCTACTAAATCAAATATAACAATGATTACATTGAAAGAGATAGATTAAACTCAACACCAAGAATGTGCACTCAAGATCCTTTGCATATGCGAGGTGCTAACATATGGTGGAGTACTAATGCTGAAATTGAATGTAACGAAGGTGGATAACCAGCCAAAGGAACTTTCCATGCTACCACCAAACAGTGGGGGGAAAAAAATACAATTAAAATATTTCTTCTGTTGCGGCAAGCATCCACTCAACAGTGGGAATTCTCCACTTGACAGTGGGTGAGAAAGAGAGATACAAATTTTTATTCTCCACACTAGCGGTAATCCAGCCAAGGGTTAAAGTGTTTGGATTAGGAAATCACAAGTAAATGCAGTATGAACAATGACTAGATTAGTAATACTAAATCTCAGCCTTACAATGAAATAAATCTGCAATTTTCATGTGTTACAATGATATAATCAATGCAAACTTCTGAAGAATGTTTATTACAATATATAATCTTCTCAATCACCAAGATAGAAGCCAAAATCTGAATGTTTAACAATCCGATATGCATAAATAGCAGACTAAAATTTTCAATCAACAAACATGTAAATCAAATGAAATGCTCATAACTCTCCAAATATACCTCTGAATGATGTAAAATAAATTGTAGAAGTATTCTAAGAGGTAGGCGCCCAATATCCAACCCACAAACTGCATTAAATCTTAGAGAACGATTAGGCATGAATCCCAAGGCAATCCCAACATGGTACGGCCTTCTTGAGGGGCGATTTTCTACTTAAATATCAAAAACAACAAACTAAAATCTGCAAACTTCAAGGTGGGATTGCCTCAAACATAGAATCAAGATGAACAAATACCCATGATCAAATTAAAATTACCCTTAAAGTTGTTAATGATTTTCACCTACAACCATGACTGAACTAGCAACAATCAAATCTGGAAATAACATCTGAGTCTTCAACATTGAAGCTCAATGTGCAATTCTAAATGAAGCATACTCTCAATCCATCATCTAGGGAACCATATTTTTAGGCTCGAAGAGTGGAATAGAATTGCTAAGCTTTCCCTTAGCCGGATTCTGGATTTCAAACTAGAAGCATAACTTTGTTTTCCAAAACATAACATAATCAGCTCTCCACAATGCAGCAATATATAAGTTTCAATGGGAAAATGAAACACTTTGAATTCCAAGAAGTTGAATCACTTCAACTTCCCAAGGGATGCCACCTTCAACCATTCACTTTATTATGAAATAATAAAAAATTATCCCCCTTCCCTTTAGATGTCCATTTCTATTTGCAACAATAAAGCATTTAATAAATCATTAAATGCTCAACATGACCCCTTAATGTCCCCTCTTTAAAACAACATGAAGTTATCACTCCTAGGCATGGGGGAACAACTTAAAAACATGAAATTAAAAGTATAACACTTAGTCCAAGGAGATACCCAAAACCAAATCCAATACTGAAACTGATGGATTACCACAAATAGAATGATGACCTGAGCTGAACTACAGATGATGATACTGCCAAGATTAGACTTACTAAAATAGCCACTACCAAAAATAGTAATTTCACTTCAACTCGACAAAAAGCCAAACTAATGGGCCACATTGAACTACAAAATATTGAGTTGTTGCTAGAGTGATACTGTTATAAGTATACTTACCAACAATATACCTATAAATAGTAAGTTTTCCAAAACCACATTTGTATGCCAACTAAGCAGTTTCATGAGTTACTATAACTAGTAAGTGTTTCCAAATATCTTTTAAGCACAAACCAAATAACCATCATGACTTACTATAAATAGTAAGTGCCCGAAAAGGATGTTAGATTTAGATGCAAGTTACCCCATCCTGAAGCTCTTCAAAAACCCAGAAAGCTCCACTAGACATGCGTTAGAAAAACACACATGCAAGCCCTCAAAACTGCATCTGAAACCTCCTATAAAATAGGAAACCCTAATTTCCCATTATTCTTAGCCTACGAGTTTTTGGAAATAGGCTAAAACCAATTGTAGAGAGTAGGGCTAAATCAAGGACATTACATTTATTCACTTAAGCCATGTCATTTTTTCCTAGGACCTTACTATATAGATCCCCTTAAGCCATCCTATTACCCTAAACCCTAAATCCTAAACTCTAAACCATAAACCCTAACGCATTCATAAATTTTCCTATATTAATAGTTAAATTTTTTCATTAAAGTAACATGCCTTAGACATAAATGAGGCTTACACATTTTATCATTTGTATGAACAATTAGGCCATTTATATTCAATGGTTTTTAAAGGGTATTTCCTAAACATGTATCTTACATTGTGAAATTACAAATCTAATGCAGGTTCACTTATATCTTAAAGATCACATGGACCCCTTAAGACATCCTATCAGGACCCCTTAAGACATGATAAGAATAATAAATCTTTTAAGGTTCATCCCCTAGGCTTTAGGTCCCATGGTTTATGGTTTAGGGTTTATAGGGTTCATGAGATGCTTAGAATAACAAATCTATATGGGTTAATGGTTTAGGTTTTCTAGGGTTCATGAGATGCTTAGAATAAAAAATCTATATGGGTTAATGGTTTAGGGTTTCTAGGGTTTAGGAGATGCTTAGAATAACAAATATATATGGGTTAATGGTTTAAGGTTCATCTCCTAAGATTTAGGTCCTATGGTTTATGGTTTAGGAATTCTAGGGTTCATGAGATGCTTATAATAATAAATCTATATGGGTTAATGGTTTAAGGTTCATCTCCTAGGCTTTAGGTCCTATGGTTTATGGTTTAGGATTTCTAAGGTTCATGAGATGCTTAGAATAACAAATCTATATGGGTTAATGGTTTAAGGTTCATCTCCTAGGCTTTAGGTCCTATGGTTTAGGGTTTAGGGTTTCTAGGGTTCATGAGATGCTTAGAATAAAAAATCTATATGGGTTATGTTGGAAACAAGCTACTATGAGAGGGGGGGTGAATCAATGTTGTGTAAAAATTAACTTTATTAACCTTTATCTTCAAAGCATTAATAAAATTCAACCATAATGCATAAACATGAAGCAAATGAACACAACACCATAACACAAGGATTTTTACGTGGAAACCCTATTAGGGGAGAAACCACATTGGTTGGCCAATCCACAATTTAATCTAAGTATACTCAAATGAAGTTTATAATAAGGGGAATGCACTTGCATTCAAACACACTACCTAGAGCTCACTGCTCAAAGGGAACTCTCATTTCCTTACAAAGAAAATTAGATTAAAACCATATGAGAGTTTGAATTGAGAAAAATAGCATCTACATATGCCTGATTACAGTTTTGGTTAGGCACAATATTCAATATTTTTTCCTACAGACTAATTATGCACTTCTGCTCTGTTCTACTCACACTCGCAATACAAATTCTTGGTGCGCAAATGAAACTATACATTATCGCTCTTCTTCCCTACTCTAATTCATAATTCACATCACCACACACTTCATACTTCACACAAAATGATACAGACGATCTTATATATATATATATATATCCGTAACATAGAATTCAATTACACTTTGTTGGCTTCAATAGAACACAAAAATAATTACAACTGTCGGCTCAAATCATGAGTAATGTGTAATGCATATCCATAATGGTTGGCCACAACTTGTCTAGGATCCAAATGAAGATGTACAAACACAAAAATACTTAACCAATTACTTTCCATACATCCGTGACACAATACATTAATGAAGTTGACTCCAGTACTAGTAAAACACAGAATTAGTCAACCGGATCTTCAAAATTTCACACAAATCGATACGAGCCACTGCACTTCAATAGTAACAAAGACAATATACCAAAAAAAAAATCTTGAGATGCAAAACACAAATACATAATAGAAAATCTTCATACAGATTGGTGAACATTGAATTACAGGATACTATGTTCTTCCTTGTCAATCTTCGATTTGTCTATCGGTATGATCGAATGATGATATCTAATCATCGATTAGGGTTTCCATCAATGAAAACACCAAATGATAGTAGAAGTGTCTCTTTCTAACAATCTCCACCTTTAGCATTGATGGCAACACTTCGTAAAAAATAAATAAGTGTCGGTATAGTACCCAGATAAACTACACTGCCATCCCCAAAATTCCAAAAATACAATTCTCCCCCTAAGATGATTATGCATTTTTCACTCCACTATTCTCCCCCTTTGACATCAATGGCAAAGGAAGATATCGCATACCAAAAATGGATCAATCAATCAAAACTGTTATACAAAAATGCTTCTTTGACTTACATAAACTAAAAAAATTCTGCAAAATCTTTCTTCAGCTAGATCAAATTTGTGTCCCAAACTCTTTTGAGACTCTTCGGGATTTTTTATGTGACCACAGATCAAGTAAGACTGTGTCTCTATAGATTCCAAGTTGGCTAGATCACTAACTACCGTTGTGTATTTTCCTTCCTTTAGAACTCTTGACATTATCTCAATTTTTGCACCAATTATGCCTTTGAGTTCACATGCTCTTGCAATAATTTTTTCATTCGCATGCTTCAAGATTTTATTTTAGCTTTTTATTTTTACAAGAAAAGACATCACTTCACCTTCTATCTTTCCAACACTACCAGTTAGAGGATCAAAAGCTTCATAAATAGTACTTAACTATTTTTCCAAATCCTTAACCTTTTTCTCATTAGCTTTAGTAAATTCTAAAAAAGACAAACATGATTTGTAAATCTTTCCACCTTCTAAACAAGCATTATGTGCATTCTTCACACATGTGGCTAAAATTTTTTTATCTTTAACAATCATCTCTTTCATTCCACTAAACCTTTTGACATCAAATTCTTTTTGCACTTTCACTATAGCTGATTTTTCAAGTGACTCAAAGCGAGTACTAACTGAGATGATTTTTTTTTCAATTCACTGGATGAGGAACCAGTTGAATCTTTCACATAAGAAGGCATTATCTTTTCCAATACTCTAGATGCAATATTTATCAATTCACTATCTTCAATGTGTGACTTCAGTAGCTCTTCTTTGGATTTTTCTTAAGAAAATGATGTTACTTTCATCTTCTAGATTGGACTTAAAGTAGACAGGTCAATAGGACCTCCACTCAATTTAGTTTCCAACTCTTCCTTTTGTTCAACCAAAAATTTCTTCACTAACCTTTGTAGTGTCTCTTGCCTCTACTGGAATTGCTTTTACATCATCTTTATTCTCTTCAACTATTATTTCCTCAGTTGCAAGATATGATTTACCTTTAGGGATCTCCATTTTCTCAACTCATACATTTTCAAGTATCTCAACTTCCATAGGAATTTTTGTGTTCTCCACTGTAGGAGGAATCTATGAATCCTCGGTTGTATCAAAATTTTCTTCTTTTGCTTCCTTTTCCTGACCAGATGGGGCATCTTCAACATGTTTTTCCTTAGCAACAACATCAATTATGTCATTTAACAGTATCTCCCTTAGAATTTTCTCAATTTCTTTTGTAACTTCATTGGTTAGACTGATCATTAGCTTGTCCACCCTTTTTTTTCTTTTAAATTTCCTTTTGGCTTTATTCAAGAGTGCCTGCATGTCATCCACAGATATTACTAGAAACAATTCTACAAGAATGATTTCTCTCACCTGCTCTTCTTCTATTCTTGCATTGAGTCTCCTCATTTCTAGAATGTCGTATAGACTTTTGGGAAAATTAGGCATTATTTCAATCAAAATTTTATTGAAAATATTCATATGTTTTATTGTAGCTTCTTCAAGAATTCTTTTATCGGATTCACCAAAGGACTCATACCATTTACAAAGTGGCTTGATATTTCCATCCTTAACTAAATCATTTTCAACTTCTTCTACTGACATACCTGAATTGTCATTTTTTGTCTTCTTCTTTGCTTGAAAATCTCCACCGGAGGGTTTTCTTGTTGTAACAGTTGTTGCCTTGGTGCCTTGATGTTTGATTTCTCTGAATTCTTCATCATATTTTGTCACTTAATCCTCTTAAACTGCCACATAGACTCTTTTTCTCTTATCTTTCTTCCTCTTACCTTCTTTACCGGATCTCTTGGATTCAATTTTCACAGGGATTGATTTATAGGAGTTGAATGGGATGCAGAGCCTCTAGTTGATCTAGCTTAGGCAGATGATGTTGTAATACCAACTAATTGAGTGTTTTTTGCCTCCTTAGCTGCTTGTTTTTTTTCTTTAGCTTCTACCCTTTTCTTTCTGACTTCTTTTAATTTCTCTATGGATATGCCCAAACTTTCTACACGAACTTCTACCTATTTTCTTACTCTTTTAGCTACCACAAGTTTCATGCGCTCATTGTGCACCTGTATGTCCTTTTCAGCATAGGTACCAAACCTCTCTTCTATTTGATTCATAGATTTAATTAGCAAGTTTTGTGCATACATATCCAAAATTTTCTCTTCAACTTCATACCCCATAGGCATGATCCAGATTGTTCTGGGATCAGCAGCTTCCATCATACGTTGATCAACATCTACCATGAAGCAAATTGTATCATTTTATTTCTCTAAAATGGAGGTGGAAATCCTCTCTGGCTTGCATCATATTCTGAAAAAATTTGAAGTATCCCCAGATAGTGGCATTCTTTTTCTTTGTGTTTGCATATTTGTGATAGAGATCTCTGATCTGAGAAACTATCGGTATGTATTTTTTCCAATGAATATTTTTGAATCCCAAAACCTCACCCATGAAATAAAATAATAAGCACAAAATAAAGTTACCATACTTGAAAGACTTTTTCTTATCTTTCTAAATCTTTGCAATATTTTCCATTAGTTGAATCCTCAACAGTTCACAAAGATCATAATCTGCATTTTCTTTCACCATCTAATAGGCAACGTAAATTGTTGTGTTGGACACAGATTTGTCTCAATTGGAATCATAAATCTTGTACCTAATAACCATAGATGCAAATTTGACATCTACAGCAAATTTGACATCTACATCAACAATTTTATCAATTTTCATTGCTCTTATGTCATACGTAGAGCCTGTAGCATCAGTGACCATTTGATTTTTCACAGACTTCAGAATTGGTAATCTACCGAAAGAATTTAGACCTATTATAGCACTGATAGCCTCCTTTGTGATTTTGAATCATATGCTTAACCACATGAATTTATCATGGACTCGACTCAGAACATAACGAACCCATTCTGACTCTTCAAACATGGTAATTTTGACAATCTGTGTAAATTTCTTTGCTTCTAGGACTTTATGTTCTGGCTTTACACAAAAATATTCACCTATGATGTGATTATTATACAAATTCAGCAGTTGTGTACTTCCTAGTTCTTCAACATTCGTGTGAATATAAACCCTAAAGTCCTCTGTGTGTAACACTCCATACGAAACTGACAAAAATGCCTCAAACAGATCTGTCTCAAGAGACTTATAAGGATGCCATTTGAATTTGGGACGAGGTCTATCTTTGAATTCAACTACTAGAGGAGTATTCATTTTGACCAAATCAAAAATTCATGGATTTTTCTAATAGATATCTTTTTCGCTAGATCTTAATTTGATTGTCGAATCACTTCCATGCTTGAATTTCTCCTCAATTCACCAAAGTTCATCTTAGATCTCTCCAAACTTCTTTTCTCCAGAGATACAAAGTGAAAAAATAAATAATAGAAATGACTTTTTATCACTTGCATACCTAACCCTTTTTTTTGCAATAAATGCTTTAACCCTAACTCATCCAATCACCCTATTTTTCTGCACTGTGACGGGTAAATCTTTTGTGGGCCTCCAATACAGCATACCACTTCCTCCAATGAGTTCAACAACATTTGTTGAGCATCTATGCACCTTTTGTACACATTTGCATCCAGTGTTACTTAATGGTTAGGGGTTTGAAATATTTTCTTGACAACTCCCCCTAGTCCAAGGGCCTGAAACTAATTCTCAGAGGAATTACCAGAAGCGGGTTCTGGTGCTGGAACATTTTCTTCAATAGAGGGATCTTTCTTCACCAATTTCTTCTGCATCTGTTGTCTGACCACATCTATAGTGATTTTTCATTTTCCTTCAATGTCCTACATATTTTTCCTTTGATTTACCAAACCTTTTCTGTTCCAATAGAATGTAGCAATGTGACCAATTTTGTTGCAGTTATAGCACACAACGTTTCTCTGTCCAGACCAGTTATTTCACTGATTTTCTCTTGATCTACATTGGTTAGCATTATGGACAAGTCTATTTCATGTATAACACCTGATATTTCTATGGAATTGATTCGTCACATTTACGCATTCATTTGACTTATTACCAACCTTATGAAAATTAAAGTGCAGACCTAAGAATGATGGACCACTTTGATTCATCGTAATTCTACATTGAGCAGCCATGTGTCCAAATTTCTTGCAATTGAAATAGTATCCATTAAATATTTGAGCATTAGGTTGTCTTACCAGATACCTTTTAGATTTTTTCATTTGATTTCCTTTCCTGAATCTCCTTTGTCTAGATTTTGAACTTTCTCCTTCCTCATATCCAAGACCTCTCTTGTCGCCATTAGTCCTCTGACCTTTAATCGGCTCATCAAGCTTGGTTGAGCTAACTTTGAACTTTTCTTTGTATTCATTAGCAGCAGCAAGTTCATTTCTGAGATCATCCATCTACTTTTCAATTGCATGTTCATTGTTTTTAGATTGTTCCAGTTCATCATCCAAACAGCTGCATACTTCAGATTTTTCTTTCAAAAACTGTGCTAGATTTTCTTCATTCTTATTTTTGTCTTCAACCTCCTTAGTCATCTTCATCATGATAGATTTCATTTCATGCTTTAGGACTTTATTATCTCCAGTAATCTTTTCACATTCTTCTATCTTTTCCTTCAGGGCTTGGTTGAGTTGTTCATCTTCAATGCTCTTACTATCACTCTGCTTGATCTAATCACATAGTTCTTTTCTCTTCTCTCTAGACTGATTGATTGTGTCTTTCAAAGACTCAATGAATTTCTCAGCATCCATGAGGTTTGCTTGCAATTTCAGAACTTCAGCGTTTGACTGATTGAGATCATCCAGGGCCACCAAAAGTTGTTGTTGAAGACTGCTTGAATCCATTGAAATTATTTCCAAGATCTCCCTAAGTTTTTAGACTTCTTCTTCTGAGGAACTAGATTTAATACCAATTGTTGGAAACAAGCTACACTGGGAGGGGGGGTGAATTAGTGTTGTGCAAAAATTAACTTTATTTAACCTTTATCTTCAAAGCATTAATAACTTTCAACCATAATGCATAAACATGAAGCAAATGAACACAACACCATAACACAAGGATTTTTACATGGAAACCCTATTAGGATAAAAACCACGATGGATGGCCAATCCACAATTTAATCTGAATATAATCAAATGAAGTTTACAATAAGGGGAATGCACTTGCATTTAGGCACACTGCCTAGAGATCACTTCTCAAAGGGAAGGCTCACTGCCTTACAAATAAAATCATATTAAAACCATCTAAGATTTTGAACTGGGAAAAATAGCATCTACATATGTATGATTATTTTGGTTAGGCACAATATTCAATCTTCTATCCTACATACTGATTTTGCACTTCTGCTATGTTTTGCTCACACTCGCAATACAGATTCTTTGTGCGCAAGTGAAATTTTGCATTATCGCTCTTCTACTCTACTTTAATTCACAATTTTCATCACCACACACTTCATACTTCACACAAAATGATACGAATGATCTTTTATATATATCTGCAACATAGAATTCAATTACGCTTTATTGGCTTCAATAGAACACAAAAATAATTACAACTGTTAGCTCTTCATCCTTGATTCTCAACTGGTGGTGTCCAGATCGTAGGTCAATCTTAGAAAATATTGCAGCTCTTCTCATTTGATAAAAAAGATCATCAATGCATGGCAATGGATACTTGATCTTTACCATATCTTTTTTAAGCATCCGATAATCTATGTACCCGCAATGTATTGTCCTTCTTCACAAATATTATGAGTGCTCCCTAAGGTGATACACTTGGTCTTATCAATCCCTTGGATAACAATTCATCCACTTGTTCCCTAAGATCCATTAACTCAAATCATGAATAATATGTAATGTGTATCCACAACGGTCAGCCACAACTTGGCTAGGACCTAAACAAATATGTACAAACACAAAAATACTTAACCAATTACTTTCCATACATCTGTGACATGATACATTCATGAAGTCGGCTCCAATACTGGTAAAACAAAGAATTTGTCAATTGGATCTTCAAACTTCCACACAAATCGATACGATCCACTGCGCTTCAATAGTAACAGAGATAATATACCAAAAAAACATTTCCTGAGATGCGCAACACAAAACAATAACAAAAAATCTTCATACAGATCGATGAACACTGAATTACTGGATACTCTGTTCTTCCTTGTTAATCTTCAATTTTTCTACCAGTATGATCAAATGATGATATATGATCATCAATTAGGGTTTCCATCAATGACAACACCAAATGGTAGTAGCAGTGTCTCTTTCCAATAGGTTAATGGTTTAGGGTTCATTTCCTAGGCTTTAGGTCCTATGGTTTAGGATTTAGGTCCTATGGTTTACGATTTAGGGTTTCTAGGTTCATGAGATGCTTAGAATAATAAATCTATATGGGTTAATGGTTTAGGGTTCATCTCTTAGGCTTTAGGTCCTATGGTTTAGGGTTTAGGGTTTCTAGGGTTCATGAGATGCTTAGAATAACAAATATATATGGGTTAATGGTTTAGGGTTCATCTCCTAGGCTTTAGGTCCTATGGTTTAGGGTTTAGGGTTTCTAAGGTTCATGAGATGCTTAGAATAAAAAATCTATATGGGTTAATGGTTTAGGGTTCATCTCCTAGGCTTTAGGTCATGTGGTTTAGGGTTTAGGGTTTCTAGGGTTCATGAGATGCTTAATCCCTTTAATTCATTCTCTCAACTCCCCTTAATCCACCCTCTTAAATCCATTTAAGTCATTCTCTCAACTCCCCTTAATCCACCCTGATACATCCATTTAAGTCATTATATCAACTCCCCTTAATCCACCCTCTTGCATCCCCTTAATCCAAAATGTTTATAAAATTTGGCTATCCCATCTCAATAACATATCAAACTTGTGCTAGGAATGTAGTAGGTCTTCACACCACCTGATATCAAAAACGTTCAAGCAATATCAATGAAATCATCAAAACATACATATTTTAATTTATATAAAACTACTTATTTATGCACAACTCAAGTACCTGTATTTAAAATTATTCCACACATGTGTGTAGGCTGAATTGCATCCTCTCTTTTTTGTTTCAAAGTATGATATCAATGTGATGATGGCTTAAGGATATAAAAAAGGATAATAGATCAATTTTAACTATTAATGTACAAGCAATATCCATATATAATCAAAACATGTATTTAAATATAATCTAACTAATAATTACTTGTTTTTACCAAGTATTCCATGTTGTCTATGTTGAATCTGCATGGACTCTTCTTTTTTTGATAATGGCTTAAGGATCTATAAAAGGAAAATTTAAATCAATTTCAACTAATAACACACTCTACCAATATCAAAACATGTATTTAATCTATTTAAAAGGACAATATATAAAACTAAACTATATTTACTTATTTCATTGTACCATATGTATCCTCTCTTTTTTTTAATGCATCTATGATTGTCTCATGCTCTTCCATAGAAATTTTCCATAGCACTTTATTTGTAGGTCATCCATAATATTGATCTAGTTTTATATTTGTTGCCACCACCAAATGTGAATAGTGTATAATATTTTTATGTGTTTCATAACCTTTGAATCCAAGTAGACCATTCTTCCTTATCAAGTATTTTCGTAGCCAATTTCCAACAACCACCACCAATCCTATTGGAAAACATGAAAACCATCATCAAATAAGTTCTCAAAATTTTCTTAAAGGGATCAAAGACTTGTTCTAAAAAAAATTCTTAAGGGGATCAAAAACTTGTTATCAAAATTTGCTTAAGGGGATGTCTTAAGGGGATCACCATACCTATTGGATAATGATAGCCATCATCATCTTCTCGAGGTTCTATTAACTTATGTTTAGTCTCCACACAATGAGCCAACCAATGTTATGTTTCCTCTGCATTCCCCTCAAGTGCAACAACATACAAATGTCTTGCAAATAAATTTTGATTTAATAACTTGCGTGTATCCATATAAATAATTTATTATTACAAAATAATTTAATAAAGTGAAATAAAATTAAATAAATTGAATTAAATTACCTTCTTGTATAAGGTTTGAAACACGGTCATAGTCTTTAGATGAAAACACTTGATCATTTTCTTCAATAGTTCTTTCATATTGATTGTGTGCTTGTGTAGGTGTCAACGATATTTGCTCCCACTCTTCAACCCATTCTTTATTTTCACATCTTCCCAATCTCTTGAGATATAAAACTGAAAAAAACATGCAAGCTCCCTTGTCTAGATAGTCCATGTGATTGTTGTTGAACTTGTAAATGAATGCCATTTAGTAGATCCACTTATTGTCTCACAATCAACTCTAGGTATAATTTTCTCTTCTTCAACCAACCAAAATTATCAATGAACTGTAGAGTAGTCACTCGAACTAGGTGTAGATAATCTTTCATTTCACCAATCCACAATCCCATGTGCATCTTTAAATTTTACTGCATCATCGAATTTCAATTATTCTCTAGCAAGAATTCTTTTGACACATGCACTGACTCCATCATGTTCTCCTTTACCATGCCCAGCTTCAAAAAAACTCCATATATGTTGGACATGAAGTTCCTTGTGAACCCTACTTACAATAGAACATTTGAGCATTCTTGAACTGTCTCATACAATTATCTGGCCATATAAGGTGTTTTGTCATATGGATTCCTCTTTCTCTTAAATTTCTATAAAATATATTAAAATAATATTGAACAAACTCTAACGAGTGTAACTGATTGTCACTCAAATAAATCTCTAATAAACACCATTTATATGAGGCTCAAAGGTGGATTTGAAGACGTACCTGGACTTGTGCCTATTGAAACATTCTCCATAGCATTGGAAGGGATATTTGAAGACATACCAGGAGTAGTTTTTATATTTTTATTAGTTTTCACATTCACCTCTTGCAAGTTTGCATCATCTACATCCATGGTCTCCTCAATGTTTTTATCTTCAATAGTTGTGGAATTGGATGCTTCACCATCATTCATTCATTGAATTCTCATTTGTCTTTCTCTTTATCTTTGTTTCTCATTCTCTTTCTTTGCTTGAATTTATTCAAAGGTCAATACCTTCCTATCTTTCCTCTTATTCTGACATTGTGATCCCATGATTGAAATTTTTTGAAGTATACACAAATGAATGTCAAAAACTTGAGAGTCTTCCTTGTTTGTTCCTCCTTCAAACAAGTAGAAATTGTTCACAAAATTCATCTCCCTCCTTCAAAAAAGTAGCAATTGAACAAATTTCCTCTTCCTCTTTCAAACAAGTAGCAGGGATAACTTTAAGAAACCCCCCCTCAACCAAGGTGTAAAATCATGGCGAATCTTTCCTTATATTTGGAAGAAAAAAAAAATATTTTTTTTGGCGAATCTATGCACATTATTAAAAAAAATTATAAAACCCTGGCTAATCTTAATGAATAATTGGTAAAAATAATAATCACAGTGCTGAACCCTAGTGAATATTCACTAAAAATATTAATTATAATGGCGAATCTCTTCTTTAAAAATTTGCATAGTTGGTCGACGCAATTCCCCCATATTTTTTTTGTTTTTTGTAATATTGAAGTAGGGGCCCAGGGGCGACAACCACCGACGGCTTCAAGGGGCAATGCCCCTTGTGGGGGTCAAGGGGGAAAAGTCCCTTTGTGGGGGTCGAGGGGGAAACACCCCCTTGCAAGGTCCGTGGACAGCAGCCCCTCACCACCAAGCATAAATTCACTATCAAAAATGCATTGGATAAGACACGGATTAAGTGCTTTTTTTAAATCTCACTTTAAAAGTAAGAATAAATGAAAAGTGTAAATGTTGCCATCGATTAGCAATTTAACTTTCTAATCGGATGGTTGCAGGTTGATTGTGCGGCCTAATACACACATGCCCTTTAAAAGGTTTGTTGAGGCCCATAATTTATTTTGGGCCACACGATTAGATTTAATCATGTGGCCCAAAACAAATTTCGAGCCTCAACAAGCCTTTTAAAAGGCATGTGCATATTAAGACGCGCAATCAACCTCCAGCCATCCAATTAAAAATTTAAGTGATGATTTGATGGCAATAAATGAAAGCCTTATTCAAGGCTAAAATATCCTTGAAATTAAATGGTAATTTATTAATGTGGCTATATTTCCCCAAAATTATTGGTAGGAATATAATATTACTAGAAAATATAATCGATATTTGTGATTATAGTATAAATTGTTGGCGAATCATATCCAATTATGTATCATTTAAAATATAATACATAGGCGAATTAATCGAGATGATTTTATTTTTTTGTAAAAACCTGGTGATTCAGCATCATTTTTTGCTTGTACTATTCGCCATTTCTGGAGGTCCTGATTTCAATTATTCACCAATTGGCGAAGATTCACCACTAAAGTTTTCCCTGACAAGTAGAAATTGAACAAAAATCATCTTCCTCCTTCAAACAAGTGGCAATTAAACTAAGCTCCTCTTCCTCCTTCAAAAAAGTAGCAATTGCATAAAATTCATCTTCCTCCTTCAAACAAGTAGCTCAATCAAACAAAATTTCCCATCCTCCTTTGAAAACAAATAGGAATTCAACAAAAATTCTCTTCCTCCAAACAAATAACAAATAAATTAAATTCTTAGATTTATTCTTTGAAAACAAATAGAAAATGCACAAAATTTCTCTTCCTCCTTCAAACAAGTAGTTGAATTAAACAAAAAAAATCATCCTCCTTTGAAAGAAAATACAAATTCAAAAAAATATGTCTTCCTCCTTTGAAAACAAGCAGCAATTAAATAAAATTCCTCTTCTTCCTTTGAAAACAAGTAACAATTCAACAAAATTATTTTGTCACAACATCCCAGTGATGCCTCATTTCAAAATTGAAAAAAACTCAACTTGAAGGGCTTCAACAAGACAAAAGGTGATAGAAAATAGGGAATATGTCGTAGTCAGCCTTACAAAATAATTCTTAGACCCGAGATACCCCTTTTTGATAGTAAAATAAAAAATAACTCGGGATCCCGTTCCATTTTCAAATCCACTAATAAACGAGATCTCATTCCATTTTCAATGGGTGAATTGGAAACGGGATCATGTTTACTAAACGGGATCCCATATTTAAAAATTTGAAATGTAGGTCGGGTTTTTGCTTTGTTGACAGGTTCGGGAAAATGTTTGGGGGTCCGAACCTAGGCCCTAGACCTAGTTTGACCTGCAAATTTAAGGTCCTAGCAATGTCACGATTAAATACTAAATTTGGGCATACGTTTGAAGGCTTTTTTGTAGAGTTTTTCAACGAAATTAAAACCCATTATAGATTAGATAGTGTAGATTCCAAATATGTAATTTTTTTACAATTGGATTAATTTTTTTATTAGACAAGTCCATAAACTTGAATTATCAGGGTTTTTTAGAATTTTAATTAAATTTTGTCAACATAAAATTTTCACAAACAGATTGCACGAAAGTGTACTTCAAACAATTCTTTTCAAAAAAATTTAAAAAAACAAAATCATAAGTTTAGGTCATCTTATGTGTGACGTACACGGTGATTTTTAAAAACACCAAATATGGCCAGTAAAAAAATAACAAAAACAAAAATATTCAATAAGAAATTACAAAAATAAAATGGAAAGCGTGGTTCAGTGAGTTACAAATATTTTCCCAAAAGTATTTAGAAAAATGTGATTATTTAGGTCAAAATATGGATGACGTACATAGGCATGGTATGGTAAAAAAAATGACTTTTAAACAATGCTTTTTAGAAACGCCTATTGAAAATCAATTTTTATCATCTCGGTATTGAAATAAACTACATATTTGGAAACTAGACTCTGAGTACTACATTTTATGATTAGTGACTTTTTCCAAGATTTTACCTCTAAGTGCTTCAAATTTTAAGGTCAAATGTGTCGAACTCTGAAAATTAGGGAAAACACTTCCACTAAATGGCCAAAAAGTGGACTCAACTTCTTGCCAGCACCCATAAGGAGATGACACGTGGATTATTTCTACTGGTTGATTTCACATCCTCGTTGTGAATCAACATGCAATTTTTTGGTCAATTTTTTTCTTGTGCATATTCTACACACACGTCCCGCCAAAGGCAGGGACCCCCTTTCTTTTGCTCCTGATGGGTCATTTTTGCTCTCGATGGATTGTTTTTCTCTCGTCTCATTTTGTGCACCCCTATTCACAAGCCTAGGTTGGTCATATGCCTTAAAATGACTAAAGTTCCCTTTGACCAAGTTTTCCTAGTCTTTTGCTTTTGTGCCCCCCCCCCCCCAACTTTTCGCTTTTTCCTTGCTCCTGCTAACTTGGTCCCTACTCGCTTTCTTCGATTTTTCCTTCATTTTTTATTTTGGGGAAAAAGTTACCTATGGATTTGGGATGTTCTTTTGATGCCTAAGTAAATTTCCAAGGTTTCATTGAGTTTTGGGAAGTTAAAGAAATTTCCTTGCAGGTCATCATCCACAAGAATTTCCTTGCGAGTCGTCGTCCGCAGGAATTTCCTTGTGGGCCATCATCTATGGGAATTTTTGTGGGTCGCCATCCCTCCATCACCATCCGCAGGAATTTTCTTGCGGGTCACCGTCCCTCCATTGTCATCCACAAGAATTTCCTTGCGGGTCGTCATCCGTGGGAATTCCTTTGCGGTTCGTCGTGTGCTCATAATCGTTTTAAGGGCGGCGGATCCTTCGGCTTCCCCCTTCCAAATCTATGTCTTTCCAAAAAGGGGTGCAAACTTCAAGTTTTCATCATCTAGGGCCCATAAAATGAATGTCTTCGCATGCCTAAAGGGGGTTTGCATTAAATTGTCCATGTGCTTAGACATTTCAAATATTTCACTGCGAAAGTCCACTCGCGAAAGTCCGTTTGAGCAATGTTGTTGTAAAGGGCAACGGACCCTCCGAATTTTGCATCCCAAATTTTTGCATTTTTTAAAATGAGTCAAATCTTAAGGAAATATGTCTTGGCACTCTTTCTACCCCTTTTTCCACGTGCTAAAATTGAAAAATCTCAAATTCACTAAGTTTTGTGAAGTTGCAAAAATTCCTTTGCAGGTTGTTGTCCCTCCACTGCCATCCACAGGAATTCCTTTGCAAGTCGCCATCCCTTCGTCACCATTTGTGGTAATTCCTTTGCGAGCCACCATGTATGGGTCACCGTGTGCGGGTTTTTGTGTGTGGATTATCATTTTTAGGGTGGTCGACCCTTAAATTCCCCCGCATTGTGGACTTCGCACCCATTATGCCCCTTTCATTTTCGCCCAATGATGAAGCCTTCATGACCATCCTGAGTTGTGCATTCCGCAGATGTTATAAATGATCCCGGACTTGAGTTCCACAATGGTGAAACCATTGATTCAAGCATCTACAGGTCTACCCCTATGGAAGGCTATCTGCCATCCGTCGCCCACCTTTCGTCTGTCGTCCCTACATTGTCGTCCACATGAATTTCCTTGTGGGGCGTCGTCCCTCTGCCACCACCCGCAAGAATTTCCTTACGAGCCACCATCCCTCCATCATCATCCGTGAGAATTTCCTTGTGGTTCATCATCCCTCAGCCACCATCTGTAGGAATTTCCTCGTGGGTTGTTGTCCCTTTGTTGCCATCCGCGGGAATTACCTTGTGGGTCGTCGTCCCTCCATCATCATCTGCAAGAATTCCTTTGCGGGTCGTCGTGTGCTCATTGTCGTTTTAAGGGTAGTGGACCCTCTAGCTTCCCCCTTCCAGATTTCTACATTTTTTGAAAAGGACCAGATCATTAAGGAATGGATCTAGGCACCCTTCTAATGCATATTTCACGTACTTAATTTGGAAAAACTCAAAATTGCTAAGAGTTGTGGTTTTGCGAAACTTTTCATATGGGAAGTCGCCTTTCGGATGTCATGGTCGCCAATGCGATCTTTACAGTGCAAACATGTATGGCTTCCCACCTCCCAGCCTCTGCATTTCTCTAGCCCTCAAAAGTGAAATCTCCTCGAAATCCAATTTCTTGAAAAGGAAAGTTTCTCAAAATGTCAAAAGGGAAATTGTCTTGAAATGAGAATTTTCCAAAAATGGTAATTTTCCCAAAATGAAAATCTTTCCCAAAATAGATTTTTTTCCAAAAATGGATTTTTTTCTGAAATGCAAATGTTCCCAAAATTGATTTTTCTTCCTAAAATAGGAAATTTCCAAAAGTGGAAAGTTTCCAAAAATGGAAAATTCATTCGAGAAATTATTGAATGACTATAAATTGATACATTTTAATTTTCTAAATGAAGGAAATTTATCAATTTTAGAGATCTAAATCATGATATCTTATGGCACATGTACTTTTAAGGATGCTTGAGGGAATAATGGATCAATTCAATAAAAGAACCAACATACGAAGACATGTCAAGAGGCGAGATTTTAATTCAAATTGTCAAGGTGGAGATGGGTTTACATGTGGATGCATGTCAGGAGGATGCTACCTAAATATCTAATTGCCAAAGCCTGCTTAAGAATCTAATTTGGGCCACACAGGTAACAGGGTGATGGAGGGAACTATTTTATTTCACCAAAATAATGATGATTTTCAGGAATTGTCCATCGAGATCAAGAGCAGTACATCCGCTTTTTAGTTACACAAATCTATAACGAGATTCAGTTGACTGGGTGAAGAATGTTGCAAATCCATTAAACAAAGGGCAACCTTTGACAGTTTTCAATTGCAGCAAAGGATGACAGCCACTACAGGACAAAATTGCTAGTGTCAGGGTCACTAGATGACAAAATAGGGAAAAGACAAAGATGTATTTTATATTGTCATATATTTGGGGGTAGGTGAAAACCTAATGTAAAGAAAATTTGGGCCACACATTGTAATTTAATCTTGGCCACTCATTTTGTTTTTTGAAAACTATAAATAAGTGCTTGCTCCTCATTTGCAAATGGTTGGAGAACTGGTGTAAAGGCATTTTGCATAAATAGAGAGAAGCATTGCATTGTTTTATGGGTGTTTCTTTTTAGTTTGTTCATTATGCATTCATGGTTCAACTTCCATGTTAGTTTTAGTTTGTAGTTTCTTGAATGGCTATGATAATGGTGTTTGTTGTTATGGTATTTGATGAATTTCCAACCCATAATTTTGGCACTTTTTGATGACAAGTTGATGTGCAAAGTTATCCTAGGCTTCCTTATCTCATTGTTGCAACTTAGTTCAATTGTATGTTCATGAAGTGCATGTACAATTTGGAAATCCATAGTCCCTAGAAGATTGCACAAGTTTTGTGTAGCTGCAGGTTTCTCTTGGTCAAGCAAAACCTAGTTCAAGAAGTTTGTCTACTATAGCAGCCTCCATTGTTACTATTCATTCATAGCTTAGATTTAGAATAAATTTCTCAACCCTTTCCTCTTTTCCTATTTTTTTTAACTCATTAGTGTAGGATTCAAAGCATCAAAACAATGTCAAATATGATGAACATGATGAGTTTTAGCTTGTTGTTTTGAGTGAGCAGCCACTGTTCATTCACTTCCATCACTTTGAAACTCTATTTTCAGACCCAACTTCCCATGCTTTGTAAACCATAAAGGTTGCCATGTGATTACCAGCAAATCACATCAACTAGCTGAACTATTCCAAGAATTGTCATGACCTGACACTTGAGAGACCTTGGGGTGATTTCTCCAAGTTAGTTGTTGAAATTACCTTTCAAGAGAGGTAGCATACTTGTGTGTTTCCTGTGTTGAGAAGGTGCAAAAACACCCATCAACAGTTTTATAAAGCGATTAAAAGCTAAATCTTATGGTGGCGATTAAAAGAAAACCCTAAATCATATGGTTGTGAATTAAACCAAAATTAAATTGAACGATGGAAAATTTGAATAATAATGCAAGGGTTTGAAGGTGCGAATACACAAGTCAATGGCACGATTTCTTAAGTCAAGGGGTTGATTTCATGGCATGAAATGTACAGGTGAATGGTACAATTTCTTATGTAGAAACTCAGAGGATGAAATTGATGCAATGGTGGAATGAACGATTGGATATTTTTGCACAGATTACCAGGTAACCATTCAACAAATATTTCATTGCTTATTGGTTAAAATGGTGGTACTAAGGAAAGGAAAATCACAAATATTGTATATGGATCCATTGCATATAAAAAAAAAATGGTATGAAAAGCCTAGGTTCATTTTTCTAAAAACGAAATGTACTTTGAATTTGGACAACGGTTTGTATGTTTGATGTTTCTTGATGGTAAAGGTAGAAAACGATATAAAAGAGCATATCATAAATAAAAATGTTTGGTGTTTTTGAAGAAGTGTAACAGTTGAGAGTCAAGTGTGTTAGTGAGTTATAGAGTCGGTTTGATAGAGTATTGAATGAATATTTGAAGTTGACCACAATTGAAGAGTGAGTAGAGTGAGATAAGAACATAGTAGAAACTGTGTATTGAATTTATTGATGCATTATAGGTTATGTAGAATCAATTTTATGCATATATGAGCTTTTAATATTGTAGATTTTTTTGCCTCATTTGTACTGAGTTGGTGTTCAGAGTAGGGGATTGGTGTCTCTTAGGGTTAGTTCCCTTAAAATTTTGTAACAAAACATTATTGCTTGTGAGGTTGTATTAGGATAGTAGATCCTAGCAACATTTCTCATCGTGATTTTTCTCATCTTGGGTTTTCCACGTACATCCTATGTTATGTGTTGATCTTTCATGTGCGTGTGGTTGTTGTACACATCTAAAAATGGTCACGGTTATTCAAAACTATAAATTAATTAAATATGAATTATTTAATTAATATTCTAAAGTCATCTACATATAAATAAATTTAATTATTTGTTTATATTGTTAATTTTTCCAATTCTTCTAGTTTAATTAAATAAATAAGTTTATTTAATTATTGTTATTTTCCTCTTAATTAAATTAAATAAATTTCATAATTTATTTATTTGATTATCATTTTATTTCTAAGCTTGAATATTTAAATTCAAACAATGGAATATTCATCCTTCATTTCACATTTAAATATTATATATTTAATATCTTTTTCACCCCACTTAATTAAATATTGTAGAATATTCAATTACTTATCTTTTTTACTTCTTACACATAATTAAATATTGATTATTTAATTGTGGAAGCTTCTAAATTCATTATCACAAGAAATTAAATAAATTCATTTATTTAATTAGCAATTATCCTCAACTTTCAACCAATTTTCATAAATGAAAAGATAAATGTCATGTTTGTCTCCATTTTTGAATGAGGATGGTTTTGTGGGTTGAAAACATTCTTCCACTTTCCTCTCAACCTTCCACCTTTCTCTCAATGTCTTTATCTCTCATCGTTCATCTTGAAAAGTTTGAATCTCAACCATTGATCTCCGCCAACTAGATTCTTGCCTCCGAAAAATCTATAAATACAGCCTTCTCATAAGTAGATTTCATCCTAGATTTCACATGCAGTTACTATAGTTACATTTGAATCAGCATATCAGCATTTTAGCCATATCATAGCATTTCAATTTCATAGCCTAAATCATTAACAATTCATATGCATTTTCAATCAATCTCACTCTCCTAAGTTGTCATTTCAACAAGTTGTTGCTTACACAACTGAGAGCCAATAATTTTAATCAAATCCTTGGAGATAAAGGACGATGGGATGAATTTGAAGAAGTTGTTATATAGATTTTGTTTTATCTTTTTAATTATTTTATTTCAATCTAATGTTTCATTGGTGTGTTAGTTTACCTTTTAATTAGTTCATTTATTTTAATTAGTTCACTTATGCCAAAAATGATTAGAATAAGTGAACTAATTAAAATGTAAACTAACACAACAATGAAACATTAGATTGAAAGAAACTAATTAAAAAGATAAAACAAACTCTATATAACAGCAGCTTCTTCAAATTCATCCCATCGTCCTTTATCTCCAAGGATTTGATTAAAGTTACTGGCTCTTAGTTGTGTAAGCAGCAGCTTTATTGAAATGACAACTTAGGAGAATGAGATTGATTGAAAATGCATATGCATTGTTAATGATTTAAGCTATGAAATTGAAATGCTATGATATGATTAAAATGTTGATATGTTGATTTGAATGCAACTATAGTAACTACGCATGAAATCTAGGATGAAATCTACTTACGAGAAGGTTGTATTTATAGATTTTTTGGAGGCAAGAATCTAGTTGGCGGAGATCAACGGCTGAAATTCAAACCTGTTAAGATGAACGGTGAGATATTAAGAAGTTGAGAGAAAGATGGAAGGTTTAGAGGAAAGTGGAAGAATGTTTTCAACCCACAAAACCATCCTCATTCAAAAATGGAGACAAACATGGCATTTATCTTTTCATTTCTGAAAATTGGTTGAAAGTTGAGGATATTTGCTAATTAAATAAATGAATTTATTTAATTTCTTGTGACAATGAATTTAGAAGCTTCCACAATTAAATAATCAATATTTAATTATGTGTAAGAAGTAAAAAAAGATAAGTAATTAAATATTTTACAATATTTAATTAAGTGGGGTGAAAAAGATATTTAAAATATTTAAATGTGAAATGAAGGATGAATATTCCATTGTTTGAATTTAAATATTCAAACTTAGAATAAAATGATAATCAAATAAATAAATTATGAAATTTATTTAATTTAATTAAGAGGAAAATAGCAATAATTAAATAAACTTATTTATTTAATCAAACTAGAAGAATTGGAAAAATGAACAATATAAACAAATAATTAAATTTATTTATATGTAGATGACTTTAGAATATTAATTAAATAATTTATATTTAATTAATTAACAGTTTTGAATAACAGTGACCATCTTTAGATGTGTACATTTTTCCCCTCTTTGAAGTGATGTGTTTTATGCATTGCTTCAAAGAATTTTTCAGATAACAAAAATTTTGCCCCTAATTTTGAAATTATCGATGTTATATGCCCCCTCAGGTGATGAATCGGATAAAATTTTGAATTTTTTGGATTTTTTTACTGATTTTCTATCTAATTCATCAGTTGATAAAGATGATTTGAAAGATTGATATGAAGATGAAGAACTTTGATTTTTCCCCGATTGATGATGCTTTTCGATTGATTCAGCATGTGATAGTGAATTTGTGATGATTGATTGATGATGACTGATAAGATTGATAAATTTTCTTTCATGATTGACGAAAAACAAATAATAAGATTGATAAATTTTCTTTCATGATTAATGAAAAACAAATGGTAAGATTGATAAATTTTCTTTCATGATTGAAAAACAAATAGTAAGATTGATAAATTTGCTTTCATGATTGATGAAAAACAAATAGTAAGATTGATAAATTTTCTTTCATGATTGAAAAACAAATAGTAAGATTGATAAATTTACTTTCATGATTGAAAAAAAAATAGTAAGCTTGATAAATTTTCTTTCATGATTGAAAAAAAAATAGTAAGATTGATAAATTTTCTTTCATGATTGATGAAAAACAAATAGTAAGAGTGATTTGATTGAATGGATTTTTGCAAGGACATTTAAGATGGAATGGGATGACCAATTGAAGAAACAAGATGCCCCATAATATAAGAGAAGATGCATGATGAAGGATATGGTATGGAAGAGTTGGATGAAGGATAAGATGCATGATGTTCAACAAGATCCTTAACCTTGTCAAGATCAAAGGTGAAAATGAGGGTAATGGCCATGAATGATAAGAGGAAAATGGAAGGGTAGAAGCACAAAGATGAGTCCATGAAACGTGGAAGTTTTTGCCTTAAGCAAAAAAATGAAATCGGCTTGCAAAAAACGGGATCCCATTTTTAATAAACGGGATCTTGTTTAGGTTTGGGACCCCGAACCAAAAACGGGATCCCGTTTCATAAAAAAAAAATATATGAATTTAAGAAACGGGATCCCGTTTCTTAAATTCATAAAATAAAATAAAAAATTATGAAACGAGATCCCGTTCTTTAAAATTTTAATTTTTGGTCGGGTTTTTGCTTTGTTTTTCGGTTTGGGAAAAGGCTTGGGGACCCAAACCTAAGCTTTGGATCTGGTTTGACCTGCAAGTTGAAGGTCCTAGCAATGTCACAAAAAAATACTAAGTTTGGGCATATGGCTGACACCTTTTTTTGCAAAAAATTTCGATGAAATTAAAACCCATTTTAGATGAGACAATGTAGATTCCAAATATGTAATTTTTTTTACAATTGGATTATTTTTTCTATTTTTTAATCAATTTTTGATAAATATCAGTGTTTTTTACTATTTTAATAACTTTTGATCAACATAATATTTTGACAAACAGGTTGCACAAGGGCAAAACTCAGACAATTCTTTTCAATTTAAAAAAAAATGCAAAAAATGATAACTTTAGGTCATCTTATGCGTGTCGTACACGACGATTTTTCTAAACGACAAATATGTCTGATAAAAAATTAACAAAAAAAAAATATTCAATAAAAAATTACAAAACAATATCTAGGGCACGCTTCAGTGAGTCACAAGTCTTTTCCCAAAAGGATTTAGAAAAATATGATAATTTAAGTCAAAATATGGATGTCATACACGTGCATGGTATGGTAAAAACAAATGACTTTTAAATAGTGTTTTTTATAAAATCCTATTGAAACTCATTTTGTACAATGTGGGTATTGAAATAAATAACATATTTGGAAACTAGACTCTGAGTACTAAATTTTATGATTAATGACTTGTTTGAAGATTTCATCTCTAACTGTTTCAAATTTTAAATTCAAATATGTCAAACTCTGAAAATCAGGGAAAACACTTCCACTTTTTGGCCAAAAAGTGGATTCAACTTCTTGCCAGCACCCGGTCCAAGATACTATATGGATAGGGAAATGGATATGAAAGATAATATTTGAATGATAGGGATATGGAAGAAGGGTTTAAGCATCAATTTTCATGACTACTATCCCTTGAATATGTGCTCTAATAGACCATGGGAATGGGAATAAGACTTATAAATGTTGGCATGATAGTAGAAGTTAAGGCCTTATGCAAAGCTTTGAATCAAAGGAGGAGAATGGGGAATGGATGTTGGATAATTGATAGGAGGTTGGAAGGATTGGTGATGGATATATGGAAAGGATGGAAAGATTAACATTGGTACACACCTTGAAGGGTGATGGAGTGATGGAGGAAAAGTGGATTTAGAAGGTGACATGTTTTTAGATGGGAGATGGGGAGAGGCTTTCGGATTAGAAAATTTAGATGCCAATTTGATTTTAGTATTTCTATGAGACTTTTAAGAATCCACATGACTTTTTATTTTGATATTTTCTTTATGGGCCTTTGTGGCCTTTCGATATTTTTCTTTTTGATTTATGGACCTTTGCGGTCTTTGAAATTTTTCTTTTGACTCGATAGGCCTTTGTGACCTTTTGTATTTTTCTTTTTCTTTGTCTTTGATGGGCCTTTGTGGTCTTTTGAATTTTTCTTTTTCTTTGTTGGGCCTTTGTGGCCTTTTGAATTTTTCTTTTGCTTTGATGGACCTTTGTGGCCTTTGAATTTTTTTTCTTTGATGGGCCTTTGTGGCCTTTTAAATTTTTCTTTTTCTTTGATGGGCCTTTGTGGCCTTTTGAATTTTTATTTTTCTTTGATGGGCCTTTGTGGTCTTTTGAGATTTTCTTCTGAATTTTGGATCAAATTTTCTTTTATTTTTGCATGACTCTTCGAAGAGACATTTTGATCCTTTGATACATGTGGATTTTTATATTGAATCTTTTGACATTTGGCACCCAAAATTGCTTCCAAGAGCAATGGGAGGAGTGTATTGAGATGAATGATATGAAGGTATGATGGATTAGTTAATGTAGGAATAATTTTGAAAATGGATCAAGGATGTGTGCCTTTGTTGTTCTTGAAGAATAGGAGATGGAGAAATGTGGAACCCTAATATGGATGGAAGGGTTGATGAGATAGGGTTGGGATGATAAGGACCAAGGGTAGATAAAAAAATTGATGGACTAGGATGAGGACCTAGGATTAGTGTTTGGTGGAATAGGATAAGGACCTAGGATAGATGGAGATTTTGATGGACTAGGATACCTAGGTTGAGCATGAGGTGTATAACAATGGCCGTGAGAATATGGATGTTCTTGGACAGAAAGGGGTTCTAGGATACCTTGTTCATGAAGGCCTAATCCTTTGCCTTTGTAATTCATAATTTTTCACATTCGTTTACCCATGGGATATGAGTTGTTTGTGAAACAAGATGCAAATCCATTTTGAGAAGGATATGATATGGATGAAAGGATAGGTGTTGGAATTAAACTGGAGTGGATAAAGGTGGAAGATCCCAATTTATAGGTGTGGGGTTCATGGATAGCTTGAATAGGTATGATAGGCTCCTGACATGAGGATGATGGAGGATTTTGATCATGAGGAGAATTAGGAAGGGTGATAGGATCTTAACATGAGGATGACAGGATACTTTGATCTTGACTAGGAAAATATTCATTAGATGGAGTAGCTTGGTCATCAGATGGAACAGAATCGTAAGATAGGATGAAAGAATTGTCATGCTCCTGGGATGTGATTGAGTCATGAGAGGGTATGGATTCATAAGATGGGGTGGAGGGAGGACCTGGAAGAATATTTTATTCTTGAGATGGAAGAGGATTATCATGGGTGAATAATGAAAGGAGGGATCATCATATAATTCTTGAGAGATGGGATCTTGATCAAAGATTGGAAGGGTTTGTAGAATTTTGGTATCATGGGATGGAGTGGAAAGAATGGTTTGATCGAGCTGTGTAGATTGAAATGAATCACTGGATGTAGAGGATATGATAGAAGAAGGTGATTGAATGGGATCATTGACTTGGGTGGAAGAATCATGAGGTTCATTTTGAGTTATGGGGGATGAAGATAAATGCATGACATGACAAGATTGGTCAATTTTATTTGATGGCTTAGATTTGGGCTTCCCATTGATCCTTTGCAAAAATTCAAAAACATTGAATTTGGATAATGTTGTTTTTGGAGGAGAAGAGGTCATGTTCATATTTCTGTCAAAGGACTTTTTAGTTGTTCTCCCTTGTATTTCCTTGATTTTCCTTTGGATTGCTCTTATTTGTTGGGTAAAATTACTAAGATTGTTTAAGGAAGTTTCATTCTTTTCAAGATCCTCTTTAATTTTCTCCATATTGTAGTCAGAGGGCAATTTGGCACCTTGGTTTGCCAATAAAAGAAAGTATCCTTCTTTATTTTTCTCTAAGATTTTTTCCATAACTAAGAGAAATTTTGGATCTTGTTCAACTTCTTGAAGCATTTCATCAATTATTTCATCATTTGAACTATTTCCATGAAGCCTATGAACAAGATTTTCTTCCCTATCACCCATGTTTTAAAGTGGATCTCTTCTTTCGTCTTCTTTGTTTTTCAGGACTTTTTGGAAATAGGCATATGCTTACACCAAATTTCAACTAATTTTGATCACAAAATGAGAGAGTGCAATTTGTGGGATATCTTAGTCAGAATAGAATGAGAATTCTATTGATATGACTAAATAGTTTTCTAATTTTTAGCTCATGATTCCCTGGTTGGAAGGATAATGATCCTATTGTGGGAATTAAACTAGAAATTATAAATAAAGGTGATGTTGCACTTTATGATGTTTTGATCATAGTTTTTCAAAATAAGGATTTTTGTGGGTGCTTAATGTTTCCAAGTTTTGTTGTATTGTTGATTTCCAATCCCTTAACATAAATTTCACGGTTTGATTTGCCAAATTCTTGTGTTTTCTAAATGATCTTATCTGAATTAATGTTTTGAAAAGACAATATGCAATAGGAAGACAGTTGTTTTTAAAGACATAGAATCTAAAACATTGAGTGTATGTTCAAGGATCAAGCATGACCCTTTTTTATTTTCAGTGGTATTTGAACAAGAAGATAATTCAAGCAGACTCACTCTTAATGGTCAAAGGGTCGTCATAGGAATCACAACCCATAGCTTAAAATTGTGTCAACTCACACAGTCGTGTCACCCCCTAGAGGGCACCTGTGTTTTTGTCTTTTCTAGGTGCGTACTCAAGGTTAGATTTCTTGATCCCCTGAGAAAATAATCTATGGAAATTATATGGTGAGTGTCTTGGGGGTAGATTCTTCCCTCCCCTTACACTGTGATTGAAATGATATTTGGATACTGACATGGCTGGCTTTCTACACTATGGTTCGTAGTAAAGCTTTTTCGTTCGGTGTGGCAATAGATAAACTCCCTCACGAGACCTCCCAATCTTTAGAACAAATATTTTGGGGATGGTTATCTTGCTCACTTCTGTTGAATATGGGTTTCCCCAAAATTCACTTTTGATTAGAGTGGTTTGAAAAACCTGGCTTTGGTTGTTCCCACTTAGGCCGTTCTCGTAGGGTGAGTACTTTTTCCCACTATGGAAGGCCTTCTAAAGGTTGTAATAAAGCATAAATTGCATAAAATGAAATAGGTAAGTCTAGTGTTCTGATCACCCAGTAAAGGGGAGACCATATACCTATTACCCAATAGTCACAACAAATAAATGGTTCAATTTTAAATCCAAATGACAACTTTCTATGCTAAGTGAAGATTTTTCTTCACAACAAACATTGGATTCATTTTAACCAAGCAAAAATGATGTTTGGTGATTGGGTAGAAGCAAAAAGATGAGTCCACGAAACGTGGAAGTTTTTGCCTTAGGCAAAAAAATGAAATCCACTTGCAAAAAACGGGATCCCATTTAGGTTCGGGACCCCGAGCCAAAAACGGGATCCCGTTTCAATAAAAAAAAAATATGAATTTAAGAAACGGGATCCCGTATTTTAAAAAGCAGGATCCCGTTTTGAAAACGGGATCTCGTTTCTTAAATTCATAAAAAAAAAAATTATGATTTTAAGAAACGGGATCCCGTTTTGAAATGGGATCTCGTTTCTTAAAATCATAAAAAAAATATATTTTTTTATGAAACAGGATCCCGTTTTTTAAAATTTTAATTTTTGGTCGGGTTTTTGCTTTGTTTTTCGGTTCGGGAAAAGGCTTGGGGACCCGAACCTAAGCTTTGGACCTGGTTTGACCTGCAAGTTGAAGGTCCTAGCAATGTCACAAAAAAATACTAAGTTTAGGCATATGGTTGATGCCTCTTTTTGCAAAAAAAATCGATGAAATTAAAACCCATTTTAGATGAGATAATGTAGATTCCAAATATGTAATTTTTTTTACAATTGGATTATTTTTTCTATTTTTTTAATTAATTTTTGATGAAATTGGTCCATAAACTTTAAATATCAGTGTTTTTTACTATTTTAATAACTTTTGATCAACATAATATTTTGACAAACGGATTGCACAAGGGCAAAATTCAGACAATTCTTTTCAATTTAAAAAAAAATGCAAAAAACGATAACTTTAGGTCATCTTATGCATGTCATACACGACGATTTTTCTAAACGACAAATATGTCTAATTAAAAATTAACAAAAAAAAAAAGAATTCAATAAAAAATTACAAAAAATATCCAGGGCATGCTTCAGTGAGTCACAAGTCTTTTCCCAAAAGGATTTAGAAAAATATGATAATTTAAGTCAAAATATGGATGTCGTACACATGCATGGTATGGTAAAAAAAAATGACTTTTAAATAGTGGTTTTTACAAAAGCCTATTGAAACTCATTTTTTACAATGTGGGTATTGAAATAAATTACATATTTGGAAACTAGACTTTGAGTACTACATTTTATGATTAGTGACTTTTTTGAAGATTTCATCTCTAAGTGCTTCAAATTTTATGGTCAAATGTGTCAAACTTTGAAAACCAGGGAAAACACTTCCACTTTTTGGCCAAAAAGTGGACTCAACTTCTTGCCAGCACTCGACTACCCTAAGATTGATAAATTCCAAATTTTAAATGTCTATACTATGATTGCTTCATTTTACTTTAAAACTAACAATAAAACCAATGGTCGCGGTCGCGTTGGATCCAGTCAACAAATTATACAAATGTCATATGTGTTAGAACAAAGGTCATATGCACTACAAAACTCCCAAAGTGTTTTAAAAACACTTGTTACAATCATCTAATTATGTTTTTTCTTTCATTTTCATGCTCCATGGTCCTTTAAAACCTATAATACAAGCTCTAAATGTTATATGGAATCAAGAAGCAAGAAGATATGAGGGTTAGATAAATGATTAAGCATAAAAACCCTATAATTTAGACCAAGTTTCATTGTGGTTTGACATTAAGTGAGAATTTAAAAATTTTAACTCTATCAAAGTTGATAAAAACCTACACCATTAGATAGCTTATGAAATTCTACCCCATTTCAAAAAAAAAAGCTCTGAAAAAGACCAAAATATAGTCATTTTAAGATTGACTATAAAAGCGCTAAAACATAGATGTGCTAAAACAGGTCACCTATGCGCTAAAACAGTCCATGGATGCGCTTAAACAGTCCATGGATGTGCTGAAACAGTTCATGGTTGCGCTAAAACATTCCATGGATGCACTAAACCTAGGCTCATATGCGCTAAAATGCAACTCCAGTCTGTCACCTGTCAGAATACCTGCAATAAAAAGATTAAAAACGGGGTGAGGCCCCACGGTGGGCATCAAAAATGTGTTGTTAGAATAAGTGAACTAATTAAAATGTAAACTAACACACCAATGAAACATTAGATTGAAAGAAACTAATTAAAAAGATAAAACAAACTCTATATAATAGCAGCTTCTTCAAATTTGTTCCATCGTCCTCTATCTCCAAGGATTTGATTAGAGTTATTGGCTCTCAATTGTGTAAGCAACAACTTGTTGAAATGACAACTTAGGAGAATGAGATTGATTAAAAATGCATATGCATTGCTAATGATTTAAGCTGTGAAATTGGAATGCTATGATATGGCTAAAAGGTTGATATGTTGATTTGAATGCAGCTATAGTAACTATGCATGAAATCTAGGATGAAATCTACTTACGAGAAGGTTGTATTTATAGATTTTTCGGAGGCAAGAATCTAGTTGGCGGAGATCAATGGTTGAAATTCAAACCTATTAAGATGAATGGTGAAAAAGTAAGAAGTTCAGAGAAAGGTGGAAGGTTGAGAAAAAAGTGGAAAAATGTTTTCAACCCACAAAACAATCCTCATTCAAAAATGGAGACAAACATGGCATTGATCTTTTCTTTTATGAAAATTGGTTGCAATTTGAGGATAATTGCCAATTAAATAAATGAATTTATTTAATTTCTTGTGACAATGAATTTAGAAGCTTCCATGATTAAATAATTAATATTTAATTATGTGTAAGAAGTAAAAAAGATAAGTAATTAAATATTTTACAATATTTAATTAAGTGGGGTGAAAAAGATATTAAATATATAATAATTAAATGTGAAATGAAGGATGAATATTCCATTGTTTGAATTTAAATATTCAAACTTAGAAATAAAATGATAATCAAATAAATAGATTATGAAATTTATTTAATTTAATTAAGAGGAAAATAGCAATAATTAAATAAACTTACTTATTTAATTAAACTAGAAGAATTGGAAAAATGAACAATATAAATAAATAATTTATATGTAGATGTCTTTAGAATATTAATTAAATAATTCTTATTTAATTAATTAACATATTTGAATAACCGTGACCATTTTTAGATGTGTATAGTTGTCATATATTTTCATGTTTTAATCTACACATTTGAGTTTAAGGTTTGAGTTTGACAAAGGTTTTCAGGACTAAAGTTTTAGTATCTACTAATTCACCCCCCCTCTCGGTAGATTGTTGTGTTCCAACACACATTTCCTCCTAGTTCCATCATTTCAATAGTATGTTTTTAGATAATATATATCGTAACCCTAAAATTAATTTTAAAAATATTACTACAACTCTATTCATTAGGCCAAATTTATATATATAACATTCATTCATGTATTTGATGTCAACACAAAGGAATATAGAAAGATCTCAAGAAATTATCCTTTCTATATTATTGAGAATATTATACATCCTAGACAAAGTTCATGTATATTTATTTGAGATTTTCTATGGTAATTTGAGTAACATAAATATTGAATATTTGATCAATACATCATATGGTTATATGACTATACATTAAAATTCAAAAACTCGTGAATATTTTATTTGTGAAGTGATATACATAAGATGAGTGATGTCTAGTATATTGATAATTTTACAAGGATTAATAATGGTAAAAGGGAGTATCATGGTGCAAGAGAATTAGTTAAAAGAGACCTTGCACAAGAAGAGTATAAGTATAAAGATAAGAATTTGATATATGTAATATCTATTATTAAATGGTGTAATTCAATAATATGTGTAGGTAATAAAGGTAAGTATATCTAGTCTTTTTTTTTGGTTGGTAGAAGATGCTAACATTACAATATGAATATTATCTTACAGTAATAGGATCAAGTTTGTTTCAATTCTGTATAAACTCAAATGTAAATTCATGGACTATTCATACAAGGAAGATGATGTTTTTTTCTTTTTGTACACTTTTTGAATGAGTGTGAGTCAAAAGAATGGGTTGATGAATTGTGTCCTAGACCTATAATTCCACTTTAGACATATCAACCTCCATGAGTACTAATAATCATAGATATGGAATCATCAATTGAATTTGATTATATATTAGATAGATAGTGCAACTAGATATTATAAATGATTTGTTTAGTTACAATTTAAAACTTTATCTTCTTATGTGATATTTGTATTATGTATTGAAATTATTTTTTTTTAAATTAATGTAAGTCATGTTTTTATATTTAATATAGGTTTTTTATTGTTAAGATAAAAAAATCACAACCACTATCACATATGAAGAAGATATTGAGTATTCTACATGATTTATGGTTGTTATTAGAACATGGCGTGTAGGATGTGCAAAAAAGAAGTCTAATGTGTTGTTCTTTGAGGATTTTAAAATAGAAATATTCTTCATTATTATAATTGTGTTCTTGTTATAAGGAAATTAGAATAGCGAAAACAATTTCCTATGCCAATATTGAGAAGATATATTATGCAAACTTTAAAACTAATCTAACAATTACAAAAAAACTAGAAACACATTCATAACAGAAAATAACTAATGAACACAAGATATACAAGGGGAAAACCCTTTTGGGAGAAAAACCCCACATTCCAAAACTAGCACAATGTATTATCAAATCTTGAAATAAATTACAACACACTTGCAATGCAAGTTCTTACAGGAGTATTCACCTCAAATCAATCTAGAAGAATCTCAGCAACATTCTAGCAGCATACAGACTTGCAAACTAACTCCCACACCTCAAAAATGACAATCTCAAAGTATCAATATATAATATTACATTACATACATATGAGAACCTTCTAGAGATAAAAAATTTATTTTTAGAGATATCTAATAAAATCTCATAGCAAACTTATCTTTATCTCCATATAAAAGATATTTTTCAACATAGTCGCTTTTCACCTATCACAAAATCTTATTTTCTTGGCTTGCTTTATTTTTATTTCCATGCAAGATTGAGACACTTTCTTTTTGTTTATTTATTTAATTTTAAAATGTTTTATTTCTAACATTCTCTCACTTGTCGAACACCTTGCATGAGCCAATAGAAAATAGGTATTTAATTGTTGGGGGCCAAAACGCTCATTAATTTGAAACACCATTTGAACTTCTTTATGCTCATAGGCTTTGTTAATGCATCTACACCATTAGCCATTCTCTACCTTTTCCAGCTTCATCCTACCATCCTCAACCATATCTCTCACGAAGTGATACTGAACATCAATGCATTTGGTCCTAGCATAAAAAGTCAGGTTCTTTGCAAGGCATATTGCACTTTGATTGTCACAATAAACTATAAATGCACCGTGTTTCAATCCAATATTTGAACATAAATTCTTCAGCCAAATGGCTTATTTATAGGCATGAGTATCTGCCATATACTCTTCCTCAATAGTGGACAAAGTGACCATAGCATATCGCTTGCTCATCCAACTAATTTCACCACCATTAAGAGTAAACACATATGGACTAGTGGATTTGTTGCTATCGACATCACTAGCCCAATCTGAATCCATAAAACCATGAATACTCAGGGAATGTTGATCTCTTGTACCATGAAAACAAATAGAGTACTCTGTTGTACCCCGCAAATATCTGAAGACCCTCTTAATTGCATCCCAATGCATTCTTGTAGGATTAGACATAAAATGAGAAAGAACTCCCACTACTTGGGAAATTTCTAGTCTTGTATAGACCATAACATACATTAAGCTTCCAACTGCACTCTGGTAAGGAACTTTTCTCATGTCTTCCATCTCTAATGGGGATGTAGGAAATTATGAAATAGAGCACTTCATTCCCAATGTAACAGGAACACAAAGTGGTTTACAATCCTGCATGTTGAACCTTTACAAAATGAAACAAACATACTTACTCTGGCTAAGCCATAGCTTTATGTTATCACGATCTCTTCTAATCTCCATCCTAAGTATGTGTTTTGTCACACCAAGATCTTCATTTCAAATTTCACAAAGAGCTGAGATTTCGATTTTGTAATCAAACCTTTTCCTTTCCCAATAAACATGTCATCAACATATAAAGCAATTACCAGGAAATAATCACCATCAGATTTAAAATATACATAGTGATCAGATTTAAACCACACAAATCCCAAACTCAACACATGTATTGAAATTTTGGTACCACATCCTAGGACTTTAATGTCATACATATATTTCTTTAACTTACAAACCAACATGCTTTTACCTTTCACCACGTAGTGCTTTGGTTGTGTCGTATAAATTTCTTCCTCCAAATCACCATGAAGGAACGTAGTTTTTACATCCATTTGTTCCACCTCTAGATCATAAGAAACTACAATAGATAATAAAAAATTAATGGATTTCATTTTAGCAACAGGAGAAAAAATCTCACTATAATCAATACCCTCAACCTAAGGATATCCCTTCACAACCAACTATCGCTTATTATTTTCAACATTTCCATCTGAACCAATCTTTTTATTAAACACCCATTTACACCTAACAAGTTTCTAACCTTCAGGAAATGGTACAAGGTCCCATGTATTGTTCCTTTTAAGGGGTTCCATATCTTCATCCATGTCTATTTTCCAAGAATTCGCATCATTCATACCCAAATCCTCTTGCACAAATCTCAATTCATCAACGTTAGTACTCAAAGAAAATATACACTTCCAATCATCAGGTGAATACCCATAACTTTGAGGTGGTTGCCTTTTCCTTGTAGACCTTCAAACAAGTTGAGGTGAAGGTTCTTCCACTTCTTCCTCTTTTGAATATTTCGAGCTTGATGAGCTCTCCTCAACTCCTTGTCTATTTTGGGGTCTTGATTCAACTTCCTCAGGCATATAAGGAAGTTGAACCACATCCTTTTTATATTCAATTTCTTTATGTTATTCTGACTGAAAATTAACAAGAGAAGATTTAGTCTCTCTAAAAATAGCACTTCTAGAATAAATTACCTTTTGTGCAATAGGTCCCAAATCTTGTATCCTTTCACACCATAGTTGTAGCCGATAAAGATACATTTGACAGCCTTAGAATCCAATTTTGTTCTCTTCTACTTAGGCCAATGTTCATATGCCTCACAACCAAAAACTGTCAGATGTCTACGTGAAGGATTTTTCCCTAACCATGCCTCCATTGGTTTTTTATCAACGAGTGTTGATGTAGAAGATCTATTTATCAAATAGCAAGCAGTGGCAATAGCTTCTGCCCAAAAAAATTGTTCTAGATTAGCTCCACTCAACTTGCTCCTCGCTTTCTCCATCAACATTTTGTTAATTCTTTTGCAACTCCATTCTCCTGTGGAGAATACGGAGTTTTCTTTTGTCTTTTCATCCCACAATCTGTACAGAATTTGTCAAAGTCTATAGAGAAATACTCAACACCATTGTCAATTCTCAAACATTTAATTTTCTTTCCAGTCTGAGTTTCTACCATAGCCTTGAACTCCTTAAAATGACTGAAACTTTATATTTACTCTTTAAAAAATATACCCATGTCCTCCTACTGAAATCATCAATGAAAGTAATATAATAAATTGATTTACCAATAGAAGAAACATCAACATGACCAAATACATAAGAATGAATCAGATCCAAGATACATGAAGACTTATGAGAAGATAAGTAAAATTGACGTGGTTTTATTTGCCATAAATACAATGTTCACAAAAATCAAACTCTAGATTGCAATCATTCAACCCCTCAATGAGGTTCTTATTTTTTGAGGCTTTCAAACCCTTCTCTCCAATGTGGTCAAGTCATTGGTGCCATAACATGGTCTTCTCTGTAGGAAACTTTGATTCGGTAGACAGAGCACCCTTGGGTACCCAGAAGCCACGACCATCCGCAGAAGAGGAAACCATCTCTTTTTTCAGCAAAGTAGTTTTTGGCTTAATCTTATCAGAAGTGCTATTACACTCAATCGTGCATGCATCAAGCTGGTACAATGTACCCAATCTGCTTCCTCTCGCTATCACCATAGCACCTCTCACCATTTTCACACCTGCTTTAAAAAATTGTCCATGCACACCCACATCTATTAGCTTGCTAACAGATAATAAATTTCTTCCTAGTCCTGGGATATGCAAGACACCATCAAATCATCTAACCCTACCATCAGAAAATTTCACATGAATATTGAACCAAAAAAATTTGTAGAAGGATGCTCTCTAGCACTTCTAGGGTTTTTCACCTAAAAGGAGAAAGGTATTCCATAAAAACTTGGTGGTTCACTCAAGACTAATGTTGATATGATTGAAATATGCCTAAATAGGGTGTCCTAAATGCTAATAATTGATAAAAGAGATCAAATACTAATGTAAACCCTAGAAAATGCACTTTGTTTGAAAACACATTGTGATATGCAAAATGAACTAAAAATGCAAGTAACCTATAACATAAATAAATTAAACTAGAGAAATGCACTTGGAAACTAGAAAGTGCTAGAGAGAAGACTATGAATGTCTCTAAAATTTTGGAAAGTTTAATTTTTAAGCCTGGTGGAACACTTACGCCAAACGGGGAAACTTAGTCCCAAATCTAGAAAATTGTTTTGGAGCCCATTTAAGCCAAATGGAAGTCCAGATCTACAAAAAAAAAATTAAAAACATGTGCAGTGGGACTAATTCATCACTTTTGGTGACTTAGTCCACTTTGGCTTTTCCAAAAATCCGAAAGTGGAAATAGAAGCCTATTGCCTGCACTCTATTCTCTAACTAAAAAATGCAAGTAACCTATAATAGAAATAAATGAAACTAGAGAAATGCACTTGGAAACTAGAAATTTCTAGAGAGAAGACTATGAATATCTCTGAAATTCTGGAAAGTCTGATTTTTAAGCTTGGTGGGACACTTACGCCAAACTGGGCAACTTAGTCCCAAATCTAGAAAATTGTTATGGAGCCCATTTAAGCCAAATGGAAGTTCAGATCTACAAAAATTTATAAAAAACATGTGCAGTGGGACTAATTCGTCACTTTTGATGACTTAGTCCACTCTGGCTTTTCTAAAAATCTGAAAGTGGAAATAGAAACCTATAGCCTACACTCTATTCTCTGACTGAAATCTAGATCCAAATCTATGAAATCACCTACAAAACAAAATATAATTTCATTTCTAATGGGGGGTTTGCCTTGGTCAAACCCCTAGTTGTTATTTAAACCTTGAAAGAGATAATTAAATTTGCATAAAACCCTAGCCCTAAGTGTATCTAAGACTAGGAAATTTGAAGTAAGACGCAACCCTATTCTAACATGGCAGAATAAGATGCATAAATGAGACTAGAATAATGCAAGACTTGTTCTAAGATACCCTAAATCACTTTATAAATGAATCTTAATAACATGCAAACCTTCCTTAGGTTGAAAATAGAGAGAAAATGGAAGATGGAACCACTTTGAAAACAAGTCCTTAGTGTTAGAGTAATTGGGTATTTATTTTATTAATTAAACAATATTTGTTTAATTACGTAAAGTTCCCTTTTACCTCTTTTCACTTAAGCTAACATTAGGTGCATAATAATTAATTACTTTATTAATTATTATTGTGCAAGCCTAGGGTTTTCCTTTTTAGGGTTTTCATCTATATATGGTTGAAAACTATCTTTTGTATCATAATTCATTTTACATTTTATGTGGATTCATGGCTCCACATTCTTGAACATTTCTTTTGTTGCTTCTCTTTGTTTCTCCTTGTAACAGGTTATTTGCTTGCAAATATCTTTTGGGCTTATGTAGTGTTGTATCATCTCAACTCCAACATGGTATCAGAGCTTCAAATCTACAGCTGCTTGTTCTTGTTTTGAAGATTTTTGGAGCTACAAGGGTTTGTTGCAAGTCATTTTTTTATTGGAGCCGTCATCATTTTTGCTTCAAAAATTCAGTTTTCACTCATTTGCAAGAAAAATGATTTATGGGTTTTGTAGCCAGCGTCGAAATCTGAACTGGGTATGTTTTAGATTTTGCATATCTTGCACAGATCTGGAGAAAATCACTATTGAAAAAATGGCGTGCGTCATTTTTCTTCTGGCTGAAAGTAAAAAAAAATATTTTCTCATATTCTGCTTGTTGGATCAAGAAACGATTTCTGGTTTTTTATTTTTGTCTACAAATAGTGAGTAGATTTTCTAGAAATCAAGTTAGAAATAAACCTTTTTTGTTCAAAAATTCGTTTCCTGCAAGCTAAATTCAGTTTTTGAAAAATTCATAACTTTTGGCCACGGTGTCCGTTTTGCGCAAACGAATAGGCATTGGAAAGGTGTTATAGTGCTCTTTCCAAATTTACAATCTATTTTACCATAATATTTACCAGGTATTTTTTATTCAGCTTTGTGTGTTTTTACACTTTGCTCAATTACTTGGTCATTTTGGCTCCTACATGGGGTTTGTTTGCGTTGGATGGGTTATCTTGATATGTTTTATCATTGTTGAGATCATTAGTCTTTGAATTTTTTCATTTGAAGAGTTATCATGGATTTCTCTACTCACCCTTCAGTTGTTCTTCTGGAACAAGGTAATTATGAGTCATGGGCAAAGGGTATACTTACACATTGTAGGTGGCTTAATATTTTGCCTTATTTGTATGATCTCATACCTGAACCAACAACTTTAGAGGGCAAATTAGCATGGAATATTATTAGAAATCGCATTACAGGAGTTATATTGTCTAGTGTTGATCATGACACTGTGTTGGTTATATCGGACATTGATTGTCCTCACCCACTTTGGACACGTCTTTGGGAGATCTATAGAGACCCTATTCTATCTCCATTCCTAGAGGATCCTACTTCAGATTGTCTCATACCCATTGCTTGGAGAGAGAATACACCATTTGATCATGATACTTTAGAGGAGCTTGAGTATTTAGACACCCTTACTTATTCTGATGGATCAAAGTTATGTCTCATAGTTCCTACTCTTCAGACTGAGACTTCATCAGCATCTCTTGTTGTTCTTGATTCAATGCAGCAGGGAATCATACATCTTCCAAACATAGCTACTTTGGACTCTTATGTTGCAGACATATATTTCTTGTTTGTTGAGTCCTATATTGCAGATTTGGAGGATTATTTTGAGGACATTCATCTCCTCTACCTTGACAGTCAGGTTATCACTGTTCACCCACCATTATTTGTGCATTCAGAGGTTGCATTTCAGTATTCTCCACTTCAGTTTGAATTTGGCATTATTTGTTTCTGTTCAGACAGTGAGATTCTTCTGCATCCTATCATGGCACACATCTTGAGACAGATTGGTTCTTCATTCTTCACAGGGTTTCCTCGATACAGGTCCATGGATCTATTTCTTCCCAAGGGGAGGAATATCATTTGCCGCTTCAGGATCTCTTTTTGGATTCTACATCAAGCATCTACCATTGTGATAGGAGTTTCTTCATTGTGGGGGGCCTTCTTCTCTCTTTCTATCTCTCCTATGGAGATTATTGCACATGTACTTATATGATAGAAGTTGTTTATGGGGGGTATCATGTTATCCACCTCCTATCCTTCTTTCATTAATGCATTGCATTCCTTCCTTGCATTCTATTTTGGGGAGGAGTTTTGTTCCCACTGGGTTTTCTCCTTTACCCCATTTCATTTAGTTTGCATTGATTTTGTACATGGGTACCTGATCTGGCCTTGTTGTCAGGACCCATTGCTTTTGCTTTCAATAGCTTCTTCTAGGTTTTAGCTTCTCCCTATGTCTATCTTAAGGGGGGGTGTTAGAGTAATTGGATATTTACTTTATTAATTAAACAATATTTGTTTAATTATGTAAAGTTCCCTTTTACCTCTTTTCACTTAAGCTAACATTAGGTGCATAATAATTAATTACTTTATTAATTATTATTGTGCAAGCCTAGGGTTTTCCTTTTTAGGGTTTTCATCTATATATGGTTGAAAACTATCTTTTGTATCATAATTCATTTTACATTTTGTGTGAATTCATGGCTCCACATTATTGAACATTTCCTTTGTTGTTTCTCTTTGTTTCTCCTTTTAACAGGTTATTTGCTTGCAAAGATCTTTTGAGCTTCTATGGTGTTGTATCTTTTCAACTCCAACACTTAGGATTAATTTGATGGCTAGTTGCACCTCCTCAACCTAGATTTCTCCATGATTCTCCATAGGAATCCATAATCAACCCTTTGCAATGTGAGATCTTGGACAAAAAGTGATCTTGAAGACCTACAAAAACCCTAGTTTTATGCCCTAAAGCTTCAACTTTGTTGTATATAGACTAATAAATCTTCTTGTGGAAGATATCCAACACTTGATTCTTGAATTTGTTTGTTGAAAATAACTTAATGTTCTAAAAAATGACCTAAAAACTTATATTTATAGGCATCAATACCTAATTGAACATTGTTTTGGCCTAACAAGCTGACATCCATCGAAAATTTTGATTAATTCAATGATTTTCCAGCTCAAAATTGAAAATTCCCCCAAAAGGGGCTAAGTCGCCACCTTGGGCGACTTAGTCCCACCAGAGGTTTTTGAGGTGGGTTTTATGAAATTTAAATAATTTCAATGTTATTTGTCATAATTTTTATGATTTTTGAGTGGAATAAGACTAAAGGTTCAAAATAATAAGTTTTAGGGGCCTATAAATGGTAAGTTTTAAGGAATGATTGATGCAAGAATGCCAAAATGGGTCCAAATTAAGCATGAAATTGCCTCTTTCTTAAAGAGTATACAATTTTCTACGTTACATTTATCCCCCACTTTAGCACCCATATGACTCTACGTGCATATGCAAGCTAAAGGACTCTAAATAGCACACTTTATTTCATAAAAGAATACTTATTCAAAAGATAGGAGAATGAAGCTCCCAATGTAGTTATCTGCAAAACCACAACATTAGGAACCGCATCCTGTAATATGAATTTGTTAGCTGTCCAAAAATCCTCTTATGCAACTTCTAGAAATCAAATTCGAGGGTAGATGTATGCCCCTTCACGAGCTTTGATGGTGAGATAAATTATGATGCACATAGTTGCACTAGTACTTCTCCCAGATGGGCATATAGTGCACTTAGAGGGAGGGCTAGTTCACCTAATACGTGGGATGGTAGAGCATAAGATAGTATACACCTGGGGGCGTTGTATCCTAGTGCATTTATACTATGATCTTGGACGGTTCGTGTTTCGGGAGGTGGACAACATGGTACACTGTACACATCTACAGGTTTGGTGCCTTGATCATATTACATGTACTATACCTACCGATTTCCCATGTGCGGCAGAAGTAGGGTATCCTTGGGCCTTTAGCTATCCTCTACAACGATTGTGGCAGTACGAGGATTTACACTTTTGGAGAGTGATATTTGACCAATTGGAGGACAAGATCTTGTGGAGACCTTATCACCTGACACTTTAGTGGCTATATCACACAATGTAGTTGAGGAGGTTATAGATAGATAGATTTATAGTTTGCTGAAATGATCATGTAGTGCATCCCTTCTACTACGATTGAGTCATGTGGTAGTTTGGGAAGATCCAGACACCACCTAGGGCATGACCCTTTTACAAGAGATAAATATGGATTTCACGAAGATCGGGTGATACAACATAGTTCACTTTAGACAGTGTTGTCGAGAGAGACTCTGATTACTCATATCACAATGAGCCTCCAGTCTTTGATGTGGATGATGTCAATGCCATAGGTGACTATGAGGAGTGGTGGATAGTTTAACGACCAACTCTCTTATATCTGATTAGCGAGCCTATAGGAGATGTAGGACCATTACCAGATGAGGGAGATGATAGAGAGAATAGGGCCGAGGAAACACAGTACAAGGCTGCAGACATATTTATCGATGTCATTGATGAGGAGTATGATGAGGATGCAAATCCAGACTATGATGGCCAGGATAGAGGGGAGGAGGAGGAGGAGGAGCCTCCCCTAAGTGAGGATGATGAGGTAGTAGCTGAGGATCGACACGAGTGGGGAGATCCCTTGCCCATTCATATGACTAGATCACATGTAGTGGCTGCAACAAGTATCAACACCCACATTCGTGGAGAGGCTAGCACATATTCCATGCCCCCTACCCAAGACGAGTTTGATATTTCTCAACCTACCAAATATATAGGTGATGATCTATTGAATTTGATGCACATACCTTGTTTTTTTATGTATTATTTTATGTATATATATGTCATGATGTGTATTGATTGTGTTTTGTTTCTACCTTGTAGGAGCTATGAGAGATTGGCGATATCTCTATTGTCAAGCATTTGTAGAGATAGTGCAATTATCTATCGACGAGGAGATGGACTCAAACTATGTGCCCCCACCTATTGTGGAGTAGGATCCAGATTCACTCAAGCCATTCATGATATTATAGGCAGCATATGAGAGTCTGAGGAGACAATTCTGCCAAACCGAGACTACAGCAGAGGCACAGTCATCCCGGACCCCAGTAGAGGTAAAGAGACTAGAGGCAGAGGTAGTACAACTATAGGTAGAGAAGGATCAGATAGCAAGGGAGCAGTGGGTGTCCCTTGGATGGATACAAGGCTTAGATTTTGCACTCAAATTCGATGGATCATGGTCACAATCACATACGACCGTCTCCCAACATCCTGCTACCGGATCAACACGAGTACCAGATTCTAAGGGGTCTGGTACCCACAGACCTCAATGATATTGTATATTTTGATGCCATGTATAGAAATGTTTTTTGATATATATAGATATATAAGAATTTGATGTTTAATTACTTGTCTTTACATTTTTTAATGTTAAATGACAATGTGATTAATTAAATAACCTTTGTAATATTACTTAATGTCTTTATGATTTAACATAGCTTATGTGATCTAAGTAAAACTTGCTATATTTTCTTTGAGAGACGACATCATGATTAAGTATGTCACGCACTTATGAGCTAAGTTAGCATAACACACAAGATGAATTGTAATAGTATGAAACCTAAAGTAATTATAAAAATAAATTAAATAATCACTTTAGTGCTCAAGACACACACATAACCAGTTGTCAAGAATGAAGCAATGGGAAAAGCATATAGGATATAATTGAATAGCTCTAACAACACTTCTTGATCATTCATACCATTCAAAGATACTATACATAATATTGACATAGATGTGTGTCATTGATAGGGTCTTTAAGGGGTGTACCATCTAGCTCTGTTAATGTGTAAGTGCAGGATCTATAACTTGTATTGATGATGTAGGTTCCTAACCAATTAGGACTGAATTTTCCTTTTTTAATGTAGTCTACAATAGTATTGTGTTGATTTTCATATAAAACTAAATCACCCTTGTTAAATGTCTAGGGATGACATGATGATTATTCTTAAATTGTAATTTCTTAGTGTAAGCTTGGAGATGCTCAAGAGCATTAATGCATTGTTCATCAAGCATTTCAAGCTTGTGCAACCGTTGTTCCTTATAGGTGTCGTTATCAATAAGACCTTGAAGAGAAATTTGTAATGTGAGGATCTCTAACTCCAAGGACATGATTTCCTCGATACCATAGACAAGGTGGTAGGGTGTAGTTCCCGTAGATGATCGAACACTTGTTCGATAGGCCCATAGCGCATATTATAATTGTGTGTGCCAATCCCTATGATGTTTGTTAACAATTTTCTTGAGGGTTTGTTCTAGATTCTTATTAGTTATCTCATCTTTACCATTAGATTGTGGGTAGTAGGGTGTGGAAAAGTGATGTTGGATATGAAAAGTGTCCAAGAACTTCTTTACATCATTATTTTTAAATGGTGTTCCATTGTTTGAGATTAATGCAGAAGGGAGTCCAAAGTGAGCAATAATGTGTTCCAATGTGAAACGACATATCACATCAGAAATGGTGGATCTAAGGGGAATAGCTTCTACCCATTTCCTAAAATAATCAATTGTTGTAATGATAATTGTATGTCCGGAAAAAGATAGTGGTGAAATTTTTCCAAAAAGATCCAATCCCCATATGGAGAATGGCCAAATAGGGATTTGGGCATGGAGCTCGAAAGCAGGAGCATGGATCAAAGTGTTATTTTATTGACATTTGTGACATCGCTTAACATATGCAAAGCAATATTTTTCCATATTTCTCCACTAGTATCCCATACAAAGGAGTTTTTGTAGTAAGGATATTCCCCCAAAATGACCCCCATAGGCATGTGCATGGGCCTGTTCAAGGGCTATATTAATTTCAAAATCTCTAAGACATCTAATAAAAATTCCATCAAAGGATCTTCTATACAACACATCGACAAGGATTATGTACTTGGTTGCTAATTGTTGTAAGCGAGTTTGGGTATTTTTCTTTGTCGACTCAGGATCGGTACCATCTTTTAAATAGTTATATATGGTATCATACCATTCATTGGAGACATCTTTTGTTGTGGTTGGCACATCTTCTGATTTATCATTGATGGAAGATTTCATGATTGGGTGAACAATAAATGTGATGTCTTTGGAAGGATATGAAGGGGTTATGAGAGAAGTTGCACTTTTCATTGCATCTGCATGTCAATTATCTTTTTGGGGGATGTTATCAATGGTGAACGATTCAAACTGTTCTAACAAGGTCATTGCAAGATCATTATATTTCAATAATTTTTCATGTAACTTAGCTTGGTAGACTCCATTTAATTTTTTGATCACTAATTGTGAATCACCAAATATCTTAATATCTTTGATGCTCATGATTAAAGCATCACGTAATCCAGCAATCAATGCCTCATATTCAGTTGTGTTATTTGTACATAGGAAATTTAATCGGTATGACAAGGGAATAGGGTTTCCTAGGGGTGGAATTAATATAACCCCTGCACCAGAGCCTATTCGATACTTGGATCCATCAAAGTATAATTCCCATGTAGGAATCTCTATTGTCAACATATTGTCATTAGGAAAAGAATCATTACTAGGTAGTGCGAGAGGAGAAGGAGCATCAGCCAAGTGGTTGGTCAAGGTTTGACCCTTGATTTATTTTTGTTAAATGAACTTAAGGTCAAACTCACTCAACAACATTACCCATTTATCTAGACATCTTGATAAGTTTTTTTTATTAAAAAGACGTTTGAGAGGATCGAATTTTTTCATGACTTGTATTTCTACATTTAGTAAATAGTGTCACAATTTACTAGTAGTGAATACAAGAGCCAAACATATTTTTTCAATTTGTGTGTATCATTTTTTTTAATCTATTAAGGTTCGTCTAATGTAATAAATAGGATGTTCTCTACCATTTACATCTTGTTGAGCCAATAATGTTGCCAGAGCATGGTTTGATGTAGTTATATAAAGGATGAATGGTTTGTTTGGTATAGTGGGTTGTAAAACGGGCAGAGTTGCAAGGTATATCTTCAAACTCTCAAAGGCTTGTTTAAAATCGACATTCCAATTAAAATGTACATCCTTTTTCAGGAGATGTGTGAAAGGTAACGTTTGATCAACTAAGGAGGTGAAAAAATGACTGATGGCTTGAATTCTTCCTTGTAACGTGCGTAACTGTGAACTGTTTCTAGGAGGTGGCATATTAATTATAGCATCAATTTTCTTTGTATCCACCTCAATTCCTCTATGAGATATGATAAACCCTAAAAACTTTCCACTATCTACTTGAAAGATACACTTTTTCGAATTTAGGTGCATGTTATATTTACACATCCGTTCAAATATTTTTTGAAGGACATGCACATTATCTTGTCACGTTAAGGATTTGGCTAGAATATCATCAACATAATCTTCCAATATTTTATGTATGTATTCATGAAATATCAATTTCATTGCTCGGTGATAAGTTGTACCTACATTCTTTAAGCCAAAAGGCATCATAACCCAACAAAATTTTCCCCAAACGGATGTAAATGTTGTCTTATATTGATCTTGTGGATTAATAAATATTTGATTATAACCAAAAAATCCATTCATGAATTACAACAAAGCATATCCTGCAGTTGAATCCACCATCATGTCTATATTAGGAAGGGGAAAATCATCCTTTAAAGAGGCTTTATTCAAGTTACAAAAATCTATACATATCCTAATATGACTATCAGGTTTAGTAACTGCCACAATGTTTTATATCCAAGGAGAATAATCAATAGGTCAAATGAAACCTGCATCAAGGAGTTTTTCAAGTTCTCCTTTAAAATGCAAGGCTATCTTAGGGTTAATTTTTTGTATCTTTTAGCAAACAGGCTTAGAATTTTCAGCAAGAACAATGTTAGGTGTCACTACCTTCAGATCTATTCTTGGAACATCTAAATATTTCCAAGCAAAAATTTCAAGAAATTCATGAAGCAAGGTTGCAGTATCCTCTTGTTCTTCATCATCAAGGCACTTCCCAATGTTAATGACCTTTTCTTTATCATCTATGTCATTGGTATATCAATTATATCCCTTAAGGGGAGTGCAGTTGACTAGGAGATGTTGGATCATATGGATTCATGCATGTGGTTGTCTCATTGGTATCAATAACATTTTTCTTGATATTTATCATAGCACGGGTGAATTTTCTCTTGGAAACAAATATCTTATCATAAGCACCTAACATTTGTTTCAAAGTTTCATCAATGTCAAAGTATTCCTATGATGGTGGTAAATCCATATCAAGGAATTCAGGATGTTTTAATGAGATATTGATTCTTGGTTTACATGTGATGGTGTTGATGTTGAGCGATGGTCGTTGAGTTTCTTTTGTTATCATAGAAAAATAGTATCCTAAACCAATCTTTGTCTCTTGTGTATTAGGTTCTATGGGAACTTGAATGCCTTGTTCATTTTTTCCGCATCCTTTACCATTGTATCCCAATTGTTTTACAAGCTCATAACCTCGTCCATAAATTATTTTCATTTCCTTCAGGTTGGGAAGTTGTTGATAATCTATCTCATCCAAACTGGTTGTGTATGTTGTATTTTCTTCCAAAGTAGATGAGGTAGATGCTTGGGAAGATTCTTTTGAATTCTGAGCTGACATAACTGTTGGTTTATCATGTTTTTCATCCTCTTTGTGTGTGATTATGTATTCACCCATAAATGAAGGTGTGAATTCTAATGATCCCCAATCATCACCTAATAATTTAGACACAGGTTCTTCTTCTTGTTTGTTGGTCTCAAGAGGTTCTATGTTGGAGGTTGGAATCAATGTGTTAGAAGACTTGTTGTTCCTTTTTCAAGTTGTAAGCAACTTTTAGGTTCAGGGTCTATTTCAACTTGATAAACTTTGTTTTTATAGACATATCTCATTATTCGATGAAGGGTTAAGGCACTGCATGCATCACATGAATCCATGGTCTTCCCAAAGGAATATTATACGAAAGATCATAGAGCATGACATGAATAGGAGTTTTTAAGGTTGACATTCTGACTATAATATGTAAGGTAATTACACCAAGCGGTTGCTTTGTGATGCTATAAAACCCTCTAATAGATAAGGAATCAATTTTGATTTGTGATTTATCCACATAGATTCTATCTAGAAGGTTCACACTGCACACATTAAGGGTAGAGCCATTGTCAACAAGGGTCTGTTTGATGCCTATTCGATTGAATTGAACGATTATCATAAAGGCCTCATTTTGCTTCCTTAATCCCAACGGAGGGAGCTCATGTTGGTGGAAGGTAATGTCTATATTAACTATATCCATTCCTTGTATAAGAGCTTCCACATCATTTGCATTTTTACTAGGAGGAACCACTATTTGTTGCAATGTGGTTTGGAGCATACAGTGATAGTTGGCGAATTCTGAAGAAGGTCCCAAAGGGATATCTTTGCAGGAATATTCTTAAGTTTATCAACGATATCATACTCCCTAAGGTGTGAATTTAAGTGAGGGGAACTAGGTAATATGGGGTTGGGTAAAGGTAAGGGTGTTGGAGTGGATTGTTGGGGTTGCGGGTTATTTCTAGTGTTAGTGTGTGAGCAACAACATCATGCTTAAGTGGTTAAAGGGTAAACTTAGGCTTAGGTGGAGGTTGAGGTTTATGTGAAGGTGGGTAAAGTACAAGTTGTGGTTGAATTACATTGATATATTATGTTTGAGGGTTCTCACAACAAACCTTAGTGGATGGATTTTGTAAAATGAAGTCCTGGAAGGCTTTGTATCTAACATTGTAAGGTCACCACTACTAAAAGGTGTGGGAAGTAGGTTATCGTTGGTTGGTTTGGGTTGATCACAAACCTTAGTGGATGATCTTAGTGAGAGGAAGCCCTGGAGGGATTCGTCTAACGTATCCAATCCATCACTACTAAAAGGCTTGGATGATATCATTTTTCTAAATTTTATCATTGTTTTTAGTATTTCATTTGATGTGTTTAGGTGTTTATTTGTATTTTCTAATGAATTTGATTTAAATGAACTAGGAACTAATGCTGAAAATGAAAATTGGAAAATTCTAATGCTATCCATAATTTCCATAAAAGTAACTGATACTAATGATAATGAGTACAATGTAATAAAAAATAACTAATCTAGAACAAAAAAGAAACTGAGACAAACAACCATTGAAGAAACTAGAAACTGGATTCTAAAAAAAGAGATGCAAAATGTGAATTGGGACTAAGTCACCCAGGGTGGCGAATTAGTCCTAGTAGGGTTATTTTTTAGGTTTTTTCTGAATTTTTCAGATGGATGTTTATGTGGTCTATACTGTATGATGCAATTCTAAAGTGCTTATGCAAAATTTCACTATTGTTCAAAGAAATGAAGGGCAAAAATGTAAGCTTAAATGAGATTTTCACTAATGCAAAGTTTAAAACACTAGAATTCAAAATACAATGCAAGGCTAATGTGACCAATTCCTAGGATGTAAATGCATTGTATAAAGTTTGTCATTACAATAGTGGTTTACAATTTTTGGCCAAACTAGACACTAAAATTATTATTTTTAACTAAATCTTCACATTCGGGCACCTATAGCGGCTAAACCATGAGGAATTTGAAGATGATGCAAACTAGAGTCTCATCACATTTTGTCTGTAGATTCTAAAATTATTTTTTTCAAAACTTTTGGAATAAGATTGCACTTATTTTTCCATCTCCCACGAAAACTGGTTTTTTTCATAAAACAACATTTTTTAAAAGTGACACTCACCGTATACAACATAACTTTTTTTGTATGAAGGATAAAATTCTAATTTTTTTGAATTTAGATTTGTAACTACAATATCTAGCACTTTCATTTGGTCTCATAGTTTTGTATTGAATAGTTTTTCCTTAATAGAGTTTTGAAGTCAAACCAATTGCAATTCAGACATAGGCGGACTGTATACAACATAACTTTTTTGGTATGTATTGAAAAAAAATATTTTTTTTTAATGGATCAAGGTCATCAATACCCAGCATGAACATATTTTTTATAATTTTATTTTGATAATTTGCTATTTTTCCACATGTGCAAAACAGAGAGCTTGATTTTCGGTGAAAAACCTATGTTTAATAAAACTAAAAAAACACATACATAATAAAACCAAAACATGTTAAAATTATATTCGTGGGATAGCTCATTTCGAGGACTACCATAATCATTTGAAATAAATTTTAAATGAATTCATTTGATCCCCCAAAAGGTAAATCAAAATTGATTTTTTATCAACATTTTGATAGGTGTAAAGGAGACTCATTTATAGGCATGGTTTAAAACTAGTGAGATTCTATCCAAGTGGGTTTGATCTAAGGTGGTTTGATCAAACCCTCTCCAATTGAAATCCTTAGAATGGAAATTTTAAAGGCTTCAATCATTATATTTTCTAAAAATATGTGATTTCAGCAAAAATTAGTTCCTCTCAAAAATTGTAAACCAACTTTGTGGGATCACCCTATAAATCAAAAATATGATGTTCAATATGCAGGTTCACCAAAATGAACCGTAGATTTTTGGGGATAGAGCTCCCTTGCACTTCTAGGGTTTTGCACCTGAAAGGACAAAGGTATCCCACAAAATTTCTAGGAGTTCACTCAAGACTAATGTTGATATGATTGAAATATGCCTAAATAGGGTGTCCTGAATGCTAAGAATTGATAAAAGAGATCAAATACTAATGTAAAACATAGAAAATGCACTTTGTTTGAAAAGACATTGTGATATGCAAAATGAACTAAGAATGCAAGTAACCTGTAACTGAAATAAGTGAAACTAGAGAAATGAACGTGGAAACTAGAAAGTGTTGGAGAGAAGACTGTACATGTCTCTAATTTTCTAGAAAGTCTGATTTTTAAGCCTGGTGGGACACTTACGCCAAACTGGGCGACTTAGTCCCATATTTGGGAAACTATTTTAGAGCTCGTTTCAGCCAAATGGGTCTCCAGATCTACAAAAAAAATTGACAAACATGTGCAGTGGTACTAAGTTTCCACTATTGGTGACTTAGTCCACTCTAGCTTTTCTAAAAATCGGAAAGTGGAAACATAAGCCCACAGCCTAGTGCACTATGTTCTCTAACTGAAATCTAGATCCAAATATGTGAAATCACTTGCAAAATAAAATAAAATTTGGTTTCTAACTAGGGGTTTGCCTTGGTCAAACCCCTAGTTGGTATTTAAACCTTGAAAGAGATAATGAAATCAGCATAATACCCTAGCCCTAAGTGTATCTAAGACTAAGAAATCTGAAGTAAGATGCAACTCTATTCTAACATGGAAGAATAAGATGCACAAATGAGACTAGAATAATGCAAGACTCATTCTAAGAGACCCTAAATCACTTTAGAAATGAATCTTAATAACATGCAAACCTTATTTAGGCTAAAAATAGAGAGAAAATGGAAGATGGAACCACTTTGAAAACAAGTCCTTAGGATTGATTTGATGGCTATTTGCACCTCCTCAACCTAGATTTCTCCATGATTCTCCATAGGCATCCATAATCAACCCTTTGCAATATGAGATCTTGGACAAAAATTGGGCTTGAAGACCTACAAAAACCTTATTTTTCTACCCTAAAACTTCAACTTTGTTGTAGATAGACTAATAAATCTTCTTGTGGAAGATATCTAGCACTTGATTCTCGAATTTTTTTGTTGAAAATGACTTAATGTTCTGAAAAATGACCTAAAAACTTATATTTATAGGCATCAATACCTAATTGAACACTATTTTGACCTAACAAGCCGACATCCATCAAAAATTTTGATTAAGGTGGTTTTCCTACTCAAAATTGAAAATTCCCCTAGAAAGGACTAAGTCGCCACCTTGGGCGACTTAGTCCCACCAGAGGTTTTTGAGGTGGGTTTTATGAAATTTAAATAATTTGAATGTTATTTATTAGGATTTGTATGATTTTTGAGTGGAATGAGCCTAAAGGTCCAAAATAATAAGTCTTAGGGGCCTATGAATGGTAAGTTTTACTGAATGATTGATGTAAGAATGCCAAAATGGGTCCAAATTAAGTGTGAAATTGCCTCTTTCTTCAAGAGTATACAATTTTCTATGTTACAAATACTACCACGGAAAAAAATATCAAGGAAAGAATCATCAACCAAATACATCTTACCACCATCATAGTTTTCATACTTACTAAACTAGTTTTTATTAGGATTCATGTGGAAAGATGCACCTGAGTCTATCAACCGTACATTATCACCTGAACAAGTAGCCAAGGTTGCAATAAAGGCATCTCCATCTTCCTTTTACAACTCAGAATCATAATCTTTCTTCTTCTTGTTGTTTTTCTTCTCTTCTTTATAGTCCTTTCGGAAGTGTTCAGGTTTGCCACAATTCTAGCATATTACCTTGGACTTACTAGGAGATTTTGATCTCTCCTTGTTTTTGGACTTGGAATGGCCATGTTGCTTCCCATCTTTGCTTCGTTATTTTTGTCTTTCGCGAACACTCAAAGACTCTTTGGAATTTAGAGAGACCTTCCTTCTCATCTCTTCAAAGAGTACAGAGAACCAACAACGCCCTCCATCTTCAAGATGACAGAAGTGCTCCCAATGGCCATGACTAGGTTGTCCCATGAGTCTGGTAACGAACACAGCAAATTTTGGCACCTTTCCTCTTTGTCCATCTTAACCCCAACTGAGGTCAACTGAGTCACCATTATATTGAATGTTTCCAAATGCCTATAAATTTGTCCACCTTCTTGCATTCTCAAGGAATACAACTTCTTCCTCAAGAAAATATTATTTACTAGAGATTTGGCTTGGTATATCTCACCCAACTTCTTCCAAAGATTCTTTCGAAGTGGATTCTTCATGGACATTTATCAAGATTGAATCTGCAAGACATAGTCTTATGAGACCTTTAGTTTTTCTATCTATTACATCATATTTTGCAGCCAAAGATGGATCTGTAGGCCTCTGGACATTTACATCCATTGCATCCCATAGATCTCAATCAATCAATAGATCTTCCATCTTCAACTTCCACATTTCAAAGTTCATACTAGAAAACTTCTCTACCTCAATCCTCCTAGATCTACTCCCCATTTAGAAAAGATATTTGCTACAAGATCACAAAATATCCTTTGCACAAGCTCCCACTCAAACCTTGATTAGCTCAAAAAACCCAACAACCCACAACTGAAACCAAAGGTGATCAAGCTCTAATACCACTTGTAAGGAAATTAGAGTAGCGGAAACAATTTCCTACACCAAATTTGAGACGAAATATTATGCAAACTTTAAAACTAATCTAACAGTTACAGAAAAACTAGAAATACATTCATAATAGAAAATAAACAATGAACACAAGATATATGTGGAGAAAACCCTTTCGGGAGAAAAATCCCACACTCCAAAACCAACACAATGTATTGTCAAATCTTGAAACAGATTACAACACACTTGCAATGCAAGTTCTTATAGGAGTCTTCACCTCAACTCAATTTAGAGGAATTTTAGCAACATTTCAACAGCATACAGACTTGCAAACTAACTCTCACACCTCAAAAATGGCAATCTCAAAGTACCAATATATAATATTACATTGCATATGAGAACCTTCTAAAGATAAAGCATTTCTTTTTAGAAATATCTAATAAAATCTCATAACAAATTTATCTCTATCTCCATATAAAAGATACTTCTCAAAATAGCCCCTTTTCACCTATCACAATATCTTATTTTCTTGACTTTCTTTATTTTTATTTCCATGCAAGATTGAGACACTTTCTTTTTGTTTTTATTTTTTTGTTTTTCTATTTTTTTTTTAAATGCTTTATTTCTAACACTTTTATCAAATATGGGGGTCTACTGCACAAATAAGAACTTTTGAAAATTTTGTGATTCTGAATATCCTAATTTTAGAGTGGATGACCCACATGGTTCATTTGATTGAATTGGTATAATGGCGCAGACCAAAAAAACAACTCAAACTCAACTTACACGGACAAAGCCTCAGCCATATCCAAACCACAGATTACATTGACAATTTCATTTGTCAATTTGATTTCGTTTCAACTCTTCACAAAATCCATTATATTCACATTCAAAATGATATCAAAATGTGAAACAATTCTAACATAATTGTTTCTTCTTCAATGTTTACAATCAGTAATAATTTCAATTTGCACTCATTCCTAATTGCTCGGCCCCTCACCATTTGGTTCTGCAACTTTATACATCTTTATCATAGTGGCGTGACTCCCTGCTCCTCTGTAGTCATTCATTGCTGCAATTTCTTTTCTGTCTGAGATTTCTCCATTGCATTCACAGCTCCTTTCCACTATTGTGCGGGCCACAGTAATGAATTTCCCCGCGCTTTAGCATCTGCATTTTCTATTTGCTCATATTCCTCCTCCTCTGCAACCACCACGGGTTCCTATATGAGGCAATCCTCTTCACCCAACTTACTCTCACAACCAATCTTTTTGGTATCAAATATGCCACTCGCCACTTCACCAGTCTGCATTTCATATATTTTCCTTAGAATGGCACGTATCTTTTCCTTTTTTTGCTGTGGCATGTCCTCTTCCTTCTCTTGACTATTCCGTAGCCCCTGGCATAAAATGTGATATGGTAGAGTATCTTAGATCAAAAAATAACACACTATTGTATTGTCATAATGTCATATATTTCAAACAATTTTTTTGCAAGGTAATGAACTTTCTGTCATGTTCTAATTGAAGATGGTTAAAATATGATATGGGGTGTTTTTTACTCTGTCATGATTAACAACTTATATGATATCATCAACAATTGAAATAAGCATAAAATGTTGACATGGCAAAATATCTTAGATCAAAAAATGAATTACACTATTATATTGTCACATATTCCAAAACCTCAATGCAAAAGTATTCAATACTTCAATAACTAATAATATAAGCAAAAGAAATGAACTTTCTGTTATGTTCTAATTGAAGATGGTTAAAAGATGGTATGAGATGCTTTTTTTTCTATCACAATAAACAATTTATATGATATCATCAACAATTGAAATAAACATAAAATGTTGACATAATAAAATATCTTAAATCAATAATAAAACGCGCTATTTCATTATCACATATTCCAAACAATTTTTCACCAGTCCAAAATCTCAATACAAAAATATTAAATATTTTAACAACCAATAATATGAACGAAAGAAATGATCCTTCTACCATCTTCTAATTGAAGATTGGTTAAAGGATGGTATAGGATACTTGTTACTCTCTGATATGATATAATCAACGACTGAAGCAAGCACGAGATGATGGCATTGCTGAACATATTTCTCTCTTAGATAAAATCTATAGACGTGCAAATCTGTTTCCTCTGCAATCAAAATATAATGATTGCACAACTAATGTGTCACTAAAGAAACTGGCATGATGGATTTTGCACACACCGCATTGAGGAGCCAATTGGCAGTCTTTTCAAGAAGATCCCAACATATAACAGATGAAGGAAGTATAAAAACTCACGGCTCACTGGTCATGTCACATCTTGTAAGAGTATATAAGAGAGCTCCACAATGGAAACTTTAAAGTGAAACGGGCTTTCTTATGTTGTTTTTTGGATTTAGTCTCCATTCCCTATCATTGCTCGTACAGATTTCAATAGAATATTTGGTTACTGGTGTGTAGCATAATCTCTGATTCTGATTCTGACCCATTAGAGTTCAAGCTACTCATTGAATCTACTATGATTTGATTCGTAATTCCAGAGAGAGACTTAGTTTTTGTCTGATACTTTTAATAAGATAAAAGAAGATGAAATGCACGGTTAACATTGTACACTAAAATGTCGGTGTGAAACGACAGAGATGATACAGTGGGTGTATGTACTGAGCATTTTAACTTGTGGTAGGATTATAGATCGTACATTAGTGGGTGCCAAAAGGAGGAGAATCAGATTTAGGTGCATTCAGAAACCGTGGGGGAATATTAGGAGTGGAGTAGTTTAAAAGAACAACTTCCAAGCAGGTAAGCCCTTCAAGTCCATTTACGAAGATCGAGAATCCTTTGGCTGACATGCCATGTTTGAGAATATTGTAGAAGATGCAATGTATTATTGACATCATAGGATGAAGATGTAACACAATATTCTTATTGTTTATCTTTTTGTACGAGAATATTTTTTCAATGCAAGAGCACTTTTTCGAAATGAAATCATTTTTTAATGTGATTAATTAAATGTACATTGGCATCATATGATGGTATTATTGACATCATAAGATGAAGATGTAACACAACATTCTTATTGTTTATATCTTTAGTGTGAGATTAGTTTTTCAATACAAGATCACTTTTTTTGTTCGAAACCACCTTTTTAACGTGACTAATTAAATATAGATTGGTGCATCTTAAGTGTTCAATAAATTATCTTGAATGATTTTGCGTCTTTATAGAGTGTTTCTTTTAAGAATTCTTAGTTGTTTTGAATGTGTATGCTAGGAAGAGGTTAAATGATTTGTAAGTTGTTTTTATGTCAGTTATTTATTTTTAAAATATTTGTTATATTTTAATTGTAAAACAATAATTTAAAATTTATTACAGTTGTCAAATTGAATCTGATTTTTTGGTGTGAAGTTGATAAAGAGTTCACTAAAGATCAAAGTCTTTCTAAATGCAAAATAATGTTTATGAAATTATATTTTAAATTTAAGAGTCATTCCAAAATGCTAATGACTAGCTAAATATAGATTGGTGCATATTAAGTGTTCAATAAATTATCTTGAATTTTTTTGCTTCTTTATGAAGAGTTTCTTTCAAGAATTCCTAGTTGTTTTAAATGCATTTGCTAGGAAGAGGTTAAAAAGTTTGAGTTATGTTTACATTAGGTATATTTTCAATATTTTTTCATATTTTAATAGTAAAAAAATTATATTCGAGTTTTCAATTGAATTTTGTTTTTTTTGTGAAGTTGAGTAGTTTATTAAGAGATCACTAAGGATCAAGTCTTTTTAAATGCAAAACTCAACATTTTAAAATAGATGAAGTAGGGATTATGTCCTAGTTGAATTAGATGGAACAAATACTCATCAATCCTAAGCACTAAATTGAAAGAGGTCAATTATTTATAAACTTGAGATTATATGTACTTCCAATATTAATGAGTTGCCAAAAAAATATCTTCCCATTTTTTATTAGAATTGAAGTAAATATTTACTTCAATCCTTATATAGGTACTTGTTGCTAGAGAGAGAAAATACTCTTACTTTAGACATATTATACTAGAGAAAAGTTAGCTTTTTGACAATGAATCATTTGGCCTTGTCCAAAATACAAAATTATAAATTTATTCACTAATATTTTTGGAAACTATTTTATGTTACATTCTATATAACCTTTTACCATGTAACCAATAATCAACTTTTATTAATTCACAATAATATACAAAATATAACTTTGAATAAATGGCCATGATAACTTATGACCAACAAGGTAATCCACTTTTCTACTATCATTATTTTTTCTCTATTATAATCATATCAAAATTATACATGTATAAAAAAATTTAAAAAGTCAAAATTAAATTAATATAAGTTGAGATAGAGATATGAAAATGATAAAGAGATTAATAAGATTATTTTTAGTTGTTTCAATGTGGTTGTTGGTTTTTCTCTTTGATTAGTTGATATTATCATTAGTGTGAAAGGACTTAGATTTAATGATACAATGATTATTATAAGATAAAAGCTCTTATACTTTGAACTAATTTTCAAATGTAGTTAGGTCATAAAAGAATATAAACTAACAATTCAATAAAGACACATTCCTGAAGTGTATAGGAAAAATCTCCATCATTTAATGTATTATAGTTATAAATTTTGAATTATATTGTAAACACTTGTATGGAATTAAAAAGAATCCCACAATTAATTTGAGTCTATATGAATAATATAAAAATTTAAATAATAATCAAAACCAAATAAATTTTTACCCCTCTTTTATGTAAAAAAAACCAAATTAATATATTTTGAGACAAAAGCATTTACATTATAAAGACGGGGATAATATGATTCTTACTTATTTCAAAGTTGACTATTGATTTTTCTTTGTAATTGATTGATGTTGTAATTAGTGCAAATTAACTAAAATTAGACTATTAAAATATAGGAATAGATTGATAATGGTGTTAACTATACCTTGGACTAATTCGCACTCTTGGTCTAGTATTATGCCACAATTATACTTATCTAGATTAGATTTTTCCTCTACTATTGTTGATTATGAGACATGTTTTCCTTCACTTGTACTTTCATTTGAAACATGAGTTGTACAAAAAGGTGTAGTGAGGTGCGGTTTGTTCATAGAGAAGCCTTAAGGCTTATTTAATAAAAAGTCAAACCCATTTTCCAATGATACAATATAAAAGACGTGCACCAAGAGAGCAATGTAATTCCTCTAATGTCAGTGATAATGTATAGGATTATGTTATTCTTTAATGATAATGGAAATGATTTATTATACTAATTTTTAGGTCTATCTCTCTTTGTTTTATTATTAGTATTAATCAACTAGGTTTTTCTACAAACTCACATCCTAGATGCTCAATTCTGTAAGAAATCAAGAAAAACCAAAAGGCCTTCCACATAAGAGAAAAATAATAAAAAAGCAGAGCTTTACATGAAGATGTGCAAATTGATATTATTCAGAATTGATAAATTACAAGAGATGATTTGCTTTATAAAAGCAATGTATGCACAACCCTAATGTTGACCTAAAAATAGTTCAACTAAATAAAGTTTACTTATTAATTAAGTAAACTAATTATTACCTAAGTATTTAATCTAAGTAAAACCTAAGTAAACTTAATAAAGTGTAATTAAATAATTAATTACACCAACACCCTCCCTTAAGTGCAACTTAGGGAGACTAAAAAAGCATGCACCTAAACTAAGATGAATGCAAGAAAGTATGAATGGGTCTCGGCAACAAGGCCTAATCAGGTACCCATGTACAAATCCAATGAAAAAGAGAAAGGAGAAAAGCTAGTGGGACAAACCCCTCCCCCCTTAATGAGATGACCTTTTGCAAAGAAGCACTAGAAGAACACTGTGGAGTAACACTGGAACCTAAATCCAAAAAGAAAGGAAAGATACTTTTGTTTACTACTGAAACTAGATGAGAGTCGCTGATTGACTCAAGGAATCATGAAAAAGCAATAGCAGACCCGATGCCATAGAACACTAGAAAACTCCAAACGGGAACAACCTTGGAATCTATGAATCAATAGTAGATTATTGAATAATTTGATACTGAAATGAAGTGCAAAGATTCAAGTTGCACCCTCCCAACTGCCAAAATATCCAAGGAATCTCCAAAACACCCATCGGGCCAAATCTAGAATAATGATCAACCTGGGATAGATGCAGAAAAAAATCATAAATAGCAATGTAGAGCTCCTCAATACCTTTCCAACACCGCAAAGATAGCATAAATCGGAGATCATGGCAAAAATTTATGAGCTCAAAAGTGTAAAATGAGCATTTGACTTCAAACAGAAATAAATGCAGATAAATTGAAAAATAATGAAAAATAAACTACACCAAAAGATAGTGCTTGGAACCAGCTTTCCAACGATATCTCGTTTTCCCTATTTCGATACCGTATGCCCAAGTTATGCCAAAAAGAAAAAGAAAAACTAATCATTTAGGGCAAACTAGGGTTAGGAGGGGGCAAAGAGGGTAGTACGACTGCTGACGTCATCAACTTGCGAGCTTAAATTTGACAGTCATCTGGTTGTCGCCACAAAAATTCAGCCCCCCTGCAAAAAAAATTGTCCCGTGGTCACCCATGTGACCTGCGTGGGGGCTGGAGTCGGTCGGGGATCAGGCGCAGAGCTCCCTATCCCCCATAAGACCTGTGGCTGGTTCGAAGGAGCTCGTGGGCGCTGAGCAGGGCTGGCGACGGGATGTGGTGGCGGTGGTCAGTGGGTGGCCGCCGGGTGGCGGACCCCTTTTGCTCTGCATGCACTTTTTTAAAAGCGTTTTTATTTTTAATTTTTTTAATTTTTTTTAAATCCATGCCTCGAGAAGCGTGCCAAGGAGGCCATATGGCCTCCCTGGCAAAAAAAAATTGCCTCAGAAACTAACTGCTCCAAAATCGACAAAACAATAGGTATTCTTAAGGTTTTTGACCACTGTGAACGCAATGGTGACCTCCGTTTGTGCCCAAAATGCTCTGAAAATTTGGCTACCCCCAAAGCTTGCAAAAAATTACCGAGCTTGAAACCCTCACAGATTTCTTCAACGATAACCAAAATCAAAAAAATAAAAGCAAAACTTGACTTTTTCCAGCACTCTGAATCCAATGGAGATGTTCAATCTAATCCAAAACACTGCATAAATAAACTCAAGGCATGAAACCCTCAAGGAATCTTGAACGAACTCTGCAATGATTTTCTCCAAAATCTAAGAAGGGGTTGCAAATCAAGGCTCGGATACCATGTAAGAAACCAAGATCAAACATGAAAATCAAAAGGCCTTCCACATAAGAGAAAAACAATAAAAAATCAGAGCTTTGCATGAAGATGTGCAAATTGATATTATTCAGAATTGAGAAATTACAGGAGATGATTTTCTTTATAAAATCAATGTATGCATAACCCTAATGTTGACCTAAAAACAGATCAACTAAATAAAGCTTACTTATTAATTAAGTAAACTAATTATTACCTAAATAAAACCTAAGTAAACTTAATAAAGTGTAATTAAATAATTAATTACACCAACAAATTCAAGAGGTATTTAAATACAAGCTAGCAAGAAGGGTCAAATTTTGAAAGGGTCAGTTCATCGTAGGACATTTTAAATTTAGAATTGAGTGAGATTAGGTCACAACACAATATATTCCATTGAAAGGGTTTCATATGAGACCTCTTCAAGGAGGGTTGAATTCTAAAGTGATTAGACCTATCTTAACTAGGAAAAGGGATAAAATTATTCAAACAATGGATTGGTTTAGGGTTAGGGTTGGTCTGTATAACAAATAAAATAAATTTAGTACTATGAAATTATCTTTATGGATTACCAAAATGGGTCTTAAATGAATGATTAAAAGGGTAATTAATGTTTTGTGATGAATGTATTCTACATTCCTTCGTAAACTAGGGATCACTTGATTTATTCTCCTCATTATTTTTAACTTTTCATGGTTTTTTGTTGGTTTAAAAACTAGCTTTAATTTTGGATTCTTGCGGTTTCTTTCTTAGACTATTCCAAGTTTAGGTTATACTCATCAAGTTCTCTATATTATTTATTTGGACTTGGAAATTTAATTTAAATTCAAATCTAGATGTAAATTTTATTAGAGCCTTGTTAAAATTCATGTTGCACTGACTATTTCTTTCATACCCACCTTTATTTATTTTTCACAACTTTGGATTTGAATAACAATATGGACAATGATTGATTATTTATATCTAGGTTTAAGCATTTATACATCGAGTTTTATCTATTTCCCTAGTTTTATTTTATTTTTGGTCCCAATTTAGGTTCTAATTGATTTTTAATTTTGTGAGTGAAATTTATAGTTTTAATTTTCCCTTGGAAAATTGATCATTTAGATTTGGACATTTACATTTAGATTATCTTGGACAATTATATGATCTATTTTCTTACACATTTACCTTTGAGGGAGCTACAAACTTGAAATGACTATTAAGAAATATTTAATATTGCTTTGATATGGAATCCTTGTACTACTAAGATCATGGGTAAGTGCATGGAAATGTGAGGGAAGGGGCTCAAAAATGGACACTTTTTTAAATCAATAAAATTTGAACTTCAACAAGTGATTCGATATATTTATGTTCAAATTTTGACAATGTGATAACAACAAGAATTCTAATGCTCAAATTCTAGTTTCTAAACCATTTTTTTAAATGGTGGATATTAAGAGCATCAAATTATGGGGGCACAAGGCTATTGTCTCAGATGGTGTCTAAAAAACCATGGCACCCCAACGGACAAAAAAGTCAAAATGGCTATGGCGGGCATGCAGCAGGTTTTCACAGACAGCCAGATCAAAGAAGACAAAATGATTATAATAATCGTGATCTGAAACTCCAAAGTAGACAATATGGCAAGCAAGTCAGCTGTGTTGAAGGAGGTGGAGCTTCTTATGCCAACCAGAAACAACAAAATGGTAGACAAGATTTCGGTGAAAAAAGATTTCACTCGGTTGATGATAGACCTATTAGGGGTTATCATAGAGACCATTCAAATCAGAATAGGTTTGGTGGACCACAAGCTTATGGGTCTTATCATTGTAGTCATCAGCAGCCTACTTTTCATTAGAATCAAAAAGTGTGGGTCCCTAAGAAACAACATAGGCGCCTCTTGCATGATAAGCAGGAACCTTTTGATCTGTGGGAGGATGATAGAGATAAGCAGAAGAAAAATCGGGAAGGCTTTGTTTCGCCAAATCTACACCCTAGGGTTCTGAATAGCAATGGGAAGAATGGTGCCCAAAACGTGCAAGGAAAATCTTGGGGCTCCCTTCAATCCATCTACCCGGAATCGTTTTGCAGTATTACAAGATTTAGATCAGGGAAAGTTTATAGCATTGAATTCAAAATCCACTGGCGGTTTGACTGCACCTCAACAGGGACTGCATGCCTCAACTCCTGATATAGGAAGGACTACAAAAAGTATTGATAGGCAAGAAAAATCAACTTCATTGAAAGATGTTCATCAAGCAAACAAAGAAGGCAAGAAGTCAATACCTAGAGATCATTGCTCAATTCATGCAAGATCAGAGAATGTCCCCATATCTGGTAGAATGGGGAGACCTTCATCCTCCCAGAATAAGAAGCATGCAAAACAAATACGAAGCACAGAGTCACGGGAGAGTAAGAAAAATCAAAAGATTATAGTTATTGGGGGAAAAAAGCAACATGCAAAACAGAAAAGGAAAAAAAAGAGTCGTCATTCCTCTGGGGAGAAACCATTGCAATCAAAAAAGTATAAGATGCAATGGCGTCGGGTATCAGAGATTAGCAAACATACAGGCAGCTTAAATGGTGTGAACGATCAAGAAAAATTAGTTCAGACTCCAGGGGACAAAGGGTCTAAAATCCCGGCAAAGGTTTCAGTATCAGTTACTCTTCCTGAAAATCAACTGGATCCATAGATTTCATATCTACGCCAATGTGCTATAATTTATAAGTTGTGGAACCTAAAACTTGATATTGAAAATCTTAGAGATTTGATTTTTGAAGAATGGGAAGGGGCTATCAAAGTCTTTTATTTGGATCAAGAAAAAGGAACTTTTCTAGTTCTTTTTGAGTCAAAAGGGCAAAAAGATGCAATATGTAAGGTAAAATCATGGGTTTTTCAAGGGTCGGGTTTATTCATACAACATTGGTACCCAAAATTTAGAGCCCAAGATTTTACAGTCAAATTTGCCCCTTTTTGGATTCAATTTCCATCCTTGCCTTTGGAGTATAGAGAACTTAATTTGATTGAAATCTTTGCAAATCAGATTGGAATCTTTCTTAAGCATGACAAAATTTCTTTTAAAGATCCTTCCAAACCGGTTAGGTTTTGTGCACTGTTGGATGCCTCGAAGAAACTTCCAAAAGAAATTCCTATCAAATCCAAGTATGGGGTGTGGAATCAAGACATTCTTCTTGAAGATCCTAAGAATATGTGCTATAAATGCCATATGTCTAGCCATCCTGGGAACCAATGTTTAGAGGTGGTCATTGGCTTTGAGGCTTCTACATCGCAAGTGATTGTAAACAAAGAAAGTCACCCGCAATGTCACATTGCTCTGTTTCCGATACCCTAACATAGAATAAAGTTAAGAAATTTGTTTCTAAATAGATATCTAAGCTAGACCTAGTCCGTAATAAAAACATGACACTGATCCTACCAGCTTTCTTGAAGCAATACCAAGATCAAATCTTGTGTATTCTCCTATGTTTTGTTGTACATCTGTTCAACAACTTGAAACTATAGTTAAATCATTAGTATTTGATAAAAGTTTGTTGTCCCTTAACCAAAAGGATCTATCATGTAAACAACATATTCATCTTCAAAAATCATAAGATGCTAGACTTTGTTGTGGAAGAAGCCTCAAATTTAGTCTCTTTTGACAATATCTTTTATGAAGGCCGCTTCGAATAATTAGCAAATAAATTGTTAGTATCAGAAGGATCTAAAATTATAGAATGGATTACTGATGAAATCCTTAAGGAGGACCCAGATGTGTCCAATACTTCTTCCACTCCTTGGCTACGCACTCATTCCAACCATGTCGATAGCATTCTTGAACTCGAAGAAGTTGATGAAGAGGAGTTAATACTCTCCTTAGAACACCATACCAAGGTACCTCAAGACTTACAGATATCTCAAGTTTCTCCAGATCACCTACTTAACCATCTGCCTCAAGATTTCATTCTCACTGTAATGGCATATTCTCAATCCTTGAAGTGTGACATGAAGAAGAATGATAGGATGATGGAGGTTCAAGGGAGAAAGGAAGGTAGCTTTGATTACTCTCAGACTTTGGGAATCTCTTTAAACCCAAGAACCCAATTGGTTATCACTAAGACTCTAGGTAAAAGGGGAAGAAAGTCACATATTACAAAGCTAAAGGAAGAGATAGCATCAGGTGTTCAATCTACATTGGATAGTTCAATGGTTCTTTTTGCAAGTAAGCGACAGAGGAGAGCGTGTTGCTCTCCTCGATATCAATGAATATCCTATCATGGAATGTCAGAGGCATTAATGCCCCTGACAAGAGGGCTCTCATCAAGCAACAGTTAGAACCTTGTTGAGAAGATATCATGATGCTACAAGAAACTAAAACTTCATATCAAACTTTTTAAATGACAACACAAAAATGGAAAAAATGGCAATCTTTTTACACACCTGCTCAAGGGGCGTCAAGAGCCATGATTGTCTTATGGGATGCCAAACTTTTACAAATTGAGCCCTTAAATAGTGATAAACACTGGAAACTCTTCAAAGTCTCTTAGTTTGACACCCACTTTTGGTTGGTGAATGTATATACCCCGACGGCCACAGTTGATAAAAAGCATCTCTGAAATTCTTTAACCCAAGTTTTGGATGGGATAAGAAGGGGAAGAATAATTGTGGCAGGTGATTTTAATGCTATAACTTCTAACCGAGAGAAGAAAGGAGGAATTATCCCTCCCTAAAAATTTATAGATGATTTTTTTGAAATTCATTTTTGATAATGCCTTAACTAATATTAGGCATGTCAAGGGACATTTCACATGTACAAATCAAAGAAAAGGATTCCTATAGATTGCAGAGAGATTAGATAGATTTCTTGTGTCTGCTAATTGGTATGGCACTAGGAAATTTTTGGTCTCTGAAATCATGCATGTATCTCATTCCGATCACTTTGCCATCTCTTTCTCCATTGAAACATCCAATCAAAAGAAGAAGCAGGGAGCCTCCTTCAAATTTGAAAAAATGTGGTTTTGTCACCCAATGTTCATGCCTTTATTAAGTCATTGGTGGAATTTGGCCCCATTTGTTGTTGGCTCAAGAATGCTTCAATTAGCCCATAAGCTGAAGCATATCAAAAAATAGGTCAAGATATGGAATGTGAATGTTTAAAAAAAAAAAAATTGAACAGAAAGAAAGGGTGTTTAAGGAATTATCAAATATAAATGATAAATTAATACAACAAGGACTTGATGCAGTCTTATATGAGAAATAGAAGGCCCTCCAAGAAGAGTGGGTGGAGTTAGTGGCAAGAGAGGAAATATATTGAAAGTAGAAGTCTAGAGAGTTATGGTTGAAGGAGGGCGATAGAAATACAAAAAAAGTCATGCATTTACAGAGATAAAGAAGTCACGCGATACTATCTTCAAAATTCAGCATGTGGTATCAGGTGTAGAATTATTAAAAGAGGAATAAGTACAACAAGAAGTAATAAGATTATTTTCCTCCCTTCTATCAGCCCCGCACAATAAACCTCCTTCATGCTGAGGAGTACTTTTCGAATAATGATTTAACTTGCTTTGCTTCCTAGGCTTTCAAAAAGAAGAACTTCCTTGTTCTTATTTGGGCATACCTTTTTTCATGGGTTCTAACAAGTCTTTTTTTGGAATAAGATAATAGAAAGAATAAGAGCAAGAATACTTGCTTGGAAAGCAAGATGGCTAACTTTATCTGGTAGGATTTTGTTGGTTAAATATGTTCTTGCTTCTATTCCAAACTATTTTTTGGCTGTGTTGCAAGCCCCAAAGGGTGTTATTCATCAAACTGAGAAACTCATAAAGGAATTTTTGTGGAAAGGAAACTTAGATGACAAGAAGAAGCTTCCTCTAGTTTCTATGGAGAATATGTGTTATGACAAATCCAGTGGGGGAGTAGGTTCTCATAATTTATCTGCAAGAAATATGGCTTTAGGGGCTAAACTTGCTTGGAGGATGTATGCTAGGTTGGATCTTAAATGGTGTAAACTGATGTAGAGAAAATATCTAGACAACTATGATTCATCTAGGATATTTACAATTTCTAACGCTTCAGGGGGCTCAGTTATGTGGAACTTCATTTTGGCTTGTCGAGATGTCATTGCTCCTTTTCTTTCTTGGGAAGTTAATAGGGGTGATAAAATATTGTTTTGGAAAGATTCTTGGAATGGTCTGCCACCAATTAATTTGAATCAAGACATGCAAGTAGCTGAGCATATTCTCTCACAAATCTGGGGAAGTTATCTAAAGGATTGTATTTCTTCTTTTGATCCAATGACAGGCCTTGTCAAGTGGAAAGACTTATCAGCTATTCTGATTTTAGATTATCAAAATAATGTATTATCAAATATTTTGAAACAAAGGGTTGTCTACCTTTCCCACTGTCTAGATAAGCTTTTTTGGGCTCCATCCAAGAATGGAGTGTACACAGTGAAACAGGCTTATAAGACAATCATTGCACAAGCTTCCTGGACTCAATCTCAGAGAGCTTTTTATTTGTTGGAATTCAATGCAATTGCCTAAGGCGGGTAGTTTTGCGTGGTTGGCCTTAAAAAAAGGATCCTCACAAGTGACCACCTGGAAAAATTTGGAATAGCAAGAACTTTCAAATGTGTTTTGTGCAAAGAAAAAGATGAAACAATTGATCACCTCTTTGTTTCCTGTTCAATGGCTTATGAGGTATGGACTTTCATCATGGACAAGCTAAATTTTGTTTTCCCATTTCCTAATTCTCTTTGGGATATGTTCTCTAGTTGGCCAATTCTTTACAAGTTTGCACTATTTGAATGTATCTGGTTAGTTTCCCCAGCCTTTGTAATCTGGTCAATATGGTTGGAAAGAAATATTGTATATTCAAGAATCAAGATGTCTTAGTTCAGAGAATTAAGGTTAAGGTTGAGAAAGCAATCTCAAAAGTTTATAATTCTTGTGTGGCCAATTACAAGTCAATATCCTCTGTATTCATCAACTGGGATAACTTTGTTTTAAACCATTGGGAACATATAGTATTGCCTCTCAAGGGGAAGCCAATGCTATCAAATGCCAAAAAAGTGGATAGATCTAAGGTAAAATGGAAGCCTCCAACCTCACCATTTTGTAAACTTAATTTTGATGGTGCTTCTAGAGGAAACCCAGGCACATCAGGTGTTGGTTTTTGTATTCGAGACTCGACAGGATCTTTGGTAGCAGCTAAAGCAATTCATCTTCACCCCTATACAAATACCATGGCCGAAGCTAAAGCTTTATTAATAGGTTTATCTTTGGAAAGGGAACTTAACATCAATCAATTGCATGTGGAAGGTGACTCACTCTTGATAATCAATGCATGCAAATCAAAGAGTATATGTAATTGGAAAATAAGATATGTTCTCCAAAAAGCTTGGATCTTGCTAGAAACCTTTGAAGATATCTACATCTCTCATACCTACAGAGAAGGAAATAAACTAGTAGATGGTTTTTCCAATCTAGCTTGTGACCACCAGGAGCATATAATCATAAAACATGACGAAGATTTAATGAGGTTTCCCTACCTTCAAGAAATAATTTTGTCAAAAAAATCTTCTTCAGCTTAAAACTTTTGGCTCAAACGAGTTATATTGTAAATTGTGAAACTCAATATGAAGTGAAAATTGATCATGTGGAGTAAATGAAACTATATCAGGTCTCATTAGTTTGTAGGCCCGCAATTATTGATTTAAAAAGATGTCTAATTGTCTTACCGACAATCTAACATGGTAATGATTATCGATGGAATACAGGTCATTCTCGATAAATCTACATGGGCCAACCTAGCATTCTAAATGGATGGGGATTGCTTTAAATATTAATGGATTTTTACAATGGGAATTATGTCGGCTTTGCTTGTCATGTCTCATCAGCTTTAAATAATGATGGTATTTACGATGGTATTTTCTCCATAATCGTGCAAACATTTCTTCAGCTGCCAAGGTTAAGTTGTAATGATGACTATCATTTAAAGCCTCAAGGTTATGTCAGAAAAATTGAATGGAGGATGGGCTTTTTGGCTGCCACGATTTTCTCCAACAAGACACTTGGTTGTCACTTCTTATTTTTCTAATGTGCTTTCTATTTTGCAGGTACCTTAAATTATTTTCAAGGCACTCAACATTAATTTTCTCTAGCTAGAGGAGATTTCGCATGAGCCAACATGATTTGCGGATGCCTATCAACTTGGTGGCCTTTTCTTGTCATGATCCCTTCTTACAAATTCATTTCGGCTTTAAAAGGTGGCTCTCAAGCTAATTTTTCACCCAAAATTTTTGAAGGTTCAAGAAGAAATAAGCTCTCTAAGTTTGTTGTGTCCAATTCAGCTAAAATGATGTCCCAACCATAGAACTTTAGGGTATGTTGTCCAGTAAAGCCTTCTGAGTGCTCATTTGAAGAGCATCTCACACATGAAGACTTGGAGATGGTTTTTCAGGTAGATTTTCCTAGGGTAGAAGAGTCTATGTTTTCAATCCTCGGATTTGAAATTACAAGCCCTAGAACCCGAAGGTTAATCTTTCATTCCCAAGTTCTCTATGTGTTCTTGTCAAATGTCATAGATCTTCTTTAGTCTTTTTCATAATTGGAGTCAATTGTTAGTAAATTTGTCAAACCCCAAATGCTTGATGTCGAATCTCTATTACAATTTGTACAAGGATATAATGTTTTCTCTGGTGAAGGGTACTTGGGAGGTTTATTTCCTAGAGATTATGTTAAAAATTGTATGGGTTTTGAGGAAATATTTGAAGCAATAAAGTTAGCTCTACAGTACATAAATGATAATCTCATTTTGAAGGTGTTGAGGAAAAATGGTAAGCGTTTGTGTGTAACAATGAGATTTGATATTAAGGAGAAGTACTATGCGATATATTTCCTTTGTGAGCATACTCCTCACCCTGTTTGAAATCTAATTCTTGTTGTTGATGATGAGGGAGGTAGTTTTCCTGCACCAACTGATGTGGAAAGAAAGTGGGTTCCAGATACTATAGTGGCTTCACCTGGTATTGAAGGAAATGAGCCGAATCCAGACAGAATTGTGTTAGGTTCTTCACATGATGCATTCTTTACACCTGAACTGAGGGCATCCATTGATCAAATATATATCGAAGGCGAGGAGCCACTTATTGGTTTTGATTTCTTTGATGAAAATTGCTTTCAAGGGTTAGCTGAAGATCAAGATGAAAATTCAGTGAATGAAGGAGACCGAATGGAGGAGTAGCAGTTTAATATTTTTCTTGTTTTGTTTTTTCAAATATTTTATGGTTAATATATGTATGGTTGTTATAATGAGTATAGACTCTATATATCATGTTAGTATGAAGTCATGGACAATTTGTTGTAAGTGTAGCTTAATCCTGCTGCCAATTTTGATCTCTTTTGGCAATTTTTGATCATATATTACAAACTGATGTAATATTTTCTATTATAATATATCTATATATAGGCTTTAATTCCTTTTACCAAAACAAAAAAAATTGCGGGGCACACAAAGTGGTCCTAGTTTTTACCAAAAATATATCATAGTGACGTGTGTACCTCCACGATTTTTGGGTTTTTTAATTATTTTACAATCTAAGTAGTAGAAAGTAAGCTAAGATCATGTATTAGTATATGTAATATATTTCCCTTTTTCTTACTAAATTTCAAAGTGGACACATCTTTAACAAAAAATTATGCTTGATCCCCCCTAATTTTGAGAAAATTAATCAAAATTTATTTTTAAATGTGTGTAGAATAAATTGTTGAATTTTAAAATATAATTTTAAAATTTTGAATGAATCAATCAAAAATTTGTGTAGAAAAATAATACATGCTTTTTTGGTGAAAAATGAAGACACCAGTAAAACTAGTTAAAGACCAAAACCTTAAAATGTTTAAATTTTATATTAAAAAATTGTTAGAAGTTCAAGATGGAGCTTGGTGTTGTAGTATTTTTATAAGGCCCTGCCTTGCATGTGACTATGTAACTCTATGTTCTTGTGAGCATTCCATTAACTGGTGGTAAGATAGATTAAAGGTGATAAATAAAGTGAATGTGTTGTCATGTTGTGGATATTATTGGTTGCAATGGTAAACCTTATGAAAATGATCTCTCTTTCTCTCTCTAGGATATTGTAATATGGATATACCTATATAGCAAAGGAAATTGTCCATTTTTTATGAATGATCCCAATAACTCCTAAATCTCATTTCAAGCTTTGTATTTCAAGGTCGTTACCTAATTTGTATGATTATGTTATGTACTTGTGGTTCTTAAATATGTCCTATGAAATGAAAGGTGAATTATTGAACATCAAAACCAAAAAGTAATTATCTAGTCGAGATGATTTTTAATGAGCAATGATGAAGTGGGTTTTAGTTTGTGATATATCTTGCAACGAATAATTGAATTAATCTAGGAGAAAGAAATGATGTTAAATATATATTTAACCAATGGGTTACTAATATGCTTTGTGTTTCCTTAAAGTGGATGTTAGTTGTAGGATGGACTAGGATATTTGATACCTTCTACGTGACTACATAGGATGGATGGAAAAGCATGACCAGGTGTATATAAAGGTAACCCTAGCCAATCTAAAGGTAAATTTGGTTTAAAACATAATCCAACTTTGATGATTCCATTCTCCTTGAGGTAAATCTTTTTTTTTTATTGTATTGCGTGAGCCATTAACTAGGTGAATTATCTATAATTAAAATTATGAATATTAACTAGAAAATAATGTGACTAATTATTATGGTTTAACTATATAGGGATAAATTATGCCAATAGAAAGGGAGAACCATCTAGACCCTAATAAAAGACTTCAAATGTGAAGTTCTAAATTATGACCATTTTTTACCTAGAAGGTATTATGGTGGTTTAATATTTGTGTGATTTGTAAAATTATGTTTTATGGGGTTTAATATTATGGGTTACATGTAATGGTGTTTTGTGGGGGTATTTAATTATAGAGTCATGTGATTAAGTGTGTAAGCACGGTATTAGGGTTTGGAAACCCTTAATTGAGTTTTGGATTTTAGATTTTATCTTGAGTGGGTTTCAAAAATGTGTTGTATGGTTACTTTTATTGGTCTTTGTGCAAAAATAGACCCCTAGGGTCTATACCTATGGGATGGGGACTTATTGGACATTTGATATTGTCCTTAGGGAATGATATGACCCTTCAAAAGCCCTCATGAATGAATATGATGATATTTTAAGATTTTGAGGTGGGAAGATGGATTTGTACTCCAAAACTTGTTTATGAGTGGAGACTTTGGGGATGGAGTGTCCAAGTGCACTTCCCTCTTAATGAGATTAAGTACTTTCTTGGTTGGAGTGGAGGACACTCCTTACCTCCACATCTCCCCAAAATTCTCACACAGGTGTGAGAACTTATGGGAGAGTGTGTAGTGAGGAATGAACAAGAAGATGCCAAGTGCCACCTCTCCATTCAATGGATTCAAGTTTTAAACTACTAAAATAGTGCTCTTGGTTATTTTGTTGTGCATTTGGTTCATTACGAAGCACATATAGCATTTTCTATGGCACTTTTCGGTGATTTTGCAACACTTGTGGTTTGTCTTGCAGTGCTTTTGGGTTCTTCTATTGTGATTTTGGCATATTTTGGGCTTCTTTTGGGTGAAAATAGTGTCATTTAAAATATTTCACTTATCAAAAGTAAAATCATTCAAAACTGAAAAACTCTTAAAAAAGAGCTTAAATAGATCTTTTATTGGCATTATTTTATTGCCCTTGGTACTATTTGAGGAGTGGAAAACTTATTGGTATCTTGTCATATAATTATCAAAGTTTAGAAAAGTTCAAATTGGATCTCCTATCTTTCATATTTATCATATCGTATCATTTTTGGATATACCATCTTGAGAGTCACAAGGCTACTCTTGAGTTGGAAACCTCACTCTTTAGCAAGATTTCTTGGACTCATGAATCTCGTTCAAGTGAGCTTTATTAATATCTTATCGCTTGAACTCATAATTATAGTTCAATTGGGATCTATCATTTTATCAATAAATATCAAATTCCATTGGGGGATCTAACTTAACTTTGGTCTATTTTAGTTTTGAGTAACAAGCATCAAAATTTTTGAAAGAAAATCTTATTTTATCTAAGGTCTTATATTGCATATGTTACTCACAAGATTTCAATATAAGAAAAACATGGAATCCCACCAAGAAGAATCAAACATTCCAACAAGTATGGGTCAAAATGAGAAAGGAACATGTCTTAAAACCCACCCTTCCTTCATGGCAATCCTTTAAGGGTTCCTTATATGGAGGGTGGTCAAGGACCCACACCAAGGATCTTCTATAATTTTATCAAGACCTTGGAGCAATAAAAATTAGGGAAATTTTATTTGATAAAAATATTGATCATTACCTCCAAGTGTTGGCTCAAAAAGGTGCTAAAATACCCACACACCTTATCAAGAATGTATGTCTCACTAATTGTGAAATGTGGATAGAAACAATTCAATAGAAAAATTGGGTACTAATTTCACATATTCACCATCACCTCCACCTAACACATCAAAAGGTCAATGGAGCACCTATCAAGAGACACACCAAGATCCATTTAAATCAAAAATATCACCTACCTTTGTTGGATCTTATTTAAACATGGGTATTGTAAGCATGCAACATATTCCCATTTCATCAAGTCAACCCCAACAACATTACTTTCACCAAGTCAAACCCAACAACATTAAAGTCATCTAAGTCAACCTCAACAATATCACATCCCCTTGAGTCAACCTCAACAATATTACACCGCCACATTTGCACCTCCATCAACATCTACAAATGACTTGAATCAAAAATTTCAAGAGCTCCAACACAAGATAGAAAACATGGAAATGGGAAACACTAGCACTAAGAAGGGTTATATTGAAAGAGGTATGTCATTATCCCTTTGAAAATTCTTTGAACATGGTCTCTTCCCCTCAATACTTTTAAATTTCTATATTTGATAAATACAATGGAAGAGGTGATCAAAGAGAACACATAAGTTAATTTTACATAGTTTATCTTGAGGTGTCCTATAATGATACATATCACATGTGCCTCTTTCCTAGATGCCTAGGAGGCCAAAATATTGAGTGTTTTTTTTATTTACCTCATGGGATCAAGACCTTTTATGAATTGGTAGATAAATTCATTGAGAACTTTTCACATAACATAGAATGTGAAACCTCCTTGAGTGACCTTTATAGTGTGAAACAAAATGAGGGAGAATCCTTCGTTTCCTTCTTGCCAAGATGGAGAAATTTGGAAATTGAAATTCCTAATCCTATACTTGAGAAACAACTCGTCCCCATATTCACCCAAAACATAAACCATGAATTGCATTTTCACCTCTAAATTCAAGGTGTTGGTACATTTTGAGAAGTCATTGGAAGGGTAATTAACATGAAAAAACTCCCATTGCTAAGGTTCTTTGAAAATATTTAAGTATAACCCTTCACAATATAAAGCTAAGCCTAGGACTAGGGCCAAAAACAAGAACATTGTCAATGATGGTGCGGTAGATGCAAAATAGTTTAAAATGTTCAACCTACCCTAAAATTGGTAGCAAATTACTCTCAAAATAATCAAGGTGGTAGAAGACCACCTAGGAAAAATAATTCTCCTAAAAGGAAATACACTCCTTTAGTGAAATCTCTTGAATCCACATTAAAAAATTAGTCCAATCTAAAATTATCACCTTACTAGAAGTTAGAAATCAAGAACCAGCATTTGAACCTCCATGGTACAAATATAATTACTATTGTGATTACCATAGGATCAAAGGACACAATATTTCAAATTACTATAAGTTGAAGAATCTTATTCAAGATCTAAAAAAATCAAGGTAATTTTGGTGTAGATAATCAACCTTCAACTAATGATGATCTCTAGATATTCAAGAATATCATCCTTGATCATGGAAAAGTTGAACCTTAAAACAAAAATCGTAATTGCAAAGGAGCTAATTATACTATTGTATTGTATGATTACACTATATCTCATTTAGGGGAGTCCTTTCCTCACATATCCATCATAACCTCTTTTAAAAAATTCCCAAATGTGTAGTAACTACATGTAGAGGTAAGTTGATCCTTCAAGGATATTAATCTGAATGATCCTCTAAGTTTTATTATAACCTCTTAGATCATTTAAAGAATATTTGAGCATAAATATTCATTTTAGAGCTGTTAAAAATATCCCTCGCATAAGGAAATCCTCGACAAGGCCCTTCAAGAGTCTTTGGTACCCAAAGACATAGATATTGCTCAATTTCAAGCCATAGTGGACATATTTTAGCTCATCATCATTTGGTAATTTTTGAAAAGTATTTTTCTCTAGAGAATCCATCTCACAATGAAGGCATATACCTTGAGGTTTTCATCCATAGGCATAAATTTAAAAGAGTCGTGATTGATGGTGGAGTAGGCCTCAAAAAATTTACCCTCCAATTGGTAAAACAACTAGGATACCCTAATGGTTTCATTGATGCTCAAAATAAAGTCACCATAAAATCTTATGATAATTCTAAACAAGAATATAAAGGAACAATAAAATTTCCAATTCAAGTTGTCACCATTATAGTGGATATTGTTTGTCAAGTCTTGAACCTTTATCTCCCATACAACATCCTTCTTGGTCGTCCATAGATACATGCCTTGCAATTTATTCCCTCTACATATCATACATGCCTAAAATTCCCTATGAGGGTTCTAAAGTCACTATTCTTGGGGATCCTCGCCCTTTTGAGTATTACAAAAACTTGGAAGAAAAATATCTCAAACCCACCCAAGTTCCTAGCAATCAAGTAGTTCCATCATCATCATCTTACATAGACCTATCCACCTTATCCTTACTATCCAATCCACATGCCTCTCCTCCTGAGATCAAGGTTCAAGTCAATGATAATTGGTTGGGAGAATATATCATGAAACAAACTTTTTTTTTGGCCAATCCTTCTTTTGTCTAAAACATATGGTGGACCTAAACCTATGCAATATATATCAACTATGGTTATCAAATCTAAATCTACCATAGTTTTGTGTTGGGGTGTATTGGTAAAATAAAACATTGAATATGATGTCTCAACAAGGTTATATAAATATGAAGAGTATCATGTCCCTATTCTACTTATGAAAAACTATCCTAAATTCCTTTGAATAATTAAGAATATGGGTTATCAAGGTAAATGCCTAGGTCAACAAGAACAAGGAATATTTGAGCCTATATCTATCACAAGAAGGAATAATGATGAAGGGATTGGATATAAATCCCCTAATAATGTACCTTTCAAGCTAAAATATAATCTAACTAAAGGTAATAAGGCTTCTTTCATGGTTATAACTTCTAATCAGGATACCTTTCAATACTGCATGTATATCACAAATCTATTCCAAAAACATTCTATTTGCACCTTATTCACCATATCATTTACTTCCCCATCATCACAACCTAAAGAGATTTCACTTACTTATCATCAACTTATAGATTTGGATAAACAAGGTCCACTAGTTCTAGATACGTTCCAAAATGATGAGGCCATTGTTGAATTTATGGGATTAAGAGAAACTATACCTTTGGGAGATCATAAAGTTGGTTTTTACATTGAGCTTGATGAGAAAGAATACTTTCATGAGATATCAAAAACCTCTCACTCACAACAAATAATTGAATATCATAAGTAAAAACTCTAAGGGAAATCATACTTTAGCATTATCCAAAGAAGAAAATTAGAACTTTCACCTTCTTATTATGCCTAAGTATCAAGAAAAATCCTCTATCTTGATACAAGAGTCACAAGAAGCCAACTTGGGTACAACTAAAAATCCTAAGATCACATACTTTGCAACATATTCATCATCACAAAAGAATTAGGACTTCATGCAATTACTTAAAAGTATAACTATAAACTTTGTGTGGACTTATGCTAACATGTCAGACCTTGATCCTGAGTTAGAGGTTCATAATTTGGTAGTTTTTCCTAATGCAAAACCCGTCAAACCAAAGCTTCTTAATATGCATCTACAAGTATTCCTATTGGTTAAGGTCAAGCTTTAAAATTAGTTGGGTGTGGGATTCATTAGAACTGTTTATTATCATGAGTGGGTTTTGAACTTGGTTCCAGTTCACAAACCCACTGGGGGCATCTGTATATGTGTTTATTTCATAGATATAAACAAGGCATGTCTTAAAGATGATTTTTCTCTAGCCAACATAGAAATGATTATGGATTTAACATCTAGGCATGAATTTTTATCCTTAATGGATGGAGTTTTCAATTATAATCAAATAGATAGCTATTGAAGATCAACATAAAACAACTTTCACTTGCCCTTGGGGAAAATTTTGTTAGAATTTTATGCCTTTTGGTTTAAATAATGTAGGGCCTAGCTATCAAAGAGAAATTAAAATAATATTTTGTGACCTTTTTCATAGCATCATGGAAGATTATGTGGATGATATATTATAAAAATCTATCTCAAGGGATTCTCACTTAGCTATCCTTGCAATAACCTTTGATAGATTGGAAGAATATAAAATGAGATTGAACCTAAATAAGTATATCTTTGGTAAAAAAATTGGGAAACTACTTGGGTATATTGTCAAGATGAGGCCTCAAACATGACTATATTGAAAATCCTTAAGAAAATAGTTAATGATGTTGGTCATGATTGGAATCTGCAGCTTAATCCTACTTTATGGGCCTATCGCACTAGTATTTACACACTTATAAGAGCCACTTTGTATTCCATAGTATTGGAAATGAAGCCATTTTTCCTATTGAGTTTGAGCTCCCCTCCTTAAGAGTGTCTTTAAAGCATATCATTGATGAAAGAGCATCGATTATCTAGATTACATGAGCTTGAGTTATTGGGTGAAAGGTGTTTTAATGCATTAAATCACTTACAACATTATCAAAATTACCTTTTTAATAGCTATAATAAGAAGATAAAAAGTTGAAGGTTTGAGATTGGATACATGGTACTAAAAGAGAATCAAAATAATCAACAAGATTCAAACAAGAAAGGAAATTTTGAACCTAACTAGTTAGGACCCTTCATTATTATTGAAAATTATGGTTTTGGAGCTTATAAACTTGCTACACCTGAAGGAGAACGTTTGAAAGAGCCTATTAATAGCATTAAAATTTCATCTTAATGAGTTTTATGATTGTCACTCATGGTATCTTAGTAGTTTATATATACTAGTTGCATTATTGTTGTTGTCACGAGGATTACACCCTAGCTAAGTGTGAAACTTAGCTATCCTATGAAATATGGGATCATCTTCAAGTTATGGGTCACTTACGGCAAAGATGAACCTCCAGAGAGGGTCGGTTCCCTTGATGGACCTCTTATAACTACTTCCTTGAAGAGGAAAAGGGATAGAAGAATTAAAATTGAGAATACTAACCCTAGAAGGTAATGCACCAAAATTCAGAGACTTATACTTGTTGGATCAACTCACAACTTCTCTCAAAAAATTAGCTTTACCCTATGCACAACTCATTTTTCACAAGCTCACACAAAAATGTTTCATAAGAAGGTTGTATTTCAGATTCTTGAAGGAAAATTGAAAGTTTTCACAACTATAACTACTAAAATAAATAGCACAATCTATTACCTTTTTTTATTATTCTATCATAAAATGTTTTGTAATGAGACATAATTCAAGGATTTTGCATCAATAATCACAAAAATTAGATCAAATAATATACAAATACACTCAAAACATGAATTTAGAGAAGGAAAATATGTTATTCTTATTGAAATAATAAGATCTTCTACTGATACAAATCTAAAAAATACTACTTGAGAATACATAAAATGTTGTTCTAAATGAGAATATCTCTCAAAATCAATTACAATCTCTTCTCTTGCATAAGTAAAAGAAGAAGAATTAAATAACTCCCCTCTCTAAAGAGTTGAAAGCTTGGCTTTATGGAAAAACTCTTCAGCTTAACTGAACTTGAACCTCACATAAGAGGTTGAGGTTGTATGACGAGTAAGAGTTGACTGGATGTGGAACTCCCTCTAAACTAGTTGTAAATTATGCAAAGCTTGGTGAAGAAGAGTTGACTTTGACCTCTTGACCTCCTTTCCTTTGCATGCTCCTTAAATTTCCCCAACTGAACTTGGACAACTACACGCAAAACTTGCAGGATGTTGATTAAAAAGTTGTCTTTAATCACTTTGCATGAGGCCTTCAAGTTGTTGGGCATACAAAGAAAAAAGGCCTTTATTTTAGGGCACAAAATGAACCCAAAATGCATGCATATGACTTCAAACTCCTCTCAAATTTACTTTTATCCATGCGGGATTTTTGATAGCTTCCAAATTGGCTATAGATACCTCTAAACTAAAAAATTTAGGCCAATTAACTTGTGAAAATCTCTACATGATGATTAGCATGTCGTCCAAGGTTGTCTGAAGAAAATTAACTCTCCAAGGTAGCATGGGAATACTTAGGGATTATCAATTGATGCATGATTTCAAAACATTCTTAAAATCATCACCATATCATGTAAGGTTAACTTCACTTCCCTTGCCTCTCATTCACTATCACTTTGATCATCTTAATAGGATTATGCATTGGCTTGGAAATATGGAGATAAAATTGTCATTATTCTTATGACTATCATATTTTCCCTTAGTCTGTCTTTTATCCTTTTCTCCACCCATCTTCTTGATACTTCTTTTGGATTGTCCTTGCATCATAAGTTAACATCTTATCATTTAAAACCTATTTCATATGATTTCCATGGAATCACTAGATTGTCACTTATTTCCTTTGTTCAAGGTAGATATCATACATCTTCTTGCTATTGTCCTAATCATGTATAAATACTATCCTGTTATTTGGTAAGATTTCCCCTTCATGAATAAGGATTGTCCTTATTATCTATGCATTTATAGTGATTGCCACTAGAAAAATTTGAGTTATACATTCCATCTCATGCATTGAAGTTATACAAAGTTAACCCTTGTAGACTGCCTTTTTCATTGATATCATTTTAACTTCATCAATAAGAACAATTTTATGACTGTCATTTTCAATTTTAAGCTCCTTCTTGGAATTTTCTCCTTTGAACTTGATTTTCCCTACATGTTGAAACCTTGACACTGATCTACCCTCCTTGTTGTCTCAAATTTTCCTATCTTGCAAGGTTTGTATACAAATAAAGGGATATAATTGAATAATTTTCTTGTCATAATCTTTGACAATACCTTTATTGTTTTCTTTCGCAAATGACCTCCTCAAAGGCTCATGCCAAGTTCAAAGCATTACCATTTAAAATTTCCTTACTATCCTTTTAATCCTCCTTCATCATGCAGTGTTCTTGAATTGACAATTTTGAAGTGAACTATCCTTAAATGTTTGGTGACTATCATTCATAAAGGTTACAATCATAAAGACATTATTATAGTCATTGACTATCAATGACTCACCCACAATCCTAAAACACACTCATTAATTTCTTTATCATAGTCATGAAACATTTATTGTCTCATATATGCAAACCTTCAATAAGTTCACAGTGTTATAAATTCCTTATTTTTCACACACAACAATCATTAATATCTTTATCATAGGACAGTCCTTATCTAATGTAATGTTGATGAAATTTTCCTTGTCTTCATGCTCTATCTTCATGCATATAACCCTTGACTACCCTTCATTAAATTCCTTTATGTTGCACTGTGATGACTAAATTTTCTCTTGATTTTGACTATCTTTATGTTGCACTTTGTCACTTGCTTCTACCACTGGCTCTATTCAAATGACCTTACTATCATATATGCCATCTAAATATCTTTATGAACTCAAACCATTGTCATTTCATGAACACTATCATTTTGGACTTGAATTCTTAGGGTTTCAAATGAAACCCTTGTGTATATTCTTATAAACATGACTGAACTCCTTGTTGCATCTTAATTGTGCTCTCCTTTTCATTGATACTTTTATGTAACCTTCTTTCAAACATTAAAAATATCCTCTGAGAAATACCCTTCCATCCTTGCCACATTTATTACCTTTTTTGTCATTTTTGTGACTTTGTTTGAATTATCCATTCATTATAAATATCATGAATCACAATCAATGCCTACAAATCGCAGGTTATTGATCACAAATTTTGACATTGATTGATTTGACTTAAATATAAAGACATTGGAAGTCTTAAATCTCAAAGTATAAATCTCGGTTTTCATGCACTATGGTGGTTGTATTTTAACATTACTTTTCTATTAACTACCTTTTTTGCTTTCTAGGTGACTGTCACTCTTTCATTTCAATGTTTTAAGTTTTAGGTCTTCCTCTTCAAAGACATGCCTTTCATGATGCATCTCCCTATCCTTTTCATGATTTTTATGCTTACTCCTATTTTTCGTTATATAGTTTCTTGACAAACTGTCCTACTACTGAATTTTCAAAGTGACTACCCTTAGCATGGTCTTTGGCTCAATGTTTCATTATATTTATAGCTCTTCACATTGCAACTCTTGACAGTGTTGTTAGGGTTGTCTCTTGTCCCCTTCATTTGATCTCCTTTCTTAATATTTTCATATTGATACTTTCGACCACTAACATATTTAAAGATGAGACCTCATCATTGTCCTTCATAGCATGATATTACAAGGTTTTAAAACTATACTTTGTGAACCTTTTACGGTTGTCATGGTGGATTGTCCTCTCATAGATTATTTTCACTAAATTCAAAAACCTTTAAGTCTTCACCTTCATTGACTTAGGTTTTAAAAAGGATTTATGCCACTTTTAATGACTTCATTTAGCCTTCAAGTTCTTGATTTCCCACATGGAGAAAGAATTAACGACACAATATTAACCATATTTTAGAACCTCCGCAAGGAACCTACAAGTTCCAAACTTGACATTGTTTCCCTTGCAAGGTCATGATATTTTTGTGTATGCATCTTCATGAAATCACTATCCTTGAACAAGACTACCATACATTTTCACTTTGTTCTTATTAACCCTTATCATGTTATTTGCACACCTTCATTGATTTCCCTATTGAAACATCCTTACCTAATATCATCCTTGGATTTTTTAACATGGTGGATTATCCTTTGTCAACCTACAGTCCCTTTGTATGGTATTGATTGTCCTACCTATATTAGCACTATCATTTCTATCTATAAAACTCCACTATCTCTGCCCCCTCAAGACTATCCTCATGCTTTTTTTATTATCATGCTCCTTATGGATTGTCTACTAAATCTTCGTGCTCAAATTTTTATCCACAAAAAATAATGATGTATGATGACTATCCTTTATTGATACTACGGTGATTAAAACTATCATTCAATCCATTCATCTTTCATGAAATTGATTTTCCTTCACATAGTGACTATTATTTATTGGAAAATTATTGTCCCTTCATCATTATTTTATCCTCAACAATCATGGGCCATGACCTTATTGATTGTCATCACTTTGAGTGCTCTTTTCTATCCTTTTTAAATGACACTTGGCCTCATGAAATTATGTCCTTAATCATGATTGCATAATCCATTATCATGAACATTGTTCTTCATCATTCTTGGGTCTTGACTATCCTCTTATGGTATAAATCTCTTATCATAGTGACTGTCCTTAGAGAATAAACTCGCTAGGGTTTATATTTTGACACCTTCATACCTCTCATTAGCCTTGGATTGTTATAGATCATAATTTTACCAAACTTGTGTCTAACATAATGGTTATGAGCATTGTTTTAAGGCTAAAACTTGAGAATTTCATAATATTTTATCAATGGAAAACTAAAGGGAGGGCACTATGTTGAGATCAACCCTTGAGGGAGCCACATTTTTTAACACATACAACAATTTTAGAGTAGGATTTGAATTGTTTGTTTCTCTATCATGATTTGAAAAGTATATTGGTTTGAGAAATAATTTTCTATGCCTATCATCGCTTCAAAACTTTGAAAAATATTAAGTGAAATGGTTTCAAACCTATAGACCTATGCACATAAAAATCTCCAACTTGATCTTTACATGGTTGGGTGTGATTGAGAAGACTTATGGTCCACCTGGAATTCCTTATCTCCTTGTTCTCCTGGTAAGATACTTGCAAATACTCATCTAAATCCTCATGCAATCCTTCAAACTCTACTTCCAACAAAAAAAAGAACCCTAAATCCTCTTCAACATGAATTTTTTTATAGATTTTCCTTTATTCTTGGCACCCAAACAAAGAGTTTTTCTTCTTTTATTTTTCATGTAAATTGAGATTTCTCTTATTTTGGAGTGGGGGTTTGATATATAAGCTTCACTTTTAAATAAAATATTTTTTCTTTTTTGCATGGACTTGAGAAATAAGAATAAGTTTCATTAAAAACATTCCTTTCTTTTGAAACTCAAAACAAAACTTTCAACCTTGCCCCTTTTGATGGAATAAAATGACACAAGACAAAAAGAACTACTCAAGTCAAAAAATTGAATAATTTGCTAAGCATTATTAAAAATGGACAATACTTGCATTTTCTTTCCATTTCATCTTCTATTTTACATCACCCAAATAAAATAATAAAATATTATTAAATTTAAATCAGTCATTGCACCATCTACAATGACGTTAACAAATTGCAAGCACAAACCCATACCACAAACCAATGTGTGAAGAGAATGTTATCTATGAAATATTTTGATTCCATGAATATGCTTCTTGCTAGTAAACACCAATGCTACAAACCTACATACGGACCATACTATATGGATTTCATATGACAAACTTTGGTGACAACCTTTTGAAAAAACCTCTAAGGCCCCAAGGCAAAAATCTCTAATTTTGGTGATTTGATAGGTGATCTTGGCATTTTTGGGCCTTTCGAATGCAATGGAAGGTTTTGTTTTTGCTCCAGGTTCTTCAAAAAATCAGCTACCTCCTAGATCTGGTAACCACCTCCCAACTTGAAACCCTCATAGATCTAGAAAAATATGTCAAATTTTGACAAAATGAAAGCCAATATTGACTTTCTCATATGCCTTGGACTTGATGGTGAGCTCATATTACCTCTAATATCTACCAACATTAACCTACAATAAAAACCCACAAAGAGGGAACCCCCAAAATGGTATTTTTTCAAGATTTTTGTGATTCCTTAGATCACCATATGATACAAGGGAAAATCATACTCAAACTTACTAAAATTCACCAAGATATCTCACTATAAATAGCTCTACCCTCAAATTTGAGAAGGAATTTACATGGTCATGGATCTCATACCATGTAGGATCTAAAGATTAGATCTATACCCAAGACCACCCGCAAAAACAATGAAAACCTTCCACAAGAGAGTATGCAAGAAATGAGCTTGCTTGATATTAAGATTTGTCAAATATGATGATGAACTATATTAAAAAAGTGTACAATAGTCTTACTTATATAGACAAGGTGTGATGAAGTATCGAATGAAAAACATTAAATGACTTGTGTCATTGTAAAATGGCACGAGTCATTATTAAATGAACTAGGACTCTAGTATTAAATAAAAGATAAAAATATAAAATCCGCAAACACATGAAACTAAGAATACTATCATCATATGTAACCAATCAAACTGCCACTGAGATACAACTTCATGAACCAAGCTTGTGAAACAACTGAACACTAAATAAACCAAGGGAAGGTAGGTACAGGAAATATTGGCACATTCTCAAATCCACAAGACAAGAAACTTCAGCATGGATAAATGCAGAGCACTTCCATTTCTCCGGGACATCCTTCTTCACAAGCTATAAACAATCCAACACACTGTTAAACATATCTTCTACTATCGCATGATCTAGAACCTAAAACTCTAGATATAACACCTTCAAATACCTTTGATCATCACTTTTAAACTACACAAGTGTATCTTAAAGAATGAAGAAATGCAGAGAAAAATATTGAACACTTCTCAATCACCTTATACAACCTTTATGCAAATTTTCTCAAAAGCACTTGGAAACCAAGTAACCATGATGCATCTGCAACACCTACTCAACACCATATACACCTTCTCAACATGTTCATACCAAAGGTTGAAAAAAATAATAGCACTGATGACAACATAGTGCAACAATCTCCCCCTTTATCATTGATGGCAACATCTACTAAAAAACCATCAACAATAAAAGAAACTTTGTATCTCCAATACTCAAGAAGCTCTCCCCCTTACTTCAGTTCTCCCCCTTGAACATTTATTTCCCTGTGTTTTTCATACTTCTCTCTCCCCTCTTTTCCTATGTTTTTCATACTTCTCTCTCCCCCTTTGACAGAAACACCTACGCACTTCACTCCGAGCACAAGATGTGCTCCCCCTGATTGTACTAGCCAAAAACATCACTACCTACTCCCCCTAAGAGGTAGTCCCCATCAATCCAATACAAAGAATACATCTTGAATTTCTCCTCCAAACAAATGTGCAATATTTTGCATCTAGTTGAAAGAATGAGGGGCAATAACCCCTAGCTTATGTCTAAGATACTCAAATGTATCTTTTGGAAGAGCTTTTGTGAAAATGTTTACTATTTTATCCTTTGTAGGTACATACTCCAACTTATTTCCTTCTCAACAAATTTCTCTCTTAGAAAGTGATATCGAATAGAGATATGATTTGTTCTTAAATGCATTACCAAATTTTTTAAAATATTGATAGCACATGTATTATCACACAATATAGGAATAGGTTCATCATATGATATTCTAATATCCTTTAATGTTTTCTTATCCATAGCACTTGGGTACAGTAAGATGATACAGTAATGTATTATTCCTCTGCAGTAGATAATGACATTGAATCCTACTTCCTACTTATCCAAGAAACTAGCATGTTTCCAAGGAAGAAAGCACCTCCACTTGTACTTTTTTTTTCATCAGCACAACTTTCCCAATCTGCATTTTTATAAGCACTCAAAGAGAAATTAGTATCCTTAGAATACCATAGACCATATTTTGGATTTACCTTCAAATATATGAATATCCTTTTGACTACTACCACATGTGACTCTATAATCTGTAACATCATAGATTTTTCTGCAAAACTAGAATAACAAAGTTAAATCCTAATCTAAACAATAATCTAAAATCTAACAACAAAGAACGAGGAAATAAACTAAACTAATAAAACCAAAATAATCTCACCAAATATGCATTCATCCCTTCGAATTATCTTGATTTCTCTTCTCCATTTTTCCTTTTCAATATTCTTGCCCTCATATTTTTGTGTTTGAATGCAAGTATAGCTTTGTCGAGTGTCTAAGCAAAATATCGAAGTTGAATCTCTTCTCAAAAGTCTATGATTTCGGGAGGAGGAATAATGATTATGACAGGCCATTTTATAGATTTTGGGTTTTCGAACGATCGGCTCAGATTGAAAGAGAGATCGATGAATGAGATTGATGAATTCCATTCAATGTGAGTTTTGTATCAAATAGAATGTGAGTTAGAACATGAGTCGGGAAAGACTAAAAATAGAACAAGATCTTAATCTTCAATTAAGAATCTTCGAAAATAGAATAAATAGACTTTGAATGTCAAAGACAAAGTCAAAACTCGAAGATGAGGAATTTGAATGCATAATTAAATTAATTAATTAAATAAAATATATTTCATTAATAGATGCATACATGCATATGAGTTAGAGCTAGTTAATCGACTAGTTGTGACAAAGAGTCTTCTCGTAGAGATAAACTGGTGTTGAATTCAGAGATAACTGGAGAACTAAAAATAGATCTCAAGTCAGAAGGTGAGTGAATGACTTAGATAACTGAATGATAGAGGAATGTGACATAAATAAATAAATATGAATTAAATGTTAATTTAATTCAATATTCGAAAATAGAAGATTTAATTAAATAAATAAAGATAATTTATTTAATTTGACTTTCGAAAAGGGTGGAATTGAATAATTAAATAATAAATATTTGATTATAGTTGAAAAGGGAGTTAAATGAATAATTAAATAAAGATATTTAATTATAGTTGACATATGATAAAAAGAGGGTTTAATTAAATAATAAATATTTAATTAAGAAGGAAGAATTAATTAGTTAGGGACATAATTAAACAAATATGATTTATTTAATTATCCAAGTTGAATAAAGATTAATAATGAATTAATTAAAAAGAGATATTTAATTAATAGAGGAAATATGTGTTAGAAAGGGTAATTAAATAATTGACATTATTTAATCATGACCATGGACTATAGAAAATTATGTCGAATATGTACTCGCAGGCCTAGACCAATTTTCGGTATCTACATAATCTTCTTGAAATATTGCCATAAGACATACTACATGCATAATACTAGGTCTAGTTGCAGTTAGATATAGTAATCCAAAAAGAATGGATCTATACTTAGTCTGATTTGTCTTAGGAGATTCATCATTTTTTCTTAATTTACAACTAGTAATCATGGTAGTACATACTGGTTTAGAATCCTCCATTCCAAATTTCTTTAACATTTCCTTTACATATTTTGACTGTGAAATGAATATACCTTTTTCTTATTGAAAAATTTGTATCCCAAGGAAGAAATTCATCTCCCCAAGAATTGACATTTCAAGCTCATTTTGCATCTCCTCTACAAACTTCTTACACATGGTCTCCTTTCCTCTAAATATTATATCATCAACATACATGACCACAATTAGGATTTGATCTTTCTCAACTTTGAATTAAAGGTTGATTTATGTAGTACCCTTTTTGAATCCATGTTGCAATAAGTCTCTATCAAATCTTACATACCAGGCTTTAGGAGCATTGTTGAGCCTGTATAATTACTTCGTCAACCTGTAGACCATATCAGGACCTTTTGATAACTGAAAACCTTTCATTTGTTCAATTTAAACTTCTTCTAACTCACCATTCAAAAAAGCAAAATTTACATCCATGTGATATATACCTTGAAGTCTTTATGAGTTGCAAAATCCAAAAACATCCTAATAGCCTTCATTATTTCTACTGGAGAGAAAGTCTCTTCAAAATATATTCCTTCCACTTGTGAGTACTCTTTACACACAATCCTATCCTTGTTTCTAGTAACTTCTCTATCCTCATCCAACTTGTTCCTAAAACCCCATTTAGTTCCTGTCACATTCTTGTTAGTTGGTCTTGGGACCAGTTCCCATGTTTTATTCTTCCCAACCTACCTTGGTTCTTCTTTCATAGCATTGATCCAATTTTCATCCTTGCAAGCTTCAATAACTATTTTAGGTTCTATTTTAAAGAGTAAACAAAAATTTACATGTTCCTCTACCATAGCAACTTTTCTTCTTGTTATCACACCTTTTCTCTTGTCTCCAATTATTTGATCCTCAGAATGATTTTTCTCAACATACTTAGGATTCTTAGGGTTCTTTTCTAGAGCTTCTTCATCTTCCACTAGAATCTATTTTTATTCTTCTTCTTCTTCTTCTTCTTCTTCTTCTTCTTTTTCTTCTTCTCTACAAAGGGATTCACCAGCTTCGTATCCTTCTATCAGCACAGAGCTCTAATATGATTCTTCATCCACTTTGACACTTGCACTTTAAATTGTCTTCTTTATTCTCTTGTTGTAGCACCTGTATGGCTTTCTCTTTCTATATTATCAAGGAATATTCCTTCATCTGATCTTGCATCAAACTTTCCTAATTTTTTTGTATCCCTCATGATATAACATTTACTTCCAAACACTAAAATATTTCATAATAGGAATTTTTCCATATCATAGCTCATAAGGGATCTTTGAATTGTTCACCATTGATTTTCCTATGTTGACAATGTAAATTGTGGTATGAATAGCTTCTCTCCAATAGACATCTGGTAGATTTTCCTCCTTCAACATGATTCTTGTTGCCTCCTGAACTGTCATATTCTTCCTTTCCACAACCCCATTTTGTTGTGGAGTCCTAGGAGCTAATAAATGTCTTTTTATCCCATGATCTTCACAAAAAAATTTAAACTCATTTGAGGTGAACTCACCACCTCTATCAGACCTTAAGCACTTGACGTTCAAATACTTTTTATTGTCAACCATAGATTTAAATTATTTAAAATTATCTAGAGCTTATGATTTTTCTTTGAGAAAGGTCACCCAATCATTCTAGAGTAATCATCTATTAACAACATAAAATACCTGTCACCTTGAGGGCTTCTTATTTTGGTAGGTCCACATAGGTTTGTATGCACCAACTCTAAATTTCCTATAATAGATTGTTCCTTAGTTTTGAACCTATTCCTTTTTTGTTTCCAAATTGACACTCTTTGCAAATTATATTAATACGCTTTGTAATTCTTGGCATGTCTCTCGCGGCGGCATGAGTAGAGATGATCTTCACTAGGATATCAAAATTTATATGACCCACACTTTTGTGTCACGGCCAACTTTCATTGATTTGAGTCATAAAGCACTTAACACTAGTTCTTTTGAGCTAATAAATATTTCCTTTTGTTTGTGTTCCTGTTAAAACCAAGATTTTGAATCTTCTTTTTCTAATTTCACAACCATCATCTTGAAACACTAGATTTTATCCTCTTCTACACATTTTTCCTACACTAAGAAGATTATGTCAAAGGCCCTTGACATACAGAGCATCATCTATCTTATGCTTGTCATCAAAACTAATTGAACCTTTTCCACAGATCTTAGCAAATATGTCATCACTAAACCTAACATAACCACCATCATATTTCTTAAGGTTAACAAACTTACTCTTATCAATTGCCATGTGATTTGAACATTTGTTGTCAATTATCCAATAGTTTCTCTCCTCTCTTGCATGAAAGGCAATCAACATAGTTCCTTCAATACTATGACCTATTTCCAAAGCAATTTACTTCACACAGCTCTTTGGGTCAGTAGAATTAGTTCCAACATTCAAAACCATGAACAAGCATTCATCACTTTCAATATCTATGTAGTCAAGTTCCCAATCATCACTGTCTTCTTTAACATAATAACTCTTCTTGAAATATTTTTCTTTATGATATTTTTTTTTTTCATTTGAAACTTCATCTAGACATTTTGAAGCATAGTGACTTATCTTTCCACAATTGAAACACTTTAAATTTAAGTTACTTTTGTATTTTCCAGTGCCATTTTTCAATCTTCTTACAAAATTTGCTTCCACTTCATTAAAATCATCTAGATCAGATTCATCATTCCTCTCTTTCTTGTTGACTTTAAAAGCAGTTTCTTTCCTTGGAGCATCTTTGTCAAATTCTCCTAATTCAAAAGTAGTTAAAGTGCCTAACAATTGATCTCTAGAATATTGATCTATATTTTGAGCTTCCTCAATAGCATAAGCTTTAGCACTATAGGATTTAGGAAGAGTTCTCAATACCTTTTTCACAACTTCATTTTCCTCTAGCTTTCCACCAAGACCATTAATGGAGTTGACAATTTCATCCACCCTATGCATGTAGCCTACAATATCTTCATCTTCTAACATCCTTAGGGTTTCAAACTTGGCCTTCAAATTTTGCAACTTTTCTTGCTTCACCTTATCATCTCCTTCATAAATTATTTTTAACTTCTCCCAGACCTCTTTAGCAATTTTCCAGCTTATCATCTTCACAAGTTTTGAATTTGAAAGCCCACTCAAAATAGCATTCATTTCTTTGTCATTATTCTCATACTCCTTGATTTCATCTTAACTTTTTGGGGGATTTTTAGGCATAGTATATCAATTTTAAATTGATTTACATATGCCAAACCTTAATGTGATGAGAAAGGCTTCCATCTTGGCTTTCCAGAAGGCATAATTGTCTCCATCGAACATAGGAGCTTTGACATTGTTCCTATGCACCATCTGGGTCTATCTCAAGAGGTTAAGCTCTTTCTAACGAACCTTGGCTCTGATATCAATTGTTAGACACACAAGACAACTGACAGGGGGGGTGAATCACCTGTGCATTAAAACCTTCAAACCATCATTAAGTATTAGCATGAAAGTAAACAAGTGAAACAACAACACATCCATAATCATTCATAATAAAACACCATATTTTTATGTAGAAAACCCTATATGAGAAAAACCACAGTGAGGATTAGCTCACTATATGAAAACCAAAACCAATTACAAGAGGCTCATTACCTAGGGCTCACTACTCAGAGGACTCACTTTCCAAAAAGAGAAAGGCTCATTGTCAAGGGCTCACTACCCAAGAAGAACACTTCTTCCAAATTATAAATAAACAGTTACAAGGAGGTTCACTACCTCAAAGCAACTAGAGAATCCACCACAATGTCTCTTTACCATCCGCAACCTTTGGCTCACTACCTCCAACCACTTCTAGCACACTAAACTATAGACACCTTCTACTCATTGCTTTTGGTAGTCTTAGGTGTTCTTGCTCACACTTAGATATCAACACACCACACTTACATCATTCCATGCCACACACAACTCCAAAATTTTGACCTTGCATATATACCTCATTCAACCTCAAATAACCTTCTCTAGGTTGGCTCCAATGAAATGTGCAACCACCAAATAGGTCAACACCAAACACCTCTATGGTGGAAAGAAGTGATGGAAGATCACATCAAGGGTTAACTAGGATTCAAATCTACACCAACACACTACACCAGACTTACACAAACCACGAAGCACGTCCATAAAAAATGTTAACACACTATGTTGTCCAAACCAATACTAACACAATCAAGCAACCAAATTCACACTCCACCAAGGTCGAAAGAATCTTGCAGACCATGTAGCAACATTACATAACACCCTAGAATATTCCAACATCAATAGAATACTCAAAGACACTGACAAAAACATATAAAACTAAGAATACTATCATCCTGTGGAACCAGTCAAACTGCCACTAAGATACAACTACATGAACCAAGCTTGTGGAATAGTTGAACACTAAACAAACCAGGGGAAAGTAGGTACAAGAAATATTATCACATTCCCTAATCTACAAAACAAGAAAATTCAACACAGAGAAATGTGGAGCACTTCCATTTCTCCCAGACATCCTTCTTCACAAAACAAAAATATTCCAACACATAGTCAAACATATCTTCTACTATCACATGATCTAAAACTTAAAACACTGGATATAACACCTTTAAAGACCTTTTATCATCATTTTCAAACCACACAAGCACATCTTCAAGAATGAATAAATTCAAAGCAAAATATAGAACACTTTCTAGTCACCTTATACAACCTTTATGCAAATTTTCTCAAAAGCACTTGGAAACCAAGTAACCATGTTGCATCTTCAACACCTCCTCAACACCATACAAACCTTATCAACATGTCCATACTAGAGGTTGACATCAATGACAACACTAATGACAACATAGTTCAACATGAATGTTCCTACTTAAATCGCAAAAAGTAAATCGCGTAACTAGAAGTAAAACACATTACTAAAATTAAATTAGTGGCATCTCTCATAACAGACTTAGTATATAAATAAATTAAAATTTAGTTCAAGATATCCTAAGGGGCCATCAAAATTAATCTATATCTCGATGGATGATAACACTTGACTTTGGGATGAGGTTGTAACTAGGGTTTTACCTGGTCAGAGCATTGAGGGAAAGAACGTGCAGGAAGCGATTAGGGTTTCTTGGAGCTATGAAGACGACAGCAAGAAAACCGTCAGGTGGGGAAGTCAACCAGAAAATGTATCATGGAAAACTCCAAAAGAGAAGGAAGCGATGGATCCAGACCATAGCTAAGACGGCCATGTTGTGGGTGGGGAAGAGCTATCAAAGTAGTGATGCTAGAAACGAGGACTTACCACTACTCTTTTTTCAAGAGTTGATGGATCCAACAAGTGGGCCAAAGCGACTCAGTATGGAGGTAATCTTTCGGGACCTTCTCAGTCATTGAAGCTCTCAAATAAAATCTTGATAGGAAGGGGAGGTGGAAATTTTGGCTCTTCTTTATCATCAAGATCAATCACTTTGGAACTAGATGATGAGCTTGAACAAGAAGTCTTTTTCAATGAAAAAAAAAAAATGGGTTGGGTCTAATTGGAAGATTCAAGGGATTCAGGCCAAGCTTGAAAGACCTCCACCAATGGATATCTAACCAATGGAAGCAAGTATTGGAAGGGTATGTTCAAATCTATCCCATGGCAAAAGGATTTTTCATTGTAGTTTTTGAAAAGGAGTAGGACAACAAGAAGATCCTTTGTGACTGCCACTGGGATTGGAAAGAAAAATTTCCACTTATGTTAAAGCCATGGCATCCGTCTTTTAATCTAGCCACTAGAATTTTTGAGAAGGTTCCTATTTGGGTGAGACTTCCCAACTTTCCCTTGCAGTTCTGGTTTGATTCCTACTTAGAGGTTGTAGGAAACTCTTTAGGTAACTTTTTAATGGTGGATGAAGGGTCCTCAAACCTTCTGCATTTGACCTATGCTCGGATTTTAGTGGAAATGAATGTGTCAAAGGTGCCTTCAGAGGAAATCCAATTAAAAACTTCTAAAGTTTGTTGGGTGCAGCCCTTATATTATGAAGGGTTACCCTTCAGGTGCATAATTTGCTTTAAAACTGGCCATTTGGTTGTTAAATGTGCCAATAAAAGAGCAACCAAAACAGCCTCCTGGTGGAAATATGTTGGCCCCCACCACTATACAGTGGAGAAAAAAGAAACGCAGCAAATGAACTCTAAGGAGAAAAGCAGGGAGGAAGGGGGTTAAGATGGGAAGGATTTGGTGGAGGAAGATAGAAGGGAGGTTCGGCAACAGATTGGAGAATTCTTGGCACAAGAAATGGATTTAGATGTGAATAGTGGCAATATTGTAGTGATAGTATTGTCCACAATGGAGATGAAAAGGATTTGAATCCCAAAAATTGGGCAACAACACCCAAATTCTGAGAGAAAAAAGGTCTAGTGAGATCACAAGTGAAAGAAATAGGGAAACAAAAAGTTGTTGAGAAAAGACAACATTCAAATGGAAGCTTGGATGGATTTTTCAAGAGTCCCTATGACAAACCATCTAATTGGCAGAAGGTGGCTGCAAGGGTAGAGGATGGTTGGAAAACGGTAAAAAGGAAAAAAGCAAAGAAAGGTAGGAAGGAAACCTTTGTAATGGTTCTCAGGTCTCAGATGAAGGGAAGGTTGGTCTGAGATCCAATCTCATGATATGTTAACAGGTCCATTATAGCATTTGAGGTTTTTTTGTCTTGTGAGGCTTGTGGAGATTATGTCTGTAAGGGGATTTTTCATTCTTTGTAACTCGCTACTTTGAATTTAGTATGGTTAACTAGCAGGGTAAGGGTTTAATAGAGAGGAGTTTAGCGGGGTTGGAAAGGGGTTTAATGGTGTTGCTATAGGGAGAATTGATATGTAATCTATTTTTTATTATTAATGAAATCACTTCTATTACCAATCAAAAAAAAATAGTTCAAGATTAATATAGTATATGTGTTACATTAACATAAACATACACACAATACTTAATTTTAAAGGAATTCAATGGTTTATCTCCCAACCATTACAGTATGTGGTTCAAATTCACTACTCTCACCCTTTATGCCTGTTGCCCCATCGATGGCTTTGGTCATCAATATTACTGTGGAAGACATTTTCATGCCCATCATTGTTAATGCCTCGCCTTGTGGAGGTTGCAGGGCACTTTAGAGGCTTATTTCCCCAAAATTATTTTACTTTGTACAAATTTCTTCAGTGATGGATCTCTCTACTGGTTGGAGTGGCCTTCCTGCAAACTCTAGTGTTAAAGGCATGGGTTATGGCTCAAAGGTCCTGATTGTGGGCTCTAGTGGGATTAAAGGCACATTGGTTTGGACACTTTTGGGGGTGATGGTGTTTCTAATATGTGTTTCATCCCTCCTCTATAGACTGCTTCCTTGGGCACCCTTCTCACTAAGGTAGCTAAGTCATATAATGCAAGTTGTCAAAGGTCTTTTACTAATGTGGTAGGTTCTAGTGGTTTGGCTTACCCCCCATGAGATAAATTATAGTCCATTTGTTATGCCATATCTTCCCAATACTTATTTACAATTAGAATGTGTTGAAAAATGAAGAATTGTATCTATGAAGGGGCCAAGTTTATAGATTGAGAAATTTTTTGCCTTCTCTCCTTGACCTTCAAAAATGTATCTTGAATAATTGGAGGCCTATCATTGAGGGTAAGATTCAGCTCTTCCCCTATGCTAGGGGCTTCTTCATTTCCTTTTTTGACTCTTCAAAGGATAAGGATTTGGTTCTTGATGACGGAATATAGTTGTGCGGTGAGCACTTTCTCTTAATTAAGCCTTGGTCTACTTCCTTCAACCCCCTTTTTTGAACCTCTAAATTTCATAATTTTGTGGTTTCACCTTCTAAATCTCTCTCCAATTTTGGGAGGATTCTTTCTATGAGGTAATATATTTAACTCCATTATATGATTTTTGAAGGTTGACTCTAAGACTACTTACATGATCCATTCTAATTTTTCTCACTATTTCAACTATTAAATTTAATGATATCTCATATTAAATTTTATAAATTATATTGTTAATAAATTTTTTTGAATTTTTATTTCCACGATAATTTCATGCCTTTGAAATATTTCCAATTACAACTTAATTCATTTAATTTTAATTAAATATAAAAAAAATAATGTTAAAGATAAAATTTAAAAAATTGGGTAGGCCCCCTTCTATGGCTTCCTTTTTACAAGATGGTTGGTATGTTGGGCCTACCTTTCTTCTTTGGCAGTTTTGGCTAAAGAGGAATCGTAGGATCTTCCATGGTGAGAAGCTGGTGGTTCAGCAAGTTTGGTTATGTATGTTAGGTATGATTCAGGAGTTTGTTGCGGCTAAGTGTGAGGTGGTCTACCCCTTGGAGAAAGGTGATGCTGAGTTGGTGGACATACTGGGACTTCAAGACCTTCATTCTTCCTCAAATGGTAATAAGTACCACAAGAATGGGAAAAAGAGAGTTCTTCAGGTGGGTAGGTCAATACTGATGGTTCTTCTAGGGCAATCCTGGGTTGGCTGGGATTGGTGGGATTGGAAGAGATTTAGCGGGTTCAATTATTTTTCTCTTCTCGGTTCATGAAGGGGTCCAAACTATTAATTATATGGAGGGTATGCCGATTCTTTATGATGTGGAGAGGGCTCTTTCTCTAGGCTGGAGGAATGTTATATGTGAAGCTGACTCGTAGGTGTTGATTAATATGGTGAATGAGCGAAAGGTGTTTGGTATTAATTGGCAGTTGGCTTTGGTGGTTCAACAGATTCTTCAGGTTAGCTCTTTGTTGGAGGTTGTATCCTTTGTTCACATTCTGAGGGAGTGGAATCAGGTTGCTGATGGTTTGGAAAAGTGGGATTTTGAGAATGATGTTGGTTGGAAGGTTGAGGATTGGAATCAGGTTGCTCCCGAGTTACGTCAGGATTTGGACCGATTACTGGAGGAAGACAAGAGTATGTAGGAGGTTTTGGCTTTAGTTGGATGGACTATTTCTGGTTCATTTTTGGGCCTGTGGTCCTTGATCTTTGTTGTATTACTCTTCTTTGATGTTCAATAAAGTTTTTACCCCCTTTTTATTTTAAAAAACATAAAATAAACTAGTTAAATGTTAAATATCCACTTCTTTAATTTTTATTTTATTAGAATAATAAAATTAATCATAATCGTATAATACTATTAAACATATCTAAATGTTTTCAATTGTTAAATGTGAAGAATATAAATATATATTAATATTTATCTTCTTCAAATTAAAATAAATTTTAAACTCAAATTTTGTAGTTAATAGCTTCCTCAAATTGAGGAACATGCATTCATTATTATAGCTAAAAAAAGTGTGATACATTTAGTCTTCAACATAATAGGAATGTTCAATTTTTTCTATTAGTTTCTATTAATGAGTCCCACCCACCTTCTAATCAAGCTTAATCTACTATTCCATCAACTTTGAATCAACTTCATCTTCTCTTGAGGCAATTATTCAATGTTTGACTATTTCGACTCAACGTTCATCTATTTCTATTGTGCTCATAGATGAGCCCTCTATGGGGTAATCCCCCACCTCTCCCACGTGAATTTTCATGGACAATTGTACAAATTCAAAAAAAACTTCTCAAATCTATCTCTCAATCTCATGCTAGAGTGAAGGGTGTGAGATTGAATATGGTTGGGTCTAGAATTTTCTAGGTTGGATCACAAGATACTTTTTTGTTTCATATTTTTTGGTTGTAGTTGTGGTGGTTTGTGCTTGGTAGCTAAGTTGTAATTGTGTATTACTCTCTTCTAGGAGGCCATTGTATTTTTTTATGCCTATATACATGCTTTGTAATAGGATTGATACCCTCGATTCACATTTATCTAATCAAAAATATCATGGGAATGATCAAGAAAGTCAATTAATGTTTATTGTGATCTCTATGTATTGTATTAATTTAAGAAATGGAATAAATAAATGGTTACATTAAAAATTTACCAAAAAACTATAGAACAAGATACATTAAACAGATTAAAAATAGAATATACAAATATTTGTAATGTTTTAGATTTTACAAAATATAAAATATAATTGTAATTAAATAAAACCAAAAAAATAATTGAATTTATTTAGAGGAAAGAAATTAAAATTTTGATATTGTTGAATAATTCAAGAATAATAAGAGTTATAATTTTTTATTTTGAAAGATTTAATTTTTCATTTATAATTTGCATAAATTTAATTTTTATCAAATAAATAACATAAAAATATAAATAGTAAATTCAAGAAATAAAGTTAGTAGTATCATGTTAGATGAAATTTAAAATAATATCATCCCTTCCTCTACCTTCTTTCTTAAAAAAACACAATATATATCTTGTGAATCATATAGTAATTAAAAGAATAAATATTTATTACGTTTTTTAATCATAATAATCAAAAATTGTCATATAAATGATCATATTGACGATATTTAGCTATTAACAAAAATTTCAACCATACATTTTTAAATAAATCAAAATATTTTCTAACAACTATTTCCTCAAATTCTTGATAATATTGTTTATAAGATATGTTTTCTAAATGAAACACAATTAACAAGATTAATTGAAATCCTTACAAATTAAATTACAGCATTTAAAAAAATATATATTTATAAAATCAATATTACCATATACATTCAACATAATATTGCATTAATCAATGCCTACACTAAAATGTTCATAACCTATTTAACATTCCATTATCATACAATATATAATGTTAAATTTGATGAGCTTAAGAGTTAGAAATGATGGTAACAAACATCTTTGATTTGAAGATCTGATATTATCATATTCATTCTACTTTTATATATTCCATTGATCAATACCTACATCACAATGTTCTAAATCTACTTAACCTAGATATTTTGTAATGCCTACTTCTCATTTTACATTTATGGATAATGGAAACATTGGAAAACTTAGATGTGCCTAATAAAATAACAAATAACTCATGGAATATTGTGTTAACAATCAATTTGAGATATTTTTATTGTGACCTTGTACTTTGTCTTTATGTCTAAGCAATTTGTTCATTGATTCTTATATGTCTTTGTATTTGTTTACATATTGGAGTTTCTTGTTATGTTTTCATAGCAACTTGATTTGTCAAAGTTTATGTGAAAGGATAATAAAATTCCATAGCCTATGTCTTCAATGTAATATTTGTTCATTAACTTCTTATCACTGATTGTCTTCAAGTGGTTCATTTCTTTCTGAAAAGTGGTTAATTAGTGATTCTTTGTAGATCTGTAGACCAATTTGACAAGTGAAATGTCCTCTCTCAATCTACTATAAATGTAGTCATCATTAGAATAGATGGATCTTATACGAAATTACCTTAATATGTATGATTTGGATTGGACCCTATGCATGAGATGGTACAATTGATTTGGTGACAACTGTCCATGACTATGTGGCATCATAAGTTCTCTTTTTATATATATACATATGTCACACATGTCAAAAGAGAGAACCAATCTAGACCATCAATCTTAGTTGATATTGAATGAATCAAAGCTATTATAGTCAAATGCTAAGAAATGAAGGTGATACATGGCATGTTTTATTGGATTTTGTAATCAATAAATTTCTTCATAAGCATTCGATCAAATTTTGGATTGTGGAGGTGATCTCCCTTAATCATTAATGTTAAAGGTGATTTAATCTAAATTGTTGATCGGGTGGAGTTAGAATATATCAATGGTGAAAAAAACTCTAGCAAAGATATGTGATGTGAACTATTAAATTTTGATAAACCTTTGTATTTTGATGGGTCGAGTTTGTTAGTTTATCAACTCACTAAAACCATTGATTTGAAGAACATGATTTGGATCATTGATTGTGGATAAAGTTTAAGCAATACTTTGCATTGAAATTTAGTGGTCTCAATATGACATGGTGTGATCCTTATCAATTGTGATTTATTATCCTATAAAAATGTATGTACTTTTAGGTGACTTATAAATCTTTGCACTCTTTAAGTTCAATTACAATGATTTTAGACTAGATTGTGATCAAGGCTCAAAGAACTAAGTTTGATACAATCAAGTCAACATTGGAGTATGTGGCAAATGTGACTAGGTCACAGTGTGCCATTATATTCTTTGAGATGCAATTACATGTCATAATCATATTAATTGTGGCATATTAGTAGATTGTAGTGACATATATGGGTTGCATTTTAGTCATCCATCAATCTACTACAACCTTTGATTTTAAAGGTTAAAAGTGTATGGATTGTGGATCATTTCAATGCTTAATCAACTAAAGTGGCACAATCAAAGGATCAGATGAAGGAAACTTGGCATGGCATGTTTAGATCATATTGGTCAAAGGGTGGATGTTTGGGACAAATATAAAGGTATAGTTCTAAAGGAGTAAATTGCATTCTACCACGTGGACTATAATTTACAAATGATGGTGAACCCAATTTCTATATTTATTAGTGTTTCTTAGCTAATTTGTTAGCATTCCAAAGTTAATGTGGAGTGTCAATCCCCTTGCTATGTGTCTTAATCTCACCAATTACAATGGATCAACAAATTAAGTAGGATGCATTTTGGGTGGTCTATGTGTATCAAATTTTCATTATGAGCATTACTTAATGAATTAAAGTAAATGCTTATATTGATATTTAATTGACACATGGCACATTCATATCCAACTAATAAAATTGTGAGCACTTTTGATGATCCATTGATTGACTCCAACTATTGATCTAAAAGAGAAAGTAATCAAAATCATTAATTTAAGGTAAATTTCAAAATTATTAAGCCGATACAATCTTCAAATGAAATGTAATGGAGTTGGCATATGTTAAAGTAATAATTCAAATTCAAATTTGATAGAGAGAAAAGGGGTTAATTGTCAATACTCTATAGCAATTGATATCAAATTTTATGGGATGGCATGGTGAGTATATATAGATTTGAAGAGATGCCCTCTACAATTATAGATTACAATTTGAAACACTGACACATTAACCAACTTTATCACCCTAAATTAACCCTAAATAGTTTTTATAATAATAAATCTTGATTTCCCAATGATCAAAATCACCTCATTGATGCCATCTCAAAAATGCCCTAATTCTTCTTTCTTGTTTTGTTTAAGAAATATGGGGCATGTTATTAAAGATTAAAAAACACCCCCAAGAGATAATATTTTTTTAAAACTATTTAAAATTGAATACCCTAAATATAAACAATGTGTTAAAGTGAAAACCCATCACAAATTGTGTGTCACTTATTGAAACATTAGTACAAAAGTGTGCAGTCACACTACTTATAAGTTATGAGAAAAAATCAAATGGGTTGATTACACTTCCTCTTCTATCTAATATTTTTTTTATCATCAACAAGAAACAAAGCCAATCAAGAAATCGAGTCATTACATACAAACAAATAAAATAGTAAACTAGGCCCAATTTTTCAAGACAAAATATGTGTAAAGTAAAATTAGAGAGAACCAATAGGACTACCTCACTTTTTTATTTTCAACTTGCAGAAATGCCAAACAAGCAAGCAATTAATGTATTTTTTAATTTAAAAAATTAATTAAATTAATTAAATAATCATTCTATAATAATATCATTCATTTGTTAATTTTCTTTGTTAATTTTGAAGTCAAAATTATGTAAAAAAATTTATACTATGTGATTCTATTATGATTATTTTAAAATTTGTGTCGATAATTCTCAATTTTTTATTGATGTAATAAGTGTTTCCAACCATAGCCATGATTTTGAAAATGTTTTAGACATCATCATAATCTTCATGGACTACATCATAAACTTTATGGACAACATTATAGGTGTTTCTTTGCCCATATATCATCCCTAAGTCAAATCATTGACTAACTAGCTTTATGTAATGACCACATCTTGTGCATAATTTTACACAATCAATGAGTCATTGTCTAATCACACAAAAAATTATCAATCCATTAAATGATTAGAAAAATTCAATCATGAGAAGTTTTACATTATACCCATTTCACCATTTTTAGAATGACTACAACCCTATATCTTCTTACATCCAATAGAAGGTCATAGAGATGAAATATTATGCAAGAATCTTGGCTTACTAAAAAAATTGATCATAAGCTCTTTCCCATTGGTAGCATGAGATTGATCATTTAGGAATCTTGATTCAATTTGGTCAAATCACAATCACATTAGTCACCACCATAACTAAGATCCAAAATTACATTCCATCTAACTTCATGTATGGAAAAAATCTCATTTTGAAACGCATACATCAATTCAAATTTTAATTTAAAACAACAATCAACGGGTTTAAAACTCACTTCTTATTATTGCAAACAAACACAAAATTCAAAACGTGAAATTATTTGATAGAAAGAAAAAAATCTAATTTTATTTCAAATCACTTGACTTTCTTCTTTTCCAACATTCCTTGATAATTTTCCAAGGATATCATTCATGAGAAAATTTGTATTTGAATCCATCAATCATATTTCTATATTGTAAGAAATTTGATATAGTTAAAGATAACTACTCTAAACCAAAAAATCCTTATATTACCTCAAAATATGACATATACTACTCTACCCATATACATAAATGAAGAAACATTCAAGTAGAAAAATTGGAAATGTTCTATGTTGAAACTAAGAAATTTTATCTAACTATTAACACAAGGATAATATGCAAAAACTAAGCTGCAAAAATAACATGTCCAAGTAAAATCCTACTTCCAACTAGAAATGAGGATGAAAAAAAAAGAGAACCTAGCACCAGACATTAGAGCTCATTGTTTGGGATGTCAATGCATAGCATGAATGTCCTCGTGTAGGGCTATCATCCTTCACCAATCTGCTCAAATCTTCTCAAAATGCTTGTCTTACCAACAATTTGGACTCCCTTGTGATATTTTTGATTGATTTGGCAATAGAGAACTAACTTGGAAGCTTCAATTGTTGCAAGAAATAGATCAAAATAACCAAGAATGCTTTCTTCAAGATTGTAGTAATGGTTGTAAAGGTTTTGACAAATTTTCCCCAAGTGAAGGAGAGAGAGAGACAACTACTTGTGTGAGTCTCAAAAGATCCCCCTAAAATGAGGAAAAGAGGAGTTTTGTTTGCTCAAACAAGAGGGAAGAGACATTACTTTCCCATTTGGGTGTTATGACACGTAAACAATCCACGTAAAAAATGTGTTGCTTTTGAATTTTTTTAATTTATTGGATGTCAACGCATTGTGAAAACATTTGTGTAGTACTATCTAGGAGTAAAACTTAGGTTGTGAGTTGGAAATATTTTATGTTTGTTAATTTCATAATAAAATCCTTTATTTAGAAATACAAAGGTTTTTCATTAATTTTCAAATCTAGACGAGTTCAAGTTGTAAGCATTGCACTAATATGCAATTTTTAACACTGTAATTTCTAATTTAGATGGGCCAAAACACAGTAGCAAGGCTTGTCTCCTTCCACACTTTCAAATTAAACAATTTTCACTTACACGAAATGTATAAGAAGGCAAATAGGATAAAATTTAAAAAAAATCTCATAAAAATTTAAATTTCAATAGACTTCAAGTGCAACTTAAAAGAAACTATAGAAATTAATGTTCACTTGTGTGAATCATCTGAGAGGCCAAGTTTACAAGATATGTTGGGGGTATGTCTACTTAGAAGGGAATCAATAACACAATGCACATACATACTTTCTACTACAATATAACTCTATTTTTTTCTTAGCCCACCTATGGACAATTCACCACATATAGGGGAAAACAAAAAAGTGAAGGAGATTAGATTTCAATCTCCAATGACCTAAGTTAAGGAAGGTAATCATGCAAACTAATTTCATCAATGAAAACAAGCATTAGCAATTGTCATGTAGTCATATTCAAAGGTTTGATTGATCAATGGTGTGGCAACTACATTGAATGAGATAAAAGCTAATCTACAATTAGATACAAAATTATGAGGCAAAATAATGTATACACCATAAGAATATATAGGTTAGGGATAGGGTTGAAGGGAACAATTTGAAGGTAATTAGACTTGTGGTCAAAAAATCAATACTTAGGACTATTATAGTGACCCAACATGCATAACACAATATATAATTTATATCAAAAAACTAAATTATATGCATCCCATACTGCATGAGGAGCCCAATCCTTTAGAAAAATTAGCATTGTCATGTACAACATTTTCAACTGTTTCTGCCTCACTAAGTAAATTTATAATGATTTTTTTTTCTTTAAAAGCTATGAAGCTTCATCAACACTCATACTCAATATCCATGAAGATAACTTTCCATCATTTTTAACATTTATTAAAATCTAAGAATCACCTTTAGTAATAAGAATATACTATCCTTCATTATCAAGATGTCTTTGAAAATTGTTATTGCTTCCACTTGATTATTAGCATATCCACCCATACCCAAAGTAAGCAAGCGCTTCAATTCAATCTGTCCATCATAAAGTAAGAATGGTCTATTCAAATTCAACTTATGTATTCTAGCTCTCTAATAATTCATCTATTGTTTCATATATATATATATATATATATAATGTTGTGAATGCTTTTAAAAAAGCTTATAATTCAACTTCTCAATTATATCACAATAATATTATTAAACTTATTAAACATATATATACACACATATACATGCATACATACATATATGTATGCATGCATGTATAGATATACATGTACATATACATATATATACACACATATTTTACACACACACACATACATATATATATATATATGCATACATACATATGTATATACTATATACATATGTGTATACATACATATATATATATATATATATACACACATATATCACTTCCATACCCCCCTATATAATTGTCTATAATGAGCCTTGCCCTTAAACCCTTATACTGCACTTTGAATCTTTGTCATACCAAATGAACAATATAATATTCTAGGTATATGGAAAAATATCATAAATATCTTCACCAAATGGTAAAATAAAAAGCCAACCCTTAAAGAAAAGATTTATAATTGGTAATCTAATCATTTCCTTATATAAAGGAAAAAATTAGGAACCTCGTGTAGAGTAATTTTCATAATGGCTACTTGCCTTGTGTACAAATCAAATTCTCCAATTAGATGCATCCAAGCACCTAGATTCTAACTTAATAAATATCCAATTTTACTTTTGCAATTTTAAGATGGTCTTCGATCTCTATGCTACAATAGCCCTTCAAGAACCTCACTCTTATGATAAATAATCCCAAAGTCATTCACCACCATTGGATTTGAAAGTTACTATAACATCAATGACATTTTAACAGCGAATAATGCATGAGCACCTAATGCGCAAACCAACCTATAATCCATTTTTTCAACAAAACTTAATCATACAATGCAAGGCATCATAAATAATATTGTAATACTAGAAGTGCCATCGAGTGTTAAAGCACAATGTCATCATTGGAATACTTTAGAAAAGGTTGCTTTTATCTATGATACACATGATGTTACGATCTAAACATTCACCCATCTCCACTAAAATGTTCTCTCAAGTTTAAGTTTGAACTATTAGTGTTTTGTAGCGGCGGGAGATATTTTTTCTCTAAATATAATTAACTCAAGACAGGTCAGTCTTTGTTTTATAAATAAATTTTTATTTTTCTAGGTCGGCCCTAGAAAGGAGGTCGCCTAGCTTGGTATTTAAAGGGGATAGAGGCCTCTCATTTTATCATCAACTCATCCAATTCCAATTCGCACTATTCAGCAGCAGTTCTCCTTCTAAGCAGCAGATCTGATTCTAGAAGAAGTATTATTATTTAGTGCATTCAAGATTCGCTTCAAGGGGAAGTGACATTATTATATGAGACTCGGCCTATTCTAGGGCCTGGTTTTTGTATGTAATTTCTACACTTGTTCTTCTTATTTATAAGAGAACATTTTGTTGGGTTTTTCTCCCTCGAGTAGGAGGGTTTTCCCAGGGTAAAATATTGTGTTCATTGTTCTATGTGTTGTATTTTCTACTTATTTGCATTTCTGATCTGAAAACTAACATGGTATCAAAGCAGGTTTAAGAAAAGATCTGATTGGATTTGTTTAAGCAGTCAAGACACTCTTCATTTAGGGCAGTCTCTCAAAGAAAAGAAGATGGTGAACGATGTCAAGGTAGAAGATAGGCTTGATGGAGCGTCAAACTTCAACTCTTGGAAATTTAGAGTTCGCATTGCCTTAGAAGAGAATGATCTTCTGGATTTCGTGGAAAATTGATGTGCCTGAGCCAACTGATGATATAGAGAAAATTTAGTGGAAGAAAAATGGCACGAAGGCTAGAAAGATCATGATAGATTCTATGAAGGATCACCTAGTTCCAATTATCTCTAAGATGAAGACAGCTAAAGAAATGGTTGAGGCTCTAAAAGGATCGTATGAGATCAACAATACTAGTAGAGCCCTCGCTTTGAGACAATAGCTCCATCATGTTAAAATGGCCAAGGGAGATTCAGTCATTTCCTTCTTCATGAAGATTTTTGAATTGAGAGATTAGTTATGCACTATTGCAGACATAGTTGAAGATAGAGATCTGGTTATGTTGGCACTGAATGGTCTTCCTCAATCTTGGGAGCCCTTTATTCAAAGCATCATTGGGAGATCTAAGTTACCCAAGTTTGATCGTCTTCGAATTGATTGTATTCAAGAAGAATCCAGATTGGCAGCACAAGGAAAGGGGCGAAACTCTCATAATGAAGAAAGTCATGTCCTTGTTGTGTATGCTTCTAGAAGAAACGGAAGAGAAGGAAAAAGAGACACTTTCAAGAGGAATAGAGACAAAATCAGATTTCGTCCCAGAACCAAAGAAGAAGAAGGATCTCTCTCACATTCAATGTTACAGGTGTGACAAGTATGGTCATTTTGCTCAAGATTGCAAATCAAAGTCAAAGCAGCATGCTTCTACTACAAATATTGATGATGTGTCACCTCATAAAGAATTTAAAGACAACTCAAAGGGATTTATATTCATCTTCGCTCTTTCAAGTAATGTTCCAACTGACAGTGACACTTGGTTGATAGATAGTGGTGCTTCACGTCATATTACAGGCTTTAGAGAGCATCTTACAGACTTAGTAGAGAAAGAGTCTAACTTGCAAGTGATAATTGGAGATGATGCTTGTTATTCCGTAAAGGGAGTTGGGGCTACATCTTTCTAGCTAGATTCAGGTATCCCTCTTCATTTGAGTAATGTCTTCTTCGTACCAGGAATCAAAAGAAATCTTGTCTCCATTTCAGCCTTGGAGGACAAAGGGTACAATGTTGTTTTTTTCTAAAGGGAAAGTTCTTGCATGGCCCGAGAAGTCTAGCATAAAATCAGCTCGTGTGATTGGCATTCGTCAGGAGAGCCTATATAGATTATCAATTTGTCCAATTCAAGCATTATTGCACGAATCTATCAATTTGAGTGAGCTATGGCACAAGAGACTTGCTCACTTACATTTCAGAGCTCTTCCATCTATGGAGAAGATGGTTACTGGTCTTCCTAAGCTCGGTCTAGAGCACGATGGCATTTGCAGAGGATGTGCACTTGGTAAGAATATCAAGAGTCCCTCCCATAGTAGTGACAATGGATCAAAGGGAATTTTAGATCTTGTTCATTCTGATTTATGTGGACCAATGTTTGTGGCATCCTTGAGTGAATTTTGGTACTATGTGATTTTTATTGATGATTATTCTCGAAAGACTTGGATTTACTTCTTGAAATCCAAGGAGTCTGAGGAAGTCCTTGATAGATTCAGATAATTCAAAGATCAAGTTGAAAACATGTACAGGAAAAGGATTAAGGTTCTGAGATCAGATAATGGAGGGGAGTACACTTCTAGAGGATTTCGTAATTTTTGCATTGAGGCAAGGATCAAGAGGGAGTTTTGTGTTTTGTACAATCCTCAGCAAAATGGTGTTGCCGAAAGGAAGAACAGATCCATAGTAGAGGCAACCAAGGTTATGCTTCATGATCAGATTTTATAGAGTTTCCTATGGGCAGAAGCTTTCAGAACTGTTGTGTATGTTCAAAACAGGAGCCCTCATTGAATATTGGGAAACATGACTACGTAGGAGGCCTTCACAAGTGTGAAACCTAAGGTTAATCACTTAAGAATATTTGGTTGTCCTGTTTACATTCATGTGCCCAAGGATAAAAGATCAAAACTAGAACCTTCAGGCAAGAACGGTATATTCATGGGATACAGTGAGTCTCCAAAGGCCTACAGAGTTTATATTCCAGGGCAGAAACAGATTGAGATCAATAGTGATGTCTCTTTCGAAGAAGTAGCCTTCAAAAGATCTAAAGGGTCTTACATGGAGATTGACAATGAGGAGCAAGAGATTTCTCGAGATATGGACTTATCTCTTGATCCTATTTTTGACATTCAGAGGGAGTCAACCAAATCAGCCGAAACTATTGATCCAGTTGATCCTAAAGAACCAACTGATGGGCCTAGAGACATTGTTGTAGGTCGGAAGAGGCCTCTATGGGCTCGACAAACTATGCAAGAAGCAAAACAATATGTAGCTCCTCGAGGCACTTTTAGGGAAAGCAAGAGACCTCAGAAGTTCCCAGGTTATGTGGCATTGATGAGTCACATCATTGATTCTGAGCCTTTTGATTTTGAGGAGGCATCCAACCAATAGGTTTGGAGAGATGCAATGGTAGAAGAGTATCAGTCCATCATTAAAAATGATGTATGGGATGTTGTTCCCAAACCTGAAGGGAAATCAATAGTGTCTTCCAAATGGCTCTACAAAATCAAGCATGCAACTGATGGTAGCATTGAGAAATACAAGGCGGGATTTGTGGCAAGAGGATTCTCTCAAAAGGAGGGAATAGATTATGAGGAGACATTTGCTCCTATTGCTCGATACACTTCTATTAGAACAATTATTGCTATTGCCTCTGCTAAAGGCTAGAAGTTACACCAAATGGACGTAAAGACTACATTTCTTAATGGTGTGATTGAAGAAGTGTACATCCAAACAGTTTTGTGATTCATGGGAAGGAGTCTCATGTATGCAGATTAAAGGCCTTGTACAGTCTTAAACAAGCACCTCGTGCATGGTCTGAAAGGATTGATAGTTATTTGATTCTCCAAGAATGATGTAAATTCCAACCTTCACTTCAAGATAGTTGATGGTGAGGCTTTGATATTGGTTCTTTATGTTGATGATTTATTTCTTACTAGAGCAAAGAAGCTAATTGTCAAATGTAAGAAAGAGTTAGCCTCCGAGCTTGAGATGAAGGTTCTCGGTCTTATGCATTACTTCTTGGGACTGGAAGTGTGGCAAAGACCTAATGAGATCATTCTAAGTCAAAGGAAATACTTTATAGATATATTGAGGAGATTTGGTATGATGGACTACAAGTCCATGTCTACACCTATGGAGACAAATTTGAAGAAGTTACGTGAATCAACATCTGATTTAGATTTGGTAGATCCCACCATGTATAGATAATTGATTGGATCATTGATGTATCTAGTCAACACTAGACCAGACATTTGTTATGCAATAAGTGCTCTCAGTCAATTCATGTGTGAGCCAAGACAAATACATCTAGTTGCAGCAAAGCATATATTGAGATACTTGTGTGGCACTGTGGGATATGGTTTGAGATATACTTCCAATGAAGATCTGAAATTACAAGGCTATTTTGATTTTGATTGGGCCAAGAGTGTAATTGATAGAAAGAGCACCTCTGGATGTTGTTTCAACTTGGGGTCTATCATGATTTCTTGGTGTAGCAGGAAGCAAACATTTGTGGCACTAAGCACTGCAGAGGCTGAATACATTGTAGCATGTGTAGCAACTCGTGAGGTTGTATGGCTTCGAAAGCTCCTTGCAGGATTGTTCAATCAGACATTAGAGCCAATTGTGATCATCAAAGTTGTGTAAAGCTCTCAGTGAATCTGGTATTTCATGATAGGACAAAACATGTGGAGATCAACTATCATTACATAAGAGACATGGTGTAAAACTCAAGTACATCAATACTGATGATCGGACGGTTGATATCCTCACGAAATCTCTTTCCAAAGTGAAGTTTGCACATTTTCGAGACAAGCTTGGGGTGGTGGAGAATGTCACCCTTGCTAAGAGGGAGACTCGACATCAATAAGCTTTGTTATAATGTATATTTCTCTGAGATGAAGAAATATGAGGTGAAAGCTCTTGTACATCTCTAAGACTGTTAGGTGTGTTTCCACAAATGGGTGTAGCCATTGTGGACATCATGTTGAGACTCCATGACGAGCTCTTGTACATCTCTGAGACTGAGATGTGTGTTTCCACAAATGGGTGCAACCATTATGGATATCATGTTGAGAGACTCTATGACGAGCTTTTGTACATCTTTGGGATTGAGATGTGTGTTTCCACAAATGGGTGTAGTTATTATGGACATCATGTTGAGAGAGACTCCATGACGAGGATACTTGAAAATACCTCCCTAGCTAAGAGGGAGTGTTAGTGTTTTTTAGCGACGAGAGATATTTTTTCTCCTAAATATAATTAACTCAAAGCAGGTCAACCTTTGTTTTATAAATAAAATTTGTATTTTTCTTAGTCGACCCTAGAAAGGAGGCCGCCTAGCTTGGTATTTAGAGGGGATAGAGTCCTCTCATTTTATTATCAATTCCTCCAATTACAACTCACACTATTCAACAACAATTTGTGCCTTCTAAGCAACAAATCCGATTCTAGAATAAGTATTATTATTTAGTGCAATCAAGATTCGCTTCAAGGGGAAGTGACATTACTTATTGTATGAGACTTGACCTATTCTAGGGCCTGATTTTTGTATGCAATTTTTCCACTTATTCTTCTGATTTTTAAGATTACATTTTGTTGGGTTTTTCTCCCTCGAGTAGGAAGGTTTTCCCAAGGTAAAATATTGTGTTCATTTTTTTATGTGTTGTATTTTCTGCTTATTTTCATTTCTGATCTGAAAACTAACACGAACAATTCATCATTTCATAACTTCACAAGAAAACTAAAGGTAATTAACAACTTATCAAATTCTTTAACCATTAAAATTGCACTCATTCCTCAAACTTCTTTTATAAAGTAAATATCTCTGTTATAATGAAAATTTCATTCACGTATAAGCAACATGATTGCAACCACGAAGGACCCAAGGCACAATCATTTATTGCCACATTGTTCCCCTACATTTCCAAAGACATCTATAGTTCCAAAATGTTCTTGATTGATAAAAATAGATAGTTCCACAATGATAATCTTGATTTATAGTTAATCATCAATTCTTGTGACAAGAAATAATCAATTTAGAAAATATAATCTACACAATCATGACCCATATCACTTCTCCAAATATAAGTACAAATTTCTTGATTAAACATTAACCAAATCTCAATTGTTATACCGATTCATTGAAACCCAAACAATGACAAGTATTTAAGTGTTTATTATGAGATTTTGATAACTATAGATTGTAATGCATCACACATTGTGAGATGCTCTTCAATGAACTTTATAGACTTGACTAAATTCTTTTAGTAGTGTTTCGTCATTTTTCACTCTTCGTAAAGGCTTTTAATGTGTATCATTATAATAATGATAAGATTATATTTGATAGGTTTCCCTTGAATGAAGGTACAAAGTTTATAAGCACAATGTAGGCAAAAAGTGATGAATATAGGTTAATGTCAAATACTAGTATAATTTTCACATCAAAACCTGATTGTGTCCAAAAGAGTGAATAGCTGTCATATATGCAATGTAAGTGATTTAAAAACCACCTGCGTATACATATTAGCATTACACAACAACACTTTATCAAATCAATAAGAAACTTATTATGTCTTGTTCAATTGTTAATGTTAAGGTAAGCACTAGACCCACAATCTATCTTGAAGTTGATTTTCTATACCAAGTTCTTCCTCTAAAATACAAAATTAGAAATGCTCTATTTAGAGTGACTCTCTTCAATGCATCTTTTAGCTGCAAAGTAATTATTCGCTACAAATAGCCAGGGTGTATTTGAGCTCGACAATCATGTATATAAGACTTAATATATAAATGTGATCATTTCCATTCAATTGTTCTAATCATACGCTATTAAACTTTGGGTAAAGATAGTTAATGATTCAATATCCCAACTCCCATGTCATTTAAAATAAGTCTGCATCTTTTGTTATTCTTTGTCTATAGATTCTAAAAAGTGTCAACGGACTTTAAACGTTGTACAATGGTTGTCATTCCACTGATTTGACCTACTCAGCATCCTAGACACGCATATGCACCGAGGTACAGTAGCCAATCTGTAAAAATTATGAATTCATGTTATAAAAATGCAAAGTGAAAAAGGAATGAAGTGTAATAACAAGCTGAAAACAAGATGAATAACACAAGCTCTTTTATAATAATGCTTCAAACAAAAGCTTCAACAAAGATGTCAGAACAACGATTGTTATTTGTTTTTGTTTTGCATTCAGATGATAACACTAAGAAAAACAAATCCAGTACATGTCAATATAAATTATGCGCACACTAAACAAAAGCTAAATATATCAAAGACAAATTCGTTGGACAGATTTTATCACATATACAGGTACAAAGTTCAGTACATACAAGTACAAACATTTAAATCAAAATATTTCTGAAGCCACAACCCCTGTATGGCACAATGGACGAAGAAAGGACACCACTATACATAGAAAATAAAGGGGGACAGAGATTTCAAATGCAGACATATAAATTTAATACAAATGAAGTACAAATTGTTTTTCAAGAGCTACAAAACATGAATAGCATATAACAGAAGGAAAGGAAATTCCTAACGCATCTACATAAACAAGAATTACACAATAAAAGCCATGCCTTCTTTTCACTAGCAATAATCTGTGACTAGCCTTAATTAGTGGATAAAATTCAAATTCAATTTCCAACACATGTTTCCTTTAAGTCAAGCTAAGTGCCAAGTATTTGGCAGAATAATCGCTGTGATTGGATGAGGGCAAGCTATTGAGAACTAAGTAAAAATGGAGAGAACTTATTAAAATGCATCAGAGACAATGCAAGATAATAACATCAATTACCCATGCATATACTTTATAGTCAATCTTTAGACGCAAGGCACAAAAGTTACAAATTACTTAATAAGCAAAGTAGCTGTACACCTGTTTCTTCAGGAAGTCGGAAGGCAATCTAATATGTCAACTGACCCCAGCCATTCCAGTACTTCCTCAGCTGAATACAAGACAATGCATTAACTTATGTGCATCCTCAGGTTTTCCATGCAACCAAAAATCTGATCTAAACAATCAATATATTTGACATGCAAATTACAGCCCTTTTACCTCTTTGCAGGCTCGTAATTCAAATCCAAATTCCCTGGAAGCCTGCATTGGAAAAGATCTGTTTTACCCTTACTACGCCAGAGCAAAGACCAAAAGACATCAAAGACAGTTCTCCACTAGATCTTTATGCGGGCTCAAGCTCACCCTACAAGGGTGCTCACGACCTGTATACATTGCATAGTTAAACATTCCATCATTTCAATCATTCAAACAGTTTGACTACTCTGAAATAAAGGACTTGACATTGAGGCAAAAAAAATTGAATATTCTTTCTTGTCTTTCGGCAAAGCCCAGCAAGTGTCTGAATATATGAACGTAGTAAATCAGGCTACCTTGACTTGTAATAGCACTATTCTGTATTTTCCAGGATGGACACTGTTAACACTCTTGCACAGTACAAGTTAAGAACTCCACACAAAATGGAAGAAAATGTTAAACTGTGATGATATGTACTATGTATCCCCTTGTAAAATTGAATTGTAAAATATAGGAAACAGATATATCATACACTCTGAACAAACATATATAAAACCATCTTTGAGATTCCCATTAAGAAAAACTGAGTGCAAAACCTCAAACGGCTGCACATTATGTTTCTAAAATTCAAAAAAGGTACTGCATCACTATGAGACGGTAAAAGAACACGTGCTCTCCTTGAGACAAAACAGGAGGTACTTCAAAAATTGTCTTGAATGTCGAATGGCATCCACCCAAATTATCGATACAGCCTTCAAGGAGAATCTTGAGTAGCTTAATGATCCCACCTTTTGCATCTACACCTGAGAAGAAAATAAAAATCTATGATATGTGTACGCATTCATTGAAGATTAAATATCCCTCGTAGTATTTGTGTCATGCCATAAGACCCCAGTAAACATTAACTCACAGTAAAACTTATTGTGGGAGGATGAATTGCAAAGCATGACACCATCCATACCCTCTGTATTCATTGATATGGTCATGCTGTTGGACCTTTGATCACCAGGCATTTATTATATAGATATTATACAACTCAACCCGAAGAAAAGCAGCGAATTGGCTGCAGAAATTACATGGCAATTTACCTCAGCCTCAACTATAATCAGAATGATTATCTCTTAACAGGAAAAAATTTGATCTTCTGAATGACACAGGCGTACCATGCAAAAAACACTACAATTATCTCAGTCAAGGCTCGCCATTAAAAAAAGAACGAAGCCGTTCTAAAAGTTGTTGCTTCACTGAATCTGGAAGTTGTCGAATAAGTGTATCTTTGATATTGTGCATTAGCACCTTCCTGCATAAGAAAAAGAAATTACCTGTGTCAAATTAATAGATAAACTTTCTGAATCAGAAATTATGTTGCATTCAAAGAACGATGATGGTAAACCAGAAAATAGACACGATATCAATCAAAATGTTGAATAAAATTGGTGTACAGCCGATGAACTAGTTATACATTCCTACATAAGAACAAATTCCAAACGTTTCATAAAACGATGAGGATAAAATCTCTAAAGAATCTTTATAAACTGAAATGCTAGAACGATTTCCTATGTTCCCTCCCTCAGTTCCTACACTGTCAAATTGTCAATCACTATCTGCATCTCCTATTTTGAGTGACCCTTGGAATTACTATTCTAAGCCACAATCTCAACCAAAAGTTTCAAGATAATTGGTGTGCAGCTGATGAACTGATAATACATTCCCACATAAGAACAAATTCCAAATGTTTCAAAAAAAGATGTGAACAAAATTTCTAAAGCACCCAAAAACATCTTTATAAATGAAATGCTAGAATGATATCCTGGGTTCCCTCCCTCAATTCCTACACTATCAACCCCACCTACATATTATGTTTTGTGTGACTTGGGATTACTATTCTAAGTCTTATATATACATAGTTGCAGCAATGCAGGAGCATGCACCAAGAACTTTGAAAGAACTTTCAACTCATGTCTACAAACTATCTGTCAACTCAAATTTATTGAGGGCAGAAGCCAAAAAATTGAATTCCATTGCCAAAATATTAGCTGAAATCTTCAGCAGGACAAGATGAAGTAGCTTATTGATTGTATGCTAAGATGAATAAAAAAGAGGAAGTGGTATACTAGTTTTGAAAATAGTAACAGCTACAGATAAAAATCATCATCAGCTAGTCATCTTGGTCATATCATATGCAATCTCCATTAATATGAGGAATTCCCTGAAAAAAGATTCATTTCATTCACAAGCTTTTCGGCAAAGGGAATAAACTTACTATAAAATAGCTCATTGCAAACTAATGAAACTATCCAATGGATGCACTCTACACATTCCAGTACAAATAGTGTATTTAGTTCTAATACAGAAGTTTATTTTCAGGCCAGTCATTCCCAGTTCTTAGCCTTCTACTCAGCTATCTCTAGTTCAACTGTTATATCAAACAAGCAAGATGGTGCTCTCTTAAGGTAGCTTTTACTACAAAAGAAAAGCCATTGTTCATTCAATGTGTTCTCATCATGGAAAACCCTGGATGGAATCCTTTGGCAAGAAAGAATTATGATCTTCAAAGATGAAACAATGCAAGGGTACAAAGAAAAAGATTTGCCACTATGAAGCCCTCCCATGCAAGGGTACGAAGATTTGCCAATACGAAGAAAAAGATCGTTCCATGCATGCTGAGCTGTGGCATAGTGTACCTGTGTATATCTGTCAAATGATGATCGAGTCCCACATCTCCCATGTATGACCTAAGCCACCTGTAGTAGTTGTTCTCATCTCTTAACTTATTATGAAGCCCTCCCAATTCATAAACCAAGGTCCTTTAAGAATTCCATTCTTATCCACTTTGATGCAGAAACCATTATAAATGGCCCCTCAAAATAATCATAATGTAAATAGGACAAAAGGATTCCAATTACAGCAATCCAAACCTTCTGCTTTTGGGATACATTCCCATGAAATAAAATATTAAAGGTTATTCCCTGAGGGTAGTTTACATCTTCTAAGAATATCTTTAGGAATGGCATCAACATTCCTAACAGCCATTGTATAGCCTAGAGAGCTAACAGATGTTCCAGCTGACTTACAATGATATAAAGAAGACTGGAGAAAGCCATGTCTTCCACTTGGGCTGTAATAAACATCTGAAGAATGCAGCAAGAAAACTATCTAAAGGCTTAAGGGAAAAAACAATGAACTATTGTAGAGAATGATAATAGAACAGAGTGGGCATCAAAAGTCAAAGAAAGAGCACGCAAATCCCATTGCTCAATCACTACGTAAATATATTTATATTCCAAATGTGCAAAACACAGACCCCTATCAGAAACATTTACCAAGAGTACTAAGAGCATGGTGCTTCTCCATATTCTTCATAAATTCAATGAAGACTCTTTCATCCAAATTAACGTCCAAAGTATTCCTAAGTGATCAGCTGCATTCCTTTTCTAATCCAATCCTCCAAGAAAAACACCAGATGCTGCTTGATGCAGAGGGTACTCCCCTCTGCCAAAACACCATTTACAAAAACAGAATCACACTCACAGGCAAGACTCTGCTTTAATCCAATAAAATAAAAATTGCAAACAAATTTGATTTTTTTATTGATTTAATTCAAATTATAATCGGTTAGCCTTATTGACTTCATCCTTCATAGGACATCTAATCTGTTCTTCCACTGTTCAAAATCCACTTCTTCCAGCTCTCTATCTTTTCCTCACAGCCTATGTTCCCCCAATCTTTTTTACATTCCAATTATCCTCCTTGTGGTGCGGGATCTTCCACCTTTTATCTGCATTTTTATTTTATCTTACTTAACTCCCAAATTATCTTATTCCAGTCGTACTCCTCCACAGAAAAATTCAATTTGAATTTTATTTATTGTCTTCTAATCATTGCACATTCCTGCTGTGTCTATGGTTTGCAAATTTCATTTCATTTGAATCTTCACTTGATTCTTGCACAGCCCCACACAGCTTCTTTCACATTTTCAAACTGATATTTGCAACATTCTCTGTCTCTGCACCCTCATCCTCTTTATAGCCTCTCTTATTCTATGTTGTGCGCAGCCCCATTAGTTTTCCAAATCTGCATTAAATTTTCAAACTTTAGCTGCCTTCTATCAATCCTCTTGCAGCCCTCTTCTCCTCATTATCTGTTGTTTGCAACTTATAAATGCATTTTTAAAATGGGTGCAGCAAATTCTCCCCTTTTTGCTTGTGTGGGATCCTCCTTTTTGTTTTGGCTTTTCAAATTCTGACTTCCCAAATCCCTATGGCCTCTTCTCATTATTTCCCATAGCTACGCTTTGTTATTGATTTCAATTTTTAACTTTTAAAAAAAAAATTGTCTTAAAAATATTTTAAAAGACATCAAATTCTAATTGCTACTTTTTGTTTCTTTTATCTGCCAAGTAATTGATCCCTAGTGCAGACCATCCTCTCGCTGCAATTTTTATGCATTATTAATTCTCTGCATACTATAGCATTCCATATATGGATCATGACTTGGAGGAGTTAAAAATCAGAAAAATGCCTTTATGAAATGCTCACAATGAGCTTGGAAGTGAAAAAAATAACTTTTAATGCAGCTTTCTGTCAGGAGCTCAAAATTCTTTGAAAACTGGCAGAGAGGTGTAATTTGGCATTTAAAAACTTTTTACCAAACCATTTCACCTCAAACCTTATGGATTTCAAAATTTTAGAACTTTGCTAAATCACCAGCCGAAATCGTGAAATGATTAATTCTCCATAACCATCAGCTATATGACTTCAAAACTTTCGCCATTAAATCCAGAATGGAGTCAAAATTCTTCCTGTAAGAAGGTTTACCAAGAAAGCTTGCCAATCTCCCAGAACAATTTTTTGTATGCGATGCTGATTGTGCCTATACCCGGATGCTCCTGCACCACTGCTCCTGAGCTCGACCTTGAATGGTAATATATTCTACAAGCTTGACCCACACCAAAATAATTTAGGCTATCAAACTTTCCTACCAATTTCACCCTTTTGTGGTTAGTCATTCTCAACTTGAATGCATATCTTTAACTGGACGGGCAGTCTTGTAAAATCCATAATACACGAAACTTTCAAGATCAAAGTTACTAATCCTAAAATTTTGACCTTGCATAACTTCAAAATAATGTGTCCCTTAGTAATATATCTTGTAATTGTGAACCTTCACTTGTGCCTATTCGTAACTGCCTAGAAATTTACAAGACAACCACAATACACATTTCTGTCGCAGAATCAAGAATGAATTCCAAAACAGACTTCTATTAAAAAATGTGAGATCAAAAATTTCCATCTGAGACATCTTTTAGAAACATTCATATTGTTAACATGCAAACTAACAACAAAGCCCCGATTTCATTTTCAAATACACCACCACAAACAATTTAACTATAACATAGAATACCAACGTCAAATACTGTTCATTTTGTTTCTTAATAACCATGATTTCAAGGCCTGTTTTAGCTTTTTGGAGCAAAACATGTACTGGGGCAGTCTGGGGATAATTATACTTCTCCAACCATACTTTCTCCACTTAAAACTTTAACTTGGTAGATGAGAGGAGACGGAGTATATCCCACTTTCTAATTCAAATGAATCTAGATGTCTGAAGAGATACAAATAAGAGGCAACCACTTTGTTGGATTTCTCCTTCACCTCCCAAAGTTTGCAATATAATAAATGCCAAACCATGGAACTGAAAAAGGATTATGGTGATGAGCAATAAATTGAAATGCCCAACTCTTTGCATCCAGTGCACAATCATATCACATGTTTACAATAGTTAATCACAATGCAGGTAACTGTAGATGAAACATATGGATTTTATTACAATTTACTGATAGTTCAAGAGACATTTTTACTTTTTAGGGATCACGTTGGCCAGATCAAACACTATTTTATTAATTTTCTTGGAGATACTAAAATTTCACATTTTCAGGACAATTTACTGATAGTTTGAATGCTGAGCTCATTCCTACGTATGTATTCCTGCACCAAGCAACAGTATTTATTCATCTTAGTAGATTAATATCTCAATTGCTGTCAATCTCTCCTGGTTAAATTGAGAATTGCAGTTTTAGAATTTTAGTATTTTACATCTATGGATTTTAGTTTTAATTTTCTCTGACTCGAGAAGAAACCCGTCATGAAGATTCTCATTTTATATTTATCAACTTGATTCTCATAAGTAACAACCAAAAACAAATATTCCAAAAATGCTTCAATTGATAAAATAACAAGCAGTCCATTGTAATGATTTCCCCAAAAACATACTACTAAAGAGAGAGATTTAGAGTCTTGCTAAGCAGAAACCAAAACTGTTATAAGTTCTATCGAATAGAGAAATTAAAAAAATATGATTCAAAAAATGTTCATCACATTATAACAAAAGTACAAATGCACTCCAACAAAAAATGCAAACAGAAGGGCAACTGATGGCCAAGCCAGTCTTAATCTGAACAGAATTAAGTTATTAACCAATTAAATGTGTTATACATAATTATAAGCTAGTATTTCTGAACGCTGTGAAGTTCAAAAGACATTTGCTACCTTGAGAGACCTCTAGAGAATCATAATCAAGGGTTTGAAAGACCAGCATAAAACCATATTAATACTGCATAATTCAACTCTTTCAAAGCCCATCAGAACTAAGATAAAGAAAAAATACTAGCAATTATAATGATCAAGTACAGTGAAATACTGATCATTTGTGACTAGTACTAGGCAGCAAGAACTTATCTCAGAGATGAGAAAAAATCATAATTACTTTGATGTAACCTGGGAGATGTTTCCTAATGAAATTCTTAAAGCTCAGATGATCGCACAGAGAACAGGTGACTAGTACCAGACAGTGAGAACTTATCTCAGAGATGAGAAAAAATCATAAAAAATTTGATGTAACCCGGGAGATGTTTTCTAATGAAATTCTCAAAGCTCAGATGATTACACAGAGTACAGGTAAATTAAACATCTTGTCTCATGATATTAAATATGTAATCAACAGATCTTGCTTGCTGTAAAACATCCAACAAATACTTGTGAAATTGCATCTAAAATGTAAACAAAAGCAATCTTTTAGAAACATGTCATGAAGAAAATTGTTCATAAATTGCCAATGGCTTACGCATTAAAAATGCTCAAATATTCCTTGTGGTTTTGGTGAGGCTCTATATTAGATAAAAAATGATCACTTATTCCCACTATATATTCAGATTGAATTTCTTTTGCAAAAAACTGCTTGCATCTACAGAGCATATTCTTCAAGTTCCCATTCTTTTAACCGCTTTGGTTTTTTGTGCACAATTATTCAATAAACTCCTTCCCACAACTTTTTGGCAACCAGAGAAGTAGAAGGCATGGGTATGGAAGATATTTGTAAAGATAGAGTACCCAATCACAGTCAGCCACCCATTCCTGCAATTATTGAATGAACTCCTTCCTACAATTTTTTGGCAATCATGGGAGAAGACATTGGCGTGGAAGAGATTTCTTCAGATATGAATAACCACTCCCAATCAGAAACCCCTTCCTACAATTTTTAGCAACCACAGAAGAAGACATGGGTATGGAAGATATTTCTAAAGATACATAGTATCCACTCCCAATCAGCCAATTTAGTTGATTAAAAATTGTTAGCAGCCGCCAACAAAAACTAGATTTATGAACAAAGTAGATCACAAATAAACCAGTTCAGCAAATACCTGAAATCAATATCAGTGTTTGATAAAGGCATCTGTTCAATGCGTTCTCTCTTCCTCCCTCGCATGGCATTCCGTACATTATCACACCAGCCACATGATTCTAAATGTTCTCTTGCTTCTTGGCAAATACTGAACAAGGAACATATGTATATTGTAATTAACATTATGGACAGAAAATCTATATGTAACCAGAATTATGAACAATGCAAATTGCCAAATAGTAGACTATATACTTAAAAACATAATCAAAAAATAACACCCGGTAATTAACCTAACCAAATCACCATCTCTAATTTCAAAGCTTTCAACCAAAATTAAATGCCTAATGAAAATAATAAGAAAATAATAGATCACTCTTCACATAGTCCCAGATTATCCAAGTATCTCCGGTAGTGTTTCTTTACATCATAAGATGCCTACAGAAGGTCGAGCAAGTTATGTTTTGATATTCTACCAAATGGTTCTAGCTGTTTTGTAGATCCATGTCTAGAAGTTGCAATCTCAACAGAATTAATTAACTTTAATCCCTTGCTTTCTGCCCCTTCTGGAATCGAGGAATAGCACCCTTTGCAGTTCCCATGCTTCACCTTACTATCATCATCATAGACTCGTCGTCTTTGTATAAGACACTCATTAAATGGCTCTTCATACTCTTGAGATAAGATTGTTCTCTTTCTATCATGTGACAGTCCCACTTGACACACCTATAAGCTATACATACATCTCCAACTAGATCTGAATGCAAAATGCAGAGCATAGCAGAGAGGTGATAGACTTAATATTCTGAATACAATTGGTTGATTTAAGAGCTCCCAGGCTGTCAGAATTCCATTAAGAAAAGAATTGATAAAAAAATCATTATTCCATAATGTTCTTATGCAACCAAGCACGTCACAAAGGCCAAAAGGACTTGTGGTACTGGTTGTGTAACATTTACAAGATATATAATTGACTCAGCCTTGCATTGGGTATCATCATTAATAACTTAAATTTATTAAGCAGATTCATCCATTCTGTAAAGCGTAAAAAGCTGGCAGCCAACAAAACAGACAACCTATACATCCATTCCAATCTTTACCTCTTGTCACACTCCTTTGTAGACAGCAAGAAGGGACCTAGTAAGCTTTGGAATGTGCAGCATGAGACGAGCGACATTAATGTATCCAAAAATGCACAGATACATTAAGGCATTTGCCTATTGCATCATCATCAGACTCTAGGACTTTACTTGGGTGGTGTACCCAGTCCAATTCATGGTTCTCCAAAGAATCTTGATGATGTTGAATTGTGAGTTCAGGAGAATAATGATAACATTGTTGATAGCATGTAGTGCTATGGATGCAATTATTTTGATGATGAAATTGTATATATGAACATTTTGATATATTGCAGCAATAATCCTGTATTCCTCTTACAGGTTATTTTGAAGTTAAAAATAATAATAATGACATCTTTGGATTTATATATAGACAGGTATATGTCTTCTTCTTTTTTAATATTGTATCCATGTAGGGGGTCCTGAAAATTAGCCACAACTATATTGGATAGCATATCAGTATCTGTGTCCATGCAACATTTGGTATTGTGTTGGATCAATGGAGATGGAAATTTACTTTGAGTCTCTGTGAGCTGTGTGTGGTAAACTCAGATAAAGTTAGGGACGGAGGGGTGTGATGGGGTGAAGTTTGGGTTTAAGGAGAAGTTCAATAATGTATTGTTAGCAGCCATAACATTAAATAAGTATTCCCAGACTTAGAAAATACAAGGGTCTATTAAGAGGAAGAAACTCATAATCCACATTGAATCTAGTAATACTCATAACCATATAGATGAATCAACAACCAAAACGTCTATTTATTTGTTTATACTGGAAAATTTTGATGTATGGTAGCTGAGGTGCAATCACTGCTTATCATGCAAAATACCGCAAAGATAGACTATGCAGGATAGAAAACTTCATAAAACTTTGTATACCTTCTGCTAGGTTGAGTTGATAAAATTTTAGATAATAAATTGTTGCAAGACATTTCATTTATTTTATTTTTTTATTGGGAAGGTCAACAATACACATTTAAGGGTTTCAAACCCCCACCAAGCTGGTATCATCTCACAGAATGGATAAGATATTTTTCAGGGGGCTCCAGCATTTCTCAATAATGTTATTGTATTGGTGCAGTTGCTGGGACAGAACACAAAAATAAATGAGCAACAGATGAAATATATGTAAATATCAAAGTGTAAAGAAAAAAATCCATTGGGGTTGCCTATTAAATGGGATACCTGACATGTTATTGAAATAAAGTATTGACTCTGTAGAATTAAACAAGATAACAATTTTATTTTATTTTTTTTAAATTATAAAATCTACATATTGACTAGAGGTTGAACCTGCAATTCAAATACCATCAGATTTGTATTTGCCCAAAAGACATTCCAAAAGTGGTATCTGAAACTCATGACAGCCACTATGCATTCAGTGTCTTACCCTTTTGTGCTTACAAAAGCAATTACGATCTTTCAATCTACTATGAAAAATATTTTTAAACACAAATTTCAAGAAATATGTGCTCATACTTTTCAAGAATATCCCTATCTACACGATACCTGGAAGGATATACTTAATCATGTACAACAAATGTTTTCTATATTGGAAGAAAACAAATACTGTGTGAAAAACTATAAATATAGTTTCAGGTGGAAATAAGTAGAGTATCTTAATATATTATTTATTATATCAAACAGGATATAAGTTACAACCAAATATTTAGAAGGATAATTGCAATATTTGGACTTTGATGAAAAAAAACACCTCATTTAAGTTATTGCATCTCGCAAAATAGTAGTACAATACCCCTCACCATATGTCAACCCTCCATTTTCTGCCTTCTATAAGCATGGAACACCTAGATACTGTGCATCCTCACTTCAAATTTGGTTGAGTTTCTTAAGCTTTGGACTTACAAGATCAACCTGTGTTTTTTATGTTTTTCACATATCCTATCTACTTCGTAGCACATGCTGTACAAATTGAATTATCAAACATAAACGGATAATCCTCAAGAACACATACAAGGAAACTATGTTTATTAACAGAATATTAATCTAACTGGAAGAATCTGTCAAGAGAAGAAACGCCTTGAGTGAAACAATCTAAATGTATCATTATATTCCTCTCTCCAAATGCTTTGAGGGCAAAGCATCTCAAGCATGCATCAAATTCAATCAGGCTACATTCTGGTTTAGATCAAACGTTATCAATATCCTTGTCATCATAAGATACAAAAAGTGATTGGTACATGAATTGTTGGACTTAGGTGTTATGGTCACATCCAAGAGCTCATATATTGTGCCAGTGATTCTAATGAAAAACATATATTGATCTTGTTCTCTCTAATTAATTTTCAGAATATTGAACATGATAATTAATAAAGATGCGTTTGAATACAATTTATTGATGAAATATCGGATAAATTGCACAGCAGAAACTACTTAGCCAAGTTGAACTTTCAATGTGAGTATTGTCACTTGAATCTGACCAAAGATGTTTCACAAACAGCATTCCAAATGCATGGTCACCACAAGTTTAATGTTATGCCCTTTGAACTTAGTGATGCAACTATGAAATTCCAACCTGCCATGACCACTATTTTACATCTTACAATATTTTGATCATAGTTTTTGACAAAATCTTAATTTATAGTAACATCTGAAAAGAATATCTTCATTCTGCCAATGACTTGTCAGTATTGGAAGAGAACAAGAATTATGTAAAGAAGTCTAAGAGTAATTTCATTTTTCATCAAGAACTTCAATATTTGGGCTATATCACTTCAGTGAAAGCTGTCAAAATCCAGCCCTACCAAGAAAAAAACATAAATCAAATTGAGAACCTGAGAAAAATTCAAAATTTTGGATTCCTTGATTTAGCTAGTTATTATCAATGCCTGGCCAAGAAATATTGCTAAACAGTGGCACCCATAGGAAAATCAATGAAGAAATACTCGTTCATGTAGACAATGGAGGACAAACAATCATACCCCTTAGGAAACAACTCCACTCAGCACACCAAATTTTCAAAGACATGTATCATCAAAAGTGATACTTCAAGCTTCAGTAGGAAAGAATTAAAATGCTGGATTGTCACCTATAGCTTTTAAGTATCGGGAAGCTAAGTCGAAGGAGAAACCACAATCCATTGTGATTGTTTGATCTTTGTGAGAGAATCTGTCACTGTTTTTGGTGTAGGTATTAAAATATTTTTCTCACATCCATACTGTTGATGTTATAGCAGCTTAGGGGCTGCACTTCCATTGCACGCATTTCGAGAAAGAAGCATAAATTAAATGGTAGCCTATCGGCTATTTAATTTGTGACAATAACATTTAAATATAAAGGGCCGACTCTAATGGTTCGCATGTATTGCTTGTTGCTTGGGCCGACCGACCTTGTATTTATCATTTGTTATTATGTTTCTTTATAGAGGGCCGACCTAAGTTGAAGAGGCGCCTAAATTGTATATATACAAGGTCTTGTATTGTCATTATCATCATTCAAGTTCTTCAAGTAAATTCGCAATTAAGAGCAGAAGTTTGCACCTTCATAGCAGCAGTTCGAATTCAAGGAAGATCTCATTCATTTGTATATCTTGCATCTAGGAGAGGTGCGATTCCATTGTATCAATAATTGGCCATTGTTGGGCCTAAGTTGTAACCAGATTTCTGCTCTTGTTCTACTTTATATAAGAGAATCATTTGCTGAGTTTTCTCCCTCAAGAGGAGGGTTTTCCCAGGGTATCTTGCTGTGTTTATTGTCTTATGTGTTGCAATATTTTAAGTGCTTTCAATTGCTTAATCTGATCTAAGAAACACTAACACATACAACTTATTTATTCATTGAGTTCTCTTTTTTCGTGATGTCTACATTAATGCTTTTAGTGATGATTACTAGTGATCATAAGATTTGTTTGCCAAGCAACGTTGTGGTTCATTCAATTTCCCACCAACAGTACTGCTGCATGAATAAGTGCAACAACAATTGCACCATTTATCACAGGGGTATACTTTTTAATAAGCTTCTTCTAAACTATTCCTCCATAGTCTCCCAATAACCCACATTTTGGCAATCCATTGTGGTTGTTTGATCTTTGTGGGAAATCTGTCACTGTTTTTACTTTTTGGTGAAGGTATTAAAATATTTTTCTCAAGTCCATACAACTTATTTATTCATTGAGTTCTTTTTCTTCATGGTGTCTACATTAATGCTTTTAGTGATGATTACTAGTGATCATAAGATTTGTTTGCCAAGCAATGTTGAGGTTCATTCAATTTCCCACCAACAGTAATGCTGCATGAATGAGTGCAATTATCACAGGGGTATAATTTTAATAAGCTTCTTCTAAACTATTCCTCCATAATCTCCCAATAGCCCACATTTTGGGTATTCTCTTTCAATTGGTATTATTGAGGTTAGATGCTTTTCAATCAGCATTGGCTCAAATTGAATGTAATGTGATGTCTTTTCCTCTTGACCATTGGTCGACAAAGATGGTTGTCCAGCATTGATTAGACATAGAAGTTTGTGGTTTTACAAATAGGAATGGTTTTTCCATATATGCATGTTGGCAAACTGATCATACTATCATTAGTCAATGATCTGAGACTTCATCAAACAAGAAACATTTCATAGATTTGGCAAAAAATCATTTCAATGATTCTGATACTCAATTTGAACACATTGATTAGGTTCTGTAGAGTGTACAATCCACATTTTCAAGATCAATAGATTGATTTTCAAATAATTCTTACTTGGTATTGAGTCATGGACCACTTGATTGCATTTTTAATTAAGGGTCTTCATCTCCATTTATGTGTACACTGCACCGAAGTATACCATGTTGTAATATTACTCTTTATGTCCTCATCATGCTAAAAAAAATCATCAAATTTCATTCAACTCCAATGGTCCATCGTGTTACAATTCATTTCCCATCAACAACATTGGAATTCATCAATATATGATGCAAGATCTTGTAATTCCCAAGTTTTATATTTTTCACTGCTCCTAAGCTAGGAACAAGGAACTCCATTGGCACAAAGCTTTCTTTCCCATATATTAACTACAATGAGCAGGATCCAGTCATTATTTCTAAGGTTGTATGATACACCCAAACTTATTTGCCCAACTCTGCTTTTCAATACCACATCATGCATAATAGTAATGGGTTTCAGTCTTGAACTACACAGTAATGATAGTCTTGTTTGATGCCTCAATCTGTTCATTGGCTATAGGGTGGTAAATTATGGACTTTTTACAGTTAATCCTAAATATTTCCAGCATCTCCGTAATTACTTCATGAAGAAGTATGTATCTCTATTGCTAGTTAAATTCACCGACCAGCCAACCTCTACTATTATGTTCATACTTCATACATGATATTTGTTGTTTCTTTGGTAGTATTAGCACATAAATATTTAGCTTCCACCTACTACATAAGGTTCTGTGTTGCAACTAGTAAATACCACACATCAACCTTTCCTTGCAAAATGCTTAAAAGTCACCACAAAATCTAATATGTCTCGAATGATTAGCCAAGTACCATTGGTTGCAAGCGATGGAAATCTACTTGGACATCCATTGCAAGATTTTAAACATTTCAAGCAATCCCAATGTATTGTAGGCCACAACAATTCAACTGATATAATCTTTCTAGTTGTGGCTACATGATTAGCATGGCCACTTGTTTCTCCCTTGTACTCTTTAAAATAATGTCCTCAACTTCCTCATTAACACATGCTTGCAATATATGATCTTTTACCAGATAATATAACACATAAATCTACTAAAAGGATCTAAGTTTTGAAATGGTCCTTCACCTTTCTGCCAGTGACATTTCTAGAGTAATTTGGTAAGCATGTAGATACTCTCCAAGGCCATTATAAATTATATCATTTTAATTTTGGCAATTCTGCAATATGAAACCATGAATTTGACTAGTCATTTCGTTCAAGAAATCGATAATATCTCACAGGACTCACAAGTACTCATGGATAAGGCATGGCCCACTAGTAACTCGTAGAATAACTGATGAGTTGTATAGAAAATCTCAGGAGGTGTTGAAATAAGACAATCTGCGCCCCCCAAAAAGGTCATTTTCATCATTTTTTGAATCAATTTTTTTAGCATTTCACATTTATTGGCAGGCATTTGGGAGTGAGGATTGATCAAGATTCAAGATTAGCTAACTTATCAGCTCTGATTCAGCCACATTTGACAGGTATGTACCACTTTTCCAGTTACTTATTTTCTTTTGCCTTTTCTAAATTCCTAGTGTTGAGGTTTAGTTATTTACTATTTTGTTTCTGATTTTGTCTTAATTTGTGGTAGCTGCTAGGGTTTCCTTTGAATTTTCCTGTTTTTTTCTATTTTGCTAGGGTTTAATTCTAAGTTGCCAAATCAAAATTGGAATCAGAATGAGGTACGTGGGTATGATACTCTGGTACGGCAACAAAATTTAGGGGTTTGGATATGTTTGGGTATGTCCATACAAAAAAAATATAAAAGTCATAAATATGTATATCAAATATTTAATATATTAAATACAAATTTTAAAAATATATCTTAAAAATTAAACATATATCATATATGTTATAAATTATAAAATATATATTTATATTTGATAATGCTATATAATTTTTACTTTATAATTATAATTTTTAAATTTAATATTATTTTTTATTTTTTATTTTATTATATAATTACTAATATATTTAATAAACAATATGCTAATATGGGGTGACCCGTATAATGCAGCGGTTGAAACACTTGCTTGGTGACGCTGCCACCAAGGTTCAAAACCCCGCTGGGCCGCTATGCTCGCAGGCTTTGTGCTTTCACTGCACTGGTGGGCTCGCGGATTTGAACAGCAATAGTGTTAGGCACCTTAAAAAGTGCCCATTACCAATCAAAAAAAAAAAAAAAACAATATGCTAATATAGTATATAATAATTTAAATATTTAAACTATGTTATAATATTAATTATTAAATTATTTAAAATTATATATTAAATATATAATAAACATAAATGAAATATTGTGTGTGGGGCTGTACACCTCTCCATGGACTTCCTGACCATACCACATCAACTAGTTGTGTAGACACAGGGGGTCTTTTGGCATTGCTTTTATTAATCTCGTCATTGGTTTTCGATTCAATAGATTTTGATAAATATAAGATAAATATAAACGAAATGCCGACGATTAAAATAATATTTTCCGATTCATTGATTTCGTTTGAAAGAAAATGAAGTATTTATTCGTAATGCAAACCAAGGTTACGCTTAGGGTTTTTTTAATTTTTGAGAGGAAAGAATGTTTTTTAAGGTTTTTCAAAGGTAAAAAAAAAGCGAAATTTGGGGAAAATTATACAAACCCTAAACGATTTTGTGCCCATTCCATGCAAAATCCGGTTCTAAGACATTTTGTACCCTGAATCGGCCAAATTTTTAAACAATTCGGTAACATAGGTTTACTTCCATCTTTCCCAAAAAACATGGCTTGCACAAGTAGGAAAGTGTCGACAAGCCTAAGGACCCTAGTTGGAAACACACAAAAGGTGTAGAGCAAGAAATGATAATCTGCAACTATTGTGGGATGCAAATGATAGGAGGTATAAATTGCCTCAAATATCACCTTGGATGGATCTGTTACCAAGATGCAGTATGTTTTGTGGCATTCAAGAGGTTTAGCAAGAGACACAAGCTCTACTTTCATCTTATGATCAAATGAAAGCAAAGAAAAGAGGGCAACAGAGGCATTGGCAAGGATCATGGATTGTACTACTATAAGGTCAAAGGGAGATATAAGGGGGCTCCTATTGAGCCATGGATACAAGGATTAGGTAGTATAGACAATTCTAGGCTTCCATTTCTCATACTACTCATGGTTCACAGCCTACGTTACAAGGTACCATGTCAAGTAAGGGATTGCAATGGGCCAAGTTGGCATGTGCCATTTTTTGGTACTACAACATTCCATTTAATACTGTGAGGAGCCCTTATTTGGGAGCAGTTGGTCACTACATTGACCATGAAAGGTAAAGGGTTCAAGGCACCAAGCCACCTACAAGTAGGGGTCCTCCCACAACTAAAATTCCCTCCCACCGGCACTACCTTCCTCCCACCCTCCTCCTTCCCACCAACTAAAATTCCCTCCCATAGTGCGAAAATCAGCAAGCACACTACAATCGGTAGTAATATTTGTGCATATGGATGATTTGATATCCCACCCATCGTTCTGTACCAAATGCACTCCACCACCCCTCTTCAGTGATCCGTCCATTGGGTGAACTATTATTGAAGGATAAAGCAAAAATACAAATAATCTAGTAGATGAAAAAAAAAGGAAAAAGAAGGGTTGCAGCATTTTATAAGATGTGTGGACATATGGCAAGAATCACACCTTTATCAACTTCCTCAAGGCTTTAAGGTGTTCTTGAAGTTAGTTGATGCTTGCAATAAAATCAAAATTGCCAAGACCTTGTGCAACTTGTTGGATGAGATGATGATCATGTGGAGAGTCCAAATATTGATGGAAAATGCATCTACATATATGTCAGCTGGTAGACTTCTAGAGAAAAGGCACTGTACATTGTTTTTGGAACCTTTGTGAGCCCACTACATTGAACTTTTCCTTGACGATATAGAGAAACTTAGCTAGGTGAAGAACATCATGGAAGATGCAAAGAATTTGACAAAAACATCTACAACCACCAATGGGCCCTGAATCTCATGAAAGTGAATTGCAAGGAGCTCATGCAGCCAAGTCATACAGTTCATGATTAATTTCATCACCTTGTAGAGCATCGCAGCTGCAATGCCCAACATTAAGCACATATTTGTGAGCACTTGGTAGTTGGGCAATCTTTACTCCAGGAAGACCAAAGGGGAGAGGGTCATGAAGACCATTCTTTATAATACATTTGTCAAGAAATGGAAGAGATTATCAAAGTAAATTTTCATTCAAAATTTTTCTTTTTTTTAAGATATTTTATACTATTACAATAGGCTGATTTTATTATTTTTTTATATGAATTATTTCATTTTGAAGAAAGTCCATATTGATTTCAATGTATGGTCTTGAGCTTGATCTATATTTCTAAATAAGAAACTACATGTTGATGTCTTTTCTTATGAACCTCCCCCTTCCATCTGTAACATCTTCACTAAGTGGGATCATATAAGGATAAATTGTCTGATTCTGAACAAGCTATTCTAGGCTCTACCGAGGAAGGGTGCCTAATAGAAATGGTATGAAAACATGTCCCATCCTAACATGACAGGGATCTACCACAATGTTCACCTTTCCTCCTTGTATATCATCTCAAAGTTCTAACCCGATCAAACCATTTCTGCAGCTCCTCTATTAGAATCTTAGATATCAAAAGATGTTTTAGAAGGATAAATTGCCTGACTCTGTACAAGCTATTCTACGCTCCATCGAGGAAGGGTGCCTAATAGAAATGATATGAAAACATGTCCAATCTTAACATGACAGGGATCTACCACAATGTTCACCTTTCCTCCTTATATATCATTTCAAAGTTCTAACCCCATAATCGATCAAACCATTTCTGCAGCTCCTCTATTAGAATCTTAGATATCAAAAGATGTTTTAGACTGAGGTGATCAGTCTAGATGAAAAACATTACTCCCTAGGGGCAACTGATACCACTTGAGAACTGGATGTAATATGGACAATGTCCCTTTACTATAAGTCGGAATACACTTTTCTATATCATTTAAACCTTTCTTTTAAAGTAACAAAATGGACAGCCTAGGAATGCAATTCACCACCACGCATCAAAAAGCATGGCATTCAATTATAAAAAGCTTACAAGAATTAGGAACAGTCAAGATGAGACCAAAATCAAGAGCATGTTTGAGACACTCATAAGATTTGTGTGCATCAATAGAGCAACAAAAACTGTAAAAGGTCGGTTAGGAGATAATGTTTGTACTAACAATTCCCACAAATCTACTACAATAGAATCCTGCTAGTCCTCAAAAACTACACATATTCTTAGAATTCTTAAGCACTGGCCAATTAAATATAGCCTTCATATTTTTTTTATGGATATGCATGAACACCATTTGCACAAATAATGTGCCCAACATATTCAATGATGACCTGTCAAATTTGCATTTGGATTACTTGAGATACAACCTTTTCCTTGGAAAAAGTTACAAGAAGAATGTCCAGATGCTCTAAATGTTATGTTGGTGTTTTATCCTAAACCAGAACATCATAAAAACTTTAAAAATTGTGAAGGAACTTATTGAATACTCTAGTCATCAATGCTTGGAAAGTTGGAGGAGCACTGAAGAGTAAGACATCACTCAGAATTAATAGTGTTCCTGGTGGATCTTAAAAGTTTTCTTGAGGTCCCAGAGTTGAATTGGAATCTCATACTAACCTCATATACAGTAAAACTTAAAAAATACTTGGGCCCAATGTAATTCATCCAGTAAATCATCAATCTTGGGGATTGCAAAACTTATTTCTTATTGAATTCAATTCATGTTGTGGAATAATACAAATATGATATGACCCATCCTTTTCTCTGGTCAAGGCTTACCAATGTGGCATTGGTGTTCTTACCAAGAATGACAATATGCATCTCAAATAAACCTTCTACACGAATCATGTACCATCTAATTTCTGGAAATGCACTATCTAATTCTGGCAATACCCATCATATCTATAAGGAAGAAACATTGTACGACCCTTTATAGGTGCAATTTCAACTACACACTCCAATGCTCTATCAAGGAGAGGCCTTTTAAGTGGCTTCAAGAAGCTTATTCTATGATTATGGAGAATTTAATGGATCTCATGGGTTTTAGATTGTAAATCAGAGGGTTTGCATCTAATGAACCAAAAAAAAAGCCCACTCTTCAAGATTTTATTAATATAGGTACAAATCTACAGTATTGATCTCCTTTGGGGTTTGGATTTCAAGGTATACTCATGAGTCCCTTGCTTGAATTGAAAATATTTCTCCAAGTGGTTGGTTAACTAAGTCCCTGGAGAGTACAACTATTGAACATAGATAATTAAATCCATTCCCCAAAAATCTATAACATTAAAATTGTCCATGAGGGTATGTTCAGACATTCTAAGCTCTAAATTATGTACAACTCCGACACTTTGTATCTTTCTGTGGCATAGGACTCATATGGGAAATATTTCAGGCCAAGCTTACAAACTGACTTCTTAAGCCATGCAAAGCATTTTACACTTACACAAACTAGCTTTACCCAAAGGTGGCAACATTTACAAGATGAATTAGAAACTGAGGATGGATTATTTGACAGAGTGTTTGTAAACTTGATAACTCATACTTTCTCTCTTTATTTGGCCTGTCAAATTTATACCCCTCTTTCCACAACTACAACCTTTCTACGTATAGCTTCTAGATGGATTACTCTTGACACAAACATAGCTTTTCTTCAAGTCTGCAATTCAAACATCCTTATCTCAGCTTGAAATTTTGACTACACATTGTAGATATAGATTTAAGAAGCATGTCTTCTGAGAATTTCTCTTTTGACTTCAAAAATTTTGAATTCTTCTATATTCTTCCATTGTCATGTCTTTCTAGAAATATAGACAGGGAAGAACTTGTCTCAATTTTGATCTAATCTTTGGTTTAGTGCATCGGAAACTACCTAAAATTCCCTCTGGGATTTTGAGAAAGCTATCTATGTCCATGTATGAATTGCCCATCCAAGTGGTGCCACCATTTAACTTCTCCTCTAGATCATAAATATAATGTACCTTGAAGCTAGCCTCATATAAAGGTTGAATGAAGTTTGTTGGGGATTGGCAATCACAGAGAAGTATATCTGTTAAAGTTCAGTTAAATCAATCAGATTATATTCTAATTGGTGAACTTCCAGTTGTGAAGTAAATGACAAACTAGATCTCAATTTCTGTATTATAAATTCTAAGTCAGATTTTCTAATGTTTATTTCTGATCTTCAATTGCAGAACATTTATCTATTTCAATGTCTTACAAAGGAGGATCGAATGCATGTTTATATCTCAAGGAGAGACACGTCCGCTCGTGGGACATGTCCCTTTGATTGTGCGGACCCCTCTAACCAACCGATTATTATCAGTGGTTTAGTCTTTAACAATCGCATGTGTTAGCAAAAGCGATTTGCACAAATAAACAATGTCTGATCGGGACTTGATTGCGAATTTTATGCATGATCGGAAATTCGATGAAGAGCATGAAATATTCATAATCTGCAAGTAATAACTTGATTGCAGATAACATACTTGGGGAAGTAGATTTCGATTATATATAAATGATGATGATGCATAAATGCAATCATCATTTATATCTGACCCATTTATATCTGACCGAAGCTACCTTAAATCAATACTCCCTCTTAGCTAGATTAGATAACTCCAAACCAAGTAAGTAGAGATATCACCTTACACGTGATATCGAAGATATGGTATGTTTCTAAAAGTGTCAAGTCACATGACATTCTTCATAACACATCTTCATTATGGTATGTGCACTGACATCAAGTCCCATGATGTCTACCATAATAAATCATGGCATATCCACGGATATATATATGCATATCCACCATGAACAAGGATCATAAAGATCTTCAAATTGATATCAAGTCGCATGATATCTATCAAAATGTCCACAAGATACTATCATGACATATCCGCAGATATCAAGCACATGATATCTATCATGATAGTGCAACTAATCATTGTAGAGTCGTCACCTTACAATGTCAAATACAAGTGTTCATTATTAGAAAGATCGTCACCTTTCAATAATGTACACAGGGGGAGAGAGGGCCCATAAAGTCATGGAGTTACACACATGACAAAAGAGTTTACACATTAAACATCTTTTAAATATATTAGTACAAATCAATTTGAATCTCAATCTCAATAATAAATTACATTTCAACCATACCGAAACTACCTTAAATCAACAATATCCCTTCTTCCCCATGATTTATATCCTTTCCTACTTGAAAGATCTGAGGGCAATGCACCTAACAATTTAGCTCTACATACATGTACCTTCTACCTTGACCTTCAAAATCCTCCCTCATCCACTCAACAAATGCCTCAAAAAATCCTTTTAGGTCATCCTTGATCATGAACTCATACTTGTTCCTTCACACCCTTAACATTTCGAAGCATTCCTGAGAACCAAAAGAAAAAACAAATTTCAAAAATAATAAGAAAATCTGAGAATATTAAGAAGGCCAAGGGCAAGTGCACACTCAAACGTAAAAATGGAAAGCTCAAAATATTAATAAGGCCAAAGCAACAATGCACCCAAGGGTCAATTTAGATTTGCATATCACACGAAAAATGCTTCTTTACTTTATAGTAGTTTATACATTAATTTAAATAGGGGAACAAAATACATAAATCAAGGTTTTCCCCTAAAATTCCTTAGGGGCATGTCCCCAAGAATCGACCAACATCTCAAATGTCTTGGAGACATAGAAGCAAGTACAAATTTCCCCTAGCTGTCCCCTTACTAAAATTATAGAAAAAACCAAAAAAAAAAGTAAAAGCATAACATTCTTGAGGCATCCCTATGCTTTGGAACATCCCCATGTTCCCTCAATTGTTCCAAAGATGTATAGACATCTATAGAAGAAAAAAAAATCAGGGTATTCACCAATGTTCCACAAGGATGTGTCCCCAAGAACCAACTAAAGTTCCAAATATTTGGGATGTCTTGGGAACATGCAAACAAAGACAAAATGTCCCTTATCAATCCCCTAAAAAGAAATGAAAAAACATAACATCCCAAGGATATCTCCATGCTTTGGAACATCCCCAAGTTTCCTAAGTTATTCCAAGGACATGTAGACATCCCTGAGACATATATTAAATATCTTTTGTCTAAATGTGAACAAGGATGAAATGCCCCCTAACAGTCTCAAAAAAAAAATCAAAAATCATAAGATCCTTGGGATGCCCCAATGCTTTTGAACAGCCCCAAGTTGCCTTAATTGTTCCAAAGATATTTGCATGTCCTGAGGATGTCTATAGATGTATTTTGTCTGCATGTTTAGGATGTCCCTGGATTGTCAGCCTTTATTTTTGAATTGTTGTGATATGTTTATACCAGCTTGTTTTGTATTATGTTTACGCCATCTTGTTTAGCATTAAGCTAGCTTAGAATTGTTCTGTGAAATGCTTTAATGAGTTATTTGTTTATTTCATGGATATAGTTACTGAGTTTAGGGTTGCTAAAGCTGTACTTCTGACTGTCCTCAAATGTGGTACAATGTTGACCTATTGAACATATCAATGCAGATTGAATGTGTGAAGCTTTTTCAATACTGGAAAATGTTACTAAAATATCTTACTGTGACAGAAATTGGAGATGATGAACATGGTAAAGATGGTGGTTGTTGTTTACCCAATTTATGTGAAGATTGTGTGCACTAAATGTGAAGCCGCTAGCAAATTGAATATACCTTTCTTTGCAGTAAATTTGGAGGCTGACATTTTAAACTAAGTTGTTTTTCCATTGTGCCATTTGTTGCCACTAATTCCTGAAGAAGTTTTAAGATTTTCTGGCTTTTTCTACAATTATTTTAACCATTGAATAATATTTCTATAATATTAAGAGTTTATTTTCTGAGTTTTGTAAACTGTGTGTATTAGTAAGAACTTCTAGAAGATCATATGTAAATCTGCTAAAGAAGTATTAGATTTGAGAGCAATTTTCTCACTAGATATATACACTAGATATGACCTGACGAAGAAAAACAATTTCAAGTTTATTGTTGCAGATAAGTGATTTATCATGTTGTGAAAAGAATGTTGAAGAGGTAATTGTTCTCACAATGTAGTCAAACCTTAGATGCCTAGATGTAGCTTTGCATTGACTGGAGGCAGCACAGTATTATTTATATTCGAAGTATATTTTTATATTTTTTACAAGTTGATTTTCAAATATTTATTTATAGCAAAGATGGAAAACTTGCCGAGTACTCACCAAGTCATCAAAAACTCAGTTTTTTTTTGCTGCCGAGTTTTTTTTATGTTAACTCACCAAGTTTTTCAGCGAGTACTCACCGAAAACTCGCAAGTCCGACGGGAAAACTTGTCGGCGCAGGACTTAAAGCAGAAAATGTCTTTTTTCAGTTTCATTTCATTTCAAAGAGCATTGAGACTTTGTGTGGAGACCAAAACCCCCCCCTCACCCCCTCCCCAAGCAATAAGTGACCATTTGCAATGATCTGCCATCGAGAAGAGTGGATTCAAACACATTTTTTTGCAGATTTTCAAGGCAAATTCGAATCACAGGTAGGGTTTTGGTTTTTTTTTTCTTTTCGATTAATCATTTTTTTTCATTCTTGTTGCAAAATATTCAATCCAAATTGAAAAAAACCTTCATAGAGCACAAAACAAGTTTTTTGCATTTAGAATCCAAAAAACAAGATTCATCACCAATTTTTTTCATTATTTTCACTTCTTTTTTCAGACTTAGGTTCATTTTTTGTGTAGAATGTTTAGATTAGTTCATTTATAATTCATTTAAACACATTTGTATCAATTTAAATCAAAATTAGAGAGCTTTTTTAATGATTTGGGTTGTTTTCAAAAAAAAATTGTATTAAAAATCTAATATGTTGTACATTTTTTTTGTATGTGTAGGTTGAATACGCACTACAATGGTTTTTGGTGCTTCAGGTTCAGGCTCCGCCCCATCGATGCCTGCACCATCATGGGTTCCAAGCATTCGTCCTCCAAGAGTTAGAGACCCTACATGGAAGTATGCTATGAGAGGGCCGGTACCTGGATCAGTTGTTTGCAACGAATGTAAGAATGTATATCATGGAGGCATAAATCGCCTCAAATACCATCTTGCAGGCATTCCTCAGCGTGATGCCAAGCCTTGTGAAAAGGGCAAAGAAGAGATTAGAAGTTAGATGCTTGCCCTACTTTCAGCTGTCGAGGAAAGAAAAATGCAAAGGGAGAGAACAAAAGCAGCCATAGCAGCAACCATAGCTAGTGGACATGGTCAGGAGCCCGAGCAAGTGGAGATAGAGTCAAATGAGGAGGCAGATATTGGCATTATGGGCTCTCTTCGTGGTCCACGGATTCGCACTCATGGCACAGCCACAGCCACACTGTCCTCTAGGCCCCCCCCTTTCCTCTACTTCGAGTAAAGTGCCACCACCACCGCATACATCTTTATGCTCACCACAAAGTTATTTTGTGTCGCGAAACACACCAAGAGCATAGATGTCATTGGAGGCTACAAGGTGGAATAAGGTGCATCAACATGCCAACATGGCATGTGTAGACTTCTGGTATTTCAATAACATACCATTCAATGTGGCGAGTACTCCCTATTGGCACAATTTGGTCACCGAATTGACAGTTGCGGGAAAAGGCTACAAGCCACCTTCTTGCAAAGACTTGAGAGGGAGGTTAGTCAGCGTAAATTTTATGCTAAGTTTATGTTCTTTAATTTAAAATTAATTTATGTTGAATTCAAGCTATTTTTTGTTTAAAAATTACAATTTTGTACTTATTTAATTATTTTACTTTGTACTTGCAAGTTGCTCACAAATGCAACTGAAAGGGCAATGCGTGTAGTGGAAGAACAAAAGAATAAATGGAAGAAATATGGCTGCACCATTCTTTCCGATGGGTGGACAGATGGGAGAAACTGCAACATCCTTAATTTTTTGGTTGCTTCCAATGGCGAAGTTGTGTTTTGGAAATCGGTGGATGCCTCCAACAAGATAAAAACTACAGAAACATTGTGTACATTGTTGGAGGAAATTGTCATGGAGGTGGGGATTGATAATGTGGTGCAAGTCATCACGGATAATGCAGCAGCGTATGTGGCAGCCGAGAGAATGCTTAAGGGTAGACATCCATCACTCTTTTGGTCACCTTGTGCGGCCCATTGCCTTGACCTTCTTTTAATGGACATAGGCAAACTTGTTTGGGTGGCACCGATTGTGGATGATGCAAGGGGCATCACAAAATTTATATACAATCACCCTTGGGTTCTTAAATTGATGAGAGAGCATACGCAAGGGAAAGAGTTGGTGAGATCAGGTGCCACAAGGTTTGCAACAGTTTTCCTAACGTTGCAAAGCATTTTGGGCTCTTTGGCCTCTTTAAAACAAATGTTCATGAGTCAAGCATGCAATGACTCCACATATTCAAAGAAGCCCAAGGAGAGAGAGTTTCAGCAATAGTCTTCGACACCTTGTTTGCGCAAAGAGCTATAGAGATCGTGAAGGTAACTTCAAAACTTTGATTTTAATTTTTAAACTCAAGTCGAAAATAAATATATATGTTTTTTAATTTAACTTTAAGCGTTTCATTATAAATTTCTAACTTTGATCTTTTTGTATTTTTAATCTAGGTGTCAGAGCCCTTGGTTAGAGTCCTTTGCTTGGTAGATGGGGATCAAAACCCAATGGGATATATTTATGAGGCCATGGATAGGGCCAAGGAGGCTATCAAAAGTTCTTACATGGGGGACAGCCTCAAATTTGATCCCATATGGGAGATTGTTGATAGGAGGTGGAACAATCAACTCCACCAACCCATCCATGCAGCAGGGTACTTCCACAACCCTAATTATCTCTTCTCGGAGAGTTTCTTCGATCCTAATGGAGAGGTTATGGAGGGGCTCATAGCATGCATTCAGAGGATGGAATCCAGGGTTGCAGTGAGAGACCTCATTGTCAACAAGTTGGATATCTACAGGGAAGCAAGGGGTAATCTCTTTTCTCCGGAGCTAGCTATTAGAGGAAAAACCACTCAACCACCAGGTACAAAATTGGGAGTCTTTAACTTTTAAGTTTATTTCACATGCATCTTATAATTTGATAAAATATGTTTTGAGTCTTTGACTTTGTTTTCTAACTCTTCAATATTTATTTATTTTTGCATAGCTTTGGTGGAAAACTTAGGGTGGAAATGCCCCACATCTACAAAGAATTGCCCTCTACATACTATGTCAGCCTAGTAGTGCATCCAATTGTGAGCGCAATTGGAGCTTGTCTAAGGCCATTCACATGAAGAAGAGGAACAAGTTAACACAAAAGGGCCTCAATGACCTTGTCTTTGTGCAATACAACCTTCGGTTGTGCACAAAGAGAGTAGAAAAAAAATCACTAGTTCCTATTGATCTCGATGAGATAGATCCTTATAGTGATTGGACAGGGCGAGATGAGCAGCCTCCATTGTTTACTGCAAACAAGATCCCTGACTTCAAGAGACAAGCAATGCAAGATGTGGGTGCATCAGGAAATGTAGGGTTGGAGGACATTCATGAGGATGTGGATAAGTCATTGCCAGAGCCAGATACTTCTAGGATGGTGGTTGAGTCTGAGCCACAGCCTTCCATGCCAATCGAGGAGCTAGCAGCAATAGCACCGCCACCACACACACGCAACAGGACTAGAGGACCCACCCCTTCCCTAGTTGTTGCTAGACTAGGGAAGAGGAAAGTCTAAAATGTTGTATTTAGTTATTGTTTAGTATTTACTTCTAGTTTTACAATTTTCACATATCAGACTTTCGGGCTTTTAGCCATCGGGATTTTGCATGAGAATGTGATTTTGTAATCAATTTGCATTAAAATCAATCAAAATTAATAGAAACACTTTTGTACTCATTTATGGACTCATTTGAATTTTGCAAAACAAATGTGTTTCTAATGAAATTTAAGCAATTTTTTAAGTTCCCGAGTTTTTTGTCGAGTTTTTGTCGAGTTTACTCTAAGTTTTTGTTGACTCGCCAATTTTGGGCTTGGCAAGCTTTTTGCAGAACCGAGTCTTCCATCTTTGATTTATAGTAGTTGTTTGCCCACCATATTATAAAAGGCAATGGTAAAAAATTCAATGTTATTTACAAGAAGCATGAATGCTTCATATAGGTTTACAAATGTACAAAATCAGCAAGTTTCTAAAAAGAATCTTAAGAAGATTGAAAAAACAATCTTATCTAGAAGATTAGAATAGCATTAACTAAATAATTACTAAATATTATTTTAATACCCTCCCTTAAAGCTCAATCTATCAACTACACCAAGATGCCCCCTAAATTTTACAAACTTATTTGGATTGAGGGACTTGGTGAGAATATTTGTTGTTTGATCCTCTGTTGGAACATACAGCAACTGAACTGATCCATCTTCAACACGCTTCTGAATGAAGTGACAATGAATTTCCACATGCTTGGTTCTTTCATGGAAGACTAGATTTTTGGCAAGTTTGAGAACTTCTTGATTATCACAAAACAAGGGAGTCGGACCTGCTTGAGATATTTCCATATCCGCAAGCATCTGGCGAAGCCAAACTGCCTCACAAGTTGCCTTAACTGCTCCTCAATACTCTACTTTTGTCGAGGAAAGAGCCACTACCTGCTGCTTTTTACTAGTCCCAGTGACTGCACCAGATCCCAAACTAAAAACATACCCAGATGTTGACTTTTTGTCATCAACCGAACCTGCCCAATCTGAGTCTGTGTAACCAATGAGTCTAGGATCATGACACCTAGTGTAAAGAAGTCCATAATCAAAAGTGCCTGTCACATAACGTAGCACACGCTTCGCTGCTACCCAATGATCAGGCTTGGGGACTGTCATGAAGCGTGAAATGTAGCTCACTGCTAAACTGAGGTCAAGTCTAGTGGCAATGAGATAGATGAGGCTACCCAATAGTTGCCTGAACAAGGATTCATCCACTATAGGGGAATATGATTTAGCTAACAACTTCATCCCTTTTTCCATAGTTGTGGAGTCAAGTTTGCAATCCTGCATTCGGAACTTATCCAGTAGACTTCGAGCATATTTGGACTGAGAGATGAAGGTACTATTCTTTGTCTGCCAAACCTCAACACCTAAACAATAATGTAGAAGTCCTAAATTTGTCATGTCAAATGAGCTCCACAAATCCTGTTTGATCTCACCAATCAAATGTGTCGAGCTACCAGTAATGATCAGGCCATCAACATAGACAACAAGAATAAGAATATCACTACCAGTGTTTTTGACATACAGATTGGAATCAGATGGACTCCTCTAAAAGCCATGATCTGTGAGGTACTTGTCAATCTTGATTTACCAAGCCCGAGGAGCCTGTTTCAGATCATAGAGTGCTTTCACCAGTCTGCACACCTGGTGTTCTTTACCAGCAACCTTGAACCCTGGATGCTACGTCATGTAGACTTTTTCCATCAACTCACCGTTGAGGAAAGCATTCTTAACGTCCATCTGATGGACTTTCCAAGCAAACTGGGTTGCTAAGGCAAAGACGAGCCGAATGGTACTCATCTTGGTTGTAGGAGCAAAAGTCTCCTCGTAGTCAATGCCTTCCTTCTATGAGAACCCCCTAGCAACGAGACGAGCTTTGTACTTGTCAACGGTTTCGTTAGCTTTGTACTTAACCTTATACACCCATTTACAGCTAATGGGCTTCTTCCCTGGAGGAAGATTAGAAAGGACCCAAGTGTGATTCTTTTGAAGACTATGGTATTCAGCCTCCATAGGGTGTTCCCACTCAGGAATTCCTTTACCCTCTGAATATGTCTAAGGTTCATAAACACTATGAATGTTGGCCATGAGAACAAAATTAACTATATGTTGTTGTTTGCTCTTGTTTCTGGACGACCTACGCTCAATGAGCTCATCATCATGAAGATCACCAATAGTCTTAGCCCACCATTTAGGCTAGAGAGTAGAAATGCCAAAATCGGATACAATAGGAGGAGCTGGAACTGGTACTGGATCTAGAACAAGTTCATCAGGTGGAAGATCAATATCATCCGGAGGAAAATCGGGTTGAGCATCATCAAAAACAGAATCTGCATCATCCCTCCCATCAAGTGGACCTAACGGAAGACAAACACTCAAATCAAAAGCCTTCAAAGGCTAATCCTCATAATGTTGCACAGACGAGGAAAGGTGAAAAGGTCCTCATTCTTCATCAAAGACAACATCCCAACTGAAGACGAAACGATCAGTGTCTACATCAATCAATCGCTAAGCCTTATGGTTGTCACTGTAACCTATGAACATAAGCTTTTGACTCTTGGAATCTAACTTTGAGCGCTTAGCATCTGGAATCCATACATATGCTAAAGAGCCAAAGATTTTCAGATGATTGATCTGTGGTTTGCGACCAGTCCAAGCTTCCTCAAGAGTCTTCCCCTTAACTGCCTGTGTAGGAGACCACTTAAGACGATAGACAGCAGTTAGACTGCTTCTGCCCAAAATTTATTAGGAACACTCTTGTGTTGTAACATGGAGCGGGCCATCTCAACAATTGTACGATTGCACCGCTCTACAACACCGTTTTGTTGAGGAGTGTAGGGTGTGGTTAACTAGCGTTTGATGTCGTGTATATCACAGAAGTTGGAGAAATTAGTGGAACAAAATTCCCCCCCATTATCTGACCTAAGAGTGATTATGGAACAGCCAAACTCTTTTTCTACTAAGGCCTTAAACTTCTAAAATACAATAAACACATTTGATTTTTTGTCTAAGAAAGCACACCCACATTTTACAGCTAAAATCATCAACAAAAAGCAAGAAATACTTGCAACCAGTAATAAAAGGTGTATTCATTGACCCACATACATCAGCGTGAACCATCTATAGTACCTTACAAGCTCGCCATAAGTCACCATCCGAGAACGGTGTCCTATGTTGCTTCCCAACTTGACAAGCTCCACGAACTCCATGGCGTTGAGTCTGGATCTCTGGTAAACCAGCTACAAATCCCTCTCGAGCTAACTGAGAGAGATAGTGCACATTTAAGTTCCCATAACGCTGATGCCAAAGACTAGTGATGGAAGAATTTATGCATGCCATGGCTAACTCTGGAGAATCACCTGTATCCACAAATCTATATAGACTGTGATCCTCAATGCCAACTGCCACAGTGGTGCGAGTCTCCCGATCAACAATCGAACACTTATGTGCACTGAATACCACATCCAACTGAGGAGAGTGTCGCATAATCTGACTGACAGAGAGAAGGTTTAGTTCCAAGCCAAGAATATAGTATACATTGAGGAATATGAGATTCCTCCCACCAAACTAAATCTGAACAATGCCCTTACCGATAATGGTATACTCTTCACCTACTCCAAAACTAACTAAGTCACTGAAAGGAGAGAAGTCTGTGAACCAATCACGTCGATGGGTGAAGTGTCGCAAAGCACCTGAATCAATGTACCAGGTAGAGGACTTCATATGATCTGCAGGTCTTTTAGCCATAAAGGCGTAAAAGGTAGATTCCTTTTGCTCAATGTGCTCGGCAACATTTGCTTTCTACTGAGACCCTCCCTGCTTCTTTTGTTCAGAAGCCAAACACTGATGACAATCCTTTATCATATGACCATATTTGTGGCAGTAATTACACTAAATGTTCTTCTTCAGGCTGCTCTGAGGTTGACCTGAGCCTTTTTGCTGCGAAGGCTGACCTTTCCCTTTGTTCTTAGCCTGAGACTTGGCTGCAAAATCTTGCTCTGTAGAGGATGAAGAAGTATTGCAACTGTTGTTTCCAACGTTCCTGCTACAAAAGTATGGTACAAAGCTCTGGAAACTTCAAATCAAAGTCATAACTACCATGTCTTCTTCCTCCATCTTCCAACCAATCGCCTCCAACTGATCACGGATGTCCTAAATCTTTGTCAAAATGCTCCTGTAAGGACTTTCTCTCATCCATCATGATAGAGAACAGCTAGTTCTTTAAAAAGAATGCACGGCTCTTGTCGGAGGTCTCATGCAAGGTTTTCAAATGCTCTCAAATCTTAGCAGCTGATTTGCCAAATGGAACTTGTGGAAGCTGATCATCGATAATTGAAAGCTTAATGAGCATCACTGCTTCACAATTTTTCTCATCAAACTTTTCCTAGTCTTTACCCATCGTTGTTGGACAAGTAGCAATGCTTAGAACAATCTGATCAAGGCAGCGATATTCGCAGACAGTCATGATTCGTTGCTTCCAGGTATTATAATTTTTGACATTGAATCATTAACTGCCTTCCAATATAATGTTGGTCAAACTCGCCATCTTGCACACTTTTCGAGGCACGAAAAACAAGACAAATAGAAGAGGCGATAAAACTCACAAAATCCAAGGCACAAATTCCAATGTACTAAAAATTTGAGGCAATTTCAAGAACAAAAATTAAGGTAAACACGGCACAAATCTCAATGCACGGATTATGAGGCACCCAAAAAAACTGATGACAACTGAAAAATCTTCAGAAAAAACCCAAAAAGAATCTATGATCAAAAAAAAATTCGGCTTCAGATAGGATTTATTTAAAACCCTAGCTCGAATCTTAGACTAAGCAATTATGAAGACCCAGTTTTTTGGAGATTTGTATAAATTGCCCAACAAAGTGAGCACAAAGGTCGGCCAGGAACAAAGGAGAAGACCCACAATCAAAAAATGATAAATTGTGCCAAAAAAAAACAAAGAAAACGCATCCAAGAATTCGTAGGCAGAGTAAGAAGAAACGCCCAGAATGATGAAGAAATCGTGCTCAAATCATGAAAAAATTGTGGCTGAAAAATGTCATGATTTTCTTCTCACAAAAAAAACACGCCTTCAAAGGTCACGAAAATCAGACAAGAAGCTGCGATTTTTAATCCGTGAGATGAAAGGAAAAAACACACAGGACCAAGACAAATCACAACGCCCAAAAAAAAATCTTCAGAGGACACGCGATAAAAACATTAAACCCACGATTATTTTCCTCTTCAAAAACCCGCAATTTTCCAAACGTTTTTTTATGCGAATTTCATCTCCAGATAAAGCTTCAGATCACTCAGGAGAAAACGATGTTCAGAATGAAAGGTGATAATCTGAACAGAATGAAGTCTCACAAAGACTTCAAAAAAATCACGCCAAAAGAAGTAGCTTCTCAGAAATTTCAAAAAAAAAACAACTTTCCTGCTCGATGGCTCTAATACCATATTACAAGAGGCAATGGTAAAAAATTCAATGTTATTTACAAGAAGCATGAATGCCTCATATAGATTTATAAATGTACAAAATCAGCAAATTTCTAAAAAGAAACTGAAGAAGATCGAAGAAATGATCTTATCTAGAAGATTAGAATATAATAAAACATATTGAGCATTAATTAAATAATTACTAAATATTATTTTAATACACCACACCTAAAATCCAAAAAAAATTTGCCATCACCGGACACATGTACAGTTGGAGAAAAATTTGATCTTCAAAATATACAAAATATATACTATTCAACATGCAAATCAGTAGAGGGGCAAATTTGCCTCCTAACATATAATTTAGTTTGATTGAATAAAATGAAACCTGCAGCTAAAAGTGTGCAATGGATTTGTCTAGAACAACACCAAAGATATTCTACCTCAATCATATTTCTCCAAAATGTCTTATCTTAATCATGACCAAGAAAACAAATCTGTTCCCTGCATATTATATAATGAGCTGCTTGAAATGCAATTAATTTTGGAAGGATTAAAACTAAAACTCTAAAGAATAATAGAAAAATTACAGATTCTGCAAAACTGAAAAGCTAAAATGTTTCACTCCAAACTCAAAAGCATTTGATTCAAGATAAAGATGAAAATATGAAAAGATAAAATAGCAGAGAAGAGTTTATAAACTTAAACAAGAATTGAGAAAATCAGCAAGAAATTCTTAAACTAATCCAGATTATGGCTAGAAATAACTTACTACAACTTTTAACTAACTTGCATGAAAGCCATTAGGATACAAGAATTGGGACAACAAACAAAACAATACAAATGAAAACACTGTTTTCCATTAAACAGGGCAGCCTACAAGATGTATTCCCAAAAACAGAAATCCAGAGGGAAAAAACCAAAGCATACTGAGAAGAAAATATTGAAAGGAAGGCTATTATTTCTTACATTTCTTTGAATTTATCAAGTTTGGAGAGATTTTCTGCCCCATTGAGTTCACTTTCTGTTTTAGACGCAGTGTTGTGTTTTAACACACAGTTTGCCTGCTGAGTATGGCCATTCGCTGTATTCATGCTTCCAGGTTCTACTCTTCGTCTCTTTGAAACTCTTTCTTCTGAAGCATTCTCCCTTCCATCAGGCAAAGAATTTTGAATATCTTTCCCCACATGACTTGTAGAATCAGACCCACCCAGCTGATTTTTACCGTTGGAAACTATATGATTTCTAGTCTTTTGCAATGTGTCTACGGGCAAGTCACCATTCCTATTAGGGATAATCTTACCAGAAGGAAAAGCTCTTAATTTGTTTCCATTTGTCCTACCATTCTTGCAACTTTCCTCGCTTGTTTCAAAACAGCACTCTGAAACCCTGTTGACTGAAGATGACGAAGACAGCAATTGTTTTCCATTAGTAGACCAACCATTGGATTCAGGATTTTGTCTATACATCAATTGTTCCTCATTTTTACTAGAAAGGGAAGCATCAGGGTAACTCCTCTCAGATGGTTTTCTTACAGATGTTTCACTTTCACTTTCTTCGCCCATTCCAGTAGCATCAATCTTGGATGTGCCATAACCATTTTCAACAGAACCATTCCTCCCAAAATGAGAAACAGCATTTTTCAGATTAACAAACTTCATTTGTGGTTTTCGATGCACTTTTGATGCGCCACCATCTTGAATGTCTCTTGAAGAATGTCTTCCAACAGATGAATCCGATATTGAAGATAACTTTTGTTTAAAAGAAACATCTTCGACATTTCCATCTGAATTTGTTGTATCTGTTGCATTACAAGACATTGTTTCCTTGCCTCGTTTTGGTCTTATATTGCTCCGAAGAAAGAACAACATATATACTTTTTCTGATAACACAGTCTGTATGCTGGCAGCAGAAACATGAGCATCATTACAGCAATACCAGCGGGCATTTGCATCCTGCATATAACATCATAATAGTTATAACAAATCATCAATGACTAACTAGCTATGGATGGGCTAATGTTATCAAAATCAGGATGCATTATTTCGGACATACAGAAATCAGTTAAAAAGGAATCAGCAAAATGCATTATACCAAGAATGTCTTATTTGAACACTACTTATCAACAATTATGCATGATCACACAGTAACATACCTTGACATATGCATAATAATGCCCAGAGTCCTGCAAATAGCCTGAATGTACAATGGTACCAAATAAAGTATACTCTGGCCGCGGGTCCTGTATTGTTTAACATCCAGTATTTAAATTCCTGTATATGATTCACAATAACTAGGATAAATTTGAGGTGAAGGAAAAAGACAGTATTCATGGTCAATGACATTCTTCCATAAAATGGGGGAGAGAAAGCAGTTAATTCCCTGAATAAGAAAGAAAAACATAAAATACTGCTGATAGGATAAGCATTAAACAGTTCTAATGTATAGTACACATCCAACAAATACAATAAACTTCTTAGAACAGAAGTTTGTCCCCAGCTGATAACTCCCTGCCCGTGCTGCCCAGTAGAAAATATTTATAATTAAACAATAGAAAATCAAAGCACTTCTTGAACAATAGATTGATATGTTTTTATAATGAGACCAGACTGGTTGGTATTTCTTTATTTTTCTTCAAAAGGTTGTTAAGAGCTAAAGATACCAATAAACAATCAAGCTCGGTGTAAAACTTCAGACAAAACTACCTATACAGCAGGTGCCATCAAAAACTGTAAGGCCATCCTAAGATTAAGGAACTATGCTAGTGGCCTTTAAAAATTTGAGAATCATAACAGAAAACCAAGCGATTTGATTCTCAAAATCATATCCAGTAAGCTTTGGAAAGAAACGGTTATTTGCATAAACCAAATTTTATGATTAAATACTCAATTTGCTTACAACCTCTTCATTTTCAGAGCACTTTCAGGTTTACTTGCCATCTCCATAGACTTAAGTCCATGAAAGATTAGCACTTTGTTTTTCAGGCAGGTTGCTTCTTGACTCTGCTTCAACAACAACAGTATTCATAATCAGAAACTAATAAGCTTCTTATACAAATTTCCCAACCCTTAATATGGACTCTACAATGATTAGTGCAGATTTAGCATAACTGACCCTTAGTCTTCTCAACACCTTTACATGATATACTAATGGTTAATCCTGCTTCCTCAAGAGCAAATGAATTAAATTTGAAAGTTAAAAAATTGTAACTTTTCTATAAGAACTATTTACTCAACAGACCAATGCCCTAATTCTGCCACTATTGAACTAAAAGAATGGTAGCTGACATAATGTCTAAAGTATCAACCCCCGATACATCCAACCTCCATAAATCAATCTGATTCATATGGCAGCAATCATAGCTCAATGAATGTACTACATCCGATCTAAAATAACTAAGTTGCTGGTTAAGGTTTGAGTTCAGGTACGAGGATTATGGTATGCCTGTTGGTGTGAACAGGGGTATTTCCAAACTAGTTTCACTTTGGTAGTGTGAACAAGGCACATTATCTAACTAGTTATAGTTAGGTCCTAATCACACATGTTCACATATTAAGTTTACTTATGGCTCTAGAAATCTTTCTAGAAGTCTCTAGTACACATGTGATCTTATCCTTTAGTTGTCACATGACATAGGATTAAGACACTTGATCATCCTAGTTAGTCCTATCTCTCAAGATTGCCTATAAAAGCAATGCATCATATGTACATTTATAAGGGATAAATCTTTGATCAATAGATCATAATTCAATTTTACGCCATAATCAAGCAATTATTTCTCTTTCTGCTCTCTTGTAGAAGGTAATCTTTGTTGTTGCAGGTGGTCCTGGGAGCTTGAGTCCATTGTTGACTCTAACAATGCCGATATGGCAGAAAAAAAAAGGCAATGGATATGGTTTGAATGTGTCCATACAAAAAAATATAAAAGATCATTAATATATACATGTTTTAGCCTAAAGTAAGAATTGGCATTTAAATTCTCTACCTAATTCAGTTGCTCAACTATCCACATCAATATACCCATTGGGCTTGTGTACTCTTCCATTGTAATTGTTATATTGCTAAAAAACTAAGTTGCCGAATCGGGTACGGGTATGGTACGCCAGTACAGCAATTTATTTTTTTTGGTGTGGGTACGATTGGGTACGTCCATACATAAAACATATAAAAATCATAGATATAGACATATTTGCAGCCTAAAAAGTAAAAACAAGAATTAAATTTAGAATACCACATATCATGCATATGCTAAACAGAACTTAGAACTACCATAAATATAACAAATGTGAAATACAATTATACTAAATTAATTTGATATCAAATTTTCAAAACTTGAATGTTACGATAGGAATATAATTATATTGAATACATTGTTCATTGGTTCAACATTTAAAACAAAATAATACAATTAATAGTAGGCATCATATGGATCATCAGGAAGATTAAGATCATCATCATCATTGACATTAGATGATGTAGGTAAATTAGTAGAACCACATGCAGCCCCACTAGCACTTCCACTGAAAGCATGCTGGGCATCCGACTCCACAGAAAGTAAAGATTGTGTGGCAGCTGAAAAATCCAAATCAATTCGCTCTGGATCTACATCCCATAACCTCGTGCCTCCTTCCTTATACTCATTCTTTTTATGAGTAAGAAGGCACAAGTTGGAATGCACATAAACAAGCTCTTCCGCCTTACTTGCTAAAGAGGAACTAGCAACCTATTGAAAAAAAGTGAGAGGAACTTATAATTATAAAATTGTAAATCAAACTTTAAATTTGAAGTTAACCATTTTATTATTTTTAAATAGTAAACAATATAAATTTAGAGAGTGCAATAAAAACTAAGTTAACTTACTTGCGATAAAACTTTGATCGCAAGAGTTTGGAGATGTGGTGTTGTAAAACCATTGATATACCACCAAGAATGAGCATCCATCCTGTACTTGTCACGTGAAGCAGCACTACTTTGATTTTCGCCAACTACAAAATCAGCAAACTCAGCTCTAACTAAATACTCCATTTCTTGATCGGGGAAGAGTCTACCAAGTGCTTTCAAACACCCCACACCAACTTCTTGATCTGAATATGGTTGCACTCTTGATGGCAAAGCAAGAATCTCATCACTATAAAATTTGGGAGTTAATGCAAATGAAAGAAGATGTAGTGGGGTGGTCATTTTGTTCCACCGGTCAACACAAATTGTTTGCACCTCTTTGAAGAAAGTTTCATCAGGATCTTGCTCTTTTTCGTTGATGACGATTTTCATTTGCTCAATCATTGAATCAATGCCATCATATACCTCTCCCAAACATGGCTTATCCATGTCAATAAAACAGATCATACTCATGATGGGCTCCGTGAATCTAAGAAGATATTCTACTCGTTCCCACCAAGTGTCATCTAGGATCATCCGTTTTACATTTGTTGCCCTTTCGGTATTGGATTGCCTCCATAGGGACCAACTTTGACTGATAACCATGCTAGAAAGTGCCTCCCGCACCTTCACAAGTCGTCTCAAGACAATCGTGTTCGATGCAAATCTGGTTTCAGCAACCTATTCAAAAATTTAAAATTAATATTAAAATATAAAGAAGACATGCTTGAGTTACAAAAATACATTAGTAATTACTAAAGTGAAATGTAAAATTTAAAAGTTGAAGTGTTTCAATTACCTTCAACAACTCCAATGCTGAAAATGATCTAAAAATGGCCTGTGACATTTGATGGTTTGTGATGAACATTTGGATCTCTTCAGCTTCAGCATACATTTGTTTGATCCAATTTATTTTTGCACCCAACTTTTGTAGCACGAGGTTGAGAGAGTGAACAGCACAAGGTGTCCAAAATATGTGCTCAAACCGTGTCTCAATCAACATACCTGCAGCTCTACAATTCTTTGCATTGTATGTTATTACTTGGACAACATTTTCAGGAACCACATCCTGAATGCACTGTATAAGGATGTCAGCAATAAATTGTGCATCCTTCACTTGTCCTTCACAATCCACGGCTTTCAAAAACATTGCCCCTTTAGGGCTCACTGCAGTCACATTGATTAATGGCCGGTTTTTGGCATCCTTCCATCCATCTGAAACAATTGACACCCTTGTTTTTTTCCATTAATTTCTAATGGGAGCCAATGCATTGTTTATGCCTTTTACCTCCTTTGCTAGTAAGGTGGTACACACCTTTTCATAACCTGGCCCTGTGTACCCTGGTGGACAGTCACTTGCCTTTCTCAACATATCCTGCCAATATGGTGATCTTACAACATTAAATGCCAAACCGTTTGCATATAGACATCTTGCAACGACTTGATCTGCAAGCTCTCTAGTTTGAAGCTTAAATGCTCTTCCTAATGGCCTCTTGCTTCTCTTCACACCAACAAGATCTTCTTCGCTTCTATTCAAAAATGGGTGGCTCTCTACTACAACATCAGAAAAGTCACTATGTGTTGGAGAAGGAGGAGGCCTCTTTGATCCCCTTCCACTTCCTCTTCCTCTCAAAAAAGGATGGTTTATGGTACGATCAACTCTTGCATCTGCTTCATCTTGCTCTTTAGTATATTCTGCTACTTTGCAAGGATCTAACTCTTTACCATTTTCTCCTACACATACTGCAATTCCTTGTCTAGGAATGCGACATAAATGGAATTTCACACGACTGTATGAGCTAGTATACTGAACTTTACAATGTTTGCATATCCAAACAAATGTTCCTCCCCCTTTAACTACTTGTATCATTTGTACATATTTCCATAGAGGTGAATTCGGGTCAGTTTTAAAGGCGGGTCGAGCAGTAGAAGTAAAACTGGTTGCCATTATGCTGCTACAAGTTCAAAAACAATTAATCAATTATTAAACAGTAAATATTAAATATTTAAATTAAATTGATATACCATTTTAATTTTTCACTTTAGTAAAACTGTAAAATTGAAGTTCAATTTAAAATACACAATATCAAAAATTTAAAACAGTAAATAAAATATTTTAATATTATTTTATATATTTAAACTTTAAAATAAACAATATTACAAATTTAAAATAGTAAATAACAAAATATTTTAATAGTATATATATAAACTTTAAATTTTAAAATATACAAATTACAATATTACAAATTTAAAAGTAAAATTGTAAATAATAAAATATTTTAATATTATATATTTGAACTTTAAATTTTAAAATATACAATATTACAATTACAAACTTTAAATTTTAAAACAATAAATATTAAATAATAATTAAAATACATAATATATTAATAAGTAATAACTATTATAAATTATAAATTAAAAATTATCATTTATAAATTTTAAACCTTTAAAGTTTTAAACATTTCATTTAAATTTTACAAAGGAAAAACATTTAAAAAAACAATGGAGCCGAACCCTACCTGGAGATTTCGTGGCTTTCGTGGCTGGAGATTTCGTTGAAGATTTCGACGTTTCCTTGCTTGTTGCCTGCAACGCCTCCTGCCTCACACGGTTTCGTTGCTTGTTGCCTGCAACGCCTCCTACCTCATGCGAGATCAATGTGTTTGGTCGCAGCAAAGGAGGTCCTCTGTGGTCGCCCAACGAATTTATGGTCGCTCAAACACCCGCGCTTTTTTTGCAGAGAACCGCGTATTTTTGCAGAGAAAAACGAAGTCAAAAGATACAAAATAGGGTTTCAACTTTGCTTTTTCATACGAAAAAGAAGAAAAAAGTTTCAATCCTCGCGCCAAACGCCTCAAACACGTTGCAAAAATGCCACGTCACCTTAAAAACGGCCGGATTCGTGAAGCCAAACAGCAGGATGAAAAAATCCAAACCCTGGTGGATCCACAGGGATTCCAACACGTACCAAGATCAATACGTCCCATACCCGAAATTGGCAGGGTAAAGGGCCGATTCTGGTAACTTGCTAAAAAATAATGAATAGAGAACTATTCAATACAATAAGATGACCTTGCTATATAGACAAGGATAAAACCCTAGATGAAACCCTAGGACAAACTAGGATCATGATAAGTGTCTTAATCCTATAATATGGGGCACAAAAAAGTAAATGACCTAAGTAAGCTTAAGTAATTAGGTATGAATAAGTCTGAAACTAGTTAGGTAATATACCATGTTCACGCCAACAAAATCTTTTCGATGATGATAATGGAGATAAGCAACCACAGTCTATATTGGGTGTCCCCAATACAAGATCTTTGGGTTTATTATCCTTTTAATGTGTCGTTTCATTCTTCTAATTGTTTAATTTAGTTATGTGCAACTACATAAAATCTCAGCACTTATGGCATCACAACTCAAAAGATAGTTTTGCTTTTAAACAAAATATCGATTGATTATGATGAATTAGGACTGGAACATCTATCCTAATTACAAATCAGACTAGAATCAGAGTTGTTCTAGTTTTGTTCCTTGGTTTGTGTGTTTCTGTGGTGTGATAATGGTTGAAATTACCTTAACAAGATCTGCTAGAGCAGAGAGAAGGTGCAGCGAAAGATATCCACACAAAGGTTGAATGTTCTTTTGGGAGCTGATATTCTTTGATCATGGTGGGACTACATATTTGTGCATGTTCACATCCTCAAACCCATAATTTTCATGTTTTAATATTCAAGCATTTGTCTCTATTGCCTTGTGTTGGTAAAGCTTTATTTTTTTTGACGCATCTGTGCTCATTGATCTCTTTTCCATCCAATAGTCGGCATATTTCCAAAGTCATCAGCAATCTTATCAATCCAAGCAAGTGTCAAAGATTCAATTGTTTTTTGATCCTATAGCCCACCCACTTTCAAGAGTTGTCAATGGCATAGTGAATGTTGCTATGCCATTCATTGTATTCAAGTGTCACATCCTATGGTGTGCCCCTCTCCTTTTGTTTATTCAAGCATTGAGCTCACCAAGAGATGTGGTCTGCAAGGATGCTTGCAGAACCCTCATATTCCTACTAAGTTTTCTAAGTTCAAAAGGTTTTTGCAATGCACCTACCCTCCAACCATGCATTTAACCAATGTTCGGAGCATCTTCACAATAATTGCTGAGGGTTATCAACTTCTCCAATGTTGCATTAGTTGGCAGGGTATACAAGTTAGCAATCTTTTGGTGGACCCTCTTTCTTTTGCCAACATGGTTCCAAGGTAATAAACATTGAGAAACAAGGTTAAACTACTACAATAACAAATTCTACAAAAAGTATGCTGTAATGTCCCCATTTTAGCCTTACATTTTTTATGAATTGATAGCCTATTTCCAAAAATCCATAGGCTAATCAGAAGCGCAAATTAGGGTTTCATATTTTATAGGAGGTTTCAGTTGGTCTTTTCATGGCTTGCATGAAGGAGTTTGGCAGTGAGCTTTTTGGAGCTTTCTGGGTTTTTGGAGAGCTTCAAGGTAAGGTAATATGCATATTGAAAAAATGACATGCATTTCTCTCTAGTACCTTGCATCCGGGAAAGGTTTCTGGGTTTTTCTAGATTTTCAGAGAGCTTCATAATGGTATAACATGCATCTGACAACCTTTCCAGGCACTTACTATTTTTAGTAAGTCATGATGGCTGCCTAGTTTGTGCTCAAAAGGCATTTGGGAACACTTACTATTTATAGCAGTTTGTTATTTTTAGTAAGTTCTATTTATGGCAATGTCATCCTAGCAGCAACTTAGCCATCTCCAGTCATCTTTCTACTTCGGACAGTGAAGCAATACAGTTTTGGCGTTGGCTTCTATCTATCTCTTGGAGCTAAGTTTCAATAGTTAGTCAATTTTCAAATTTAGCTTTTGGACCCCATGCCTAGTCGATGACTTTAAATTGTTTTAAAAAAGGGGTTTTCAAGTGGACGTCCAAGTGAGGAAATTAATACCTTCATTAATGTTGTAAATTGCTCTTGAGGTTGGATGCTTAGGAAATGATATTAAAATATTTTTAATATTTTAAAAGTGCTTTGAGGAGATGGGTGTCCCTTTGAGGAAGCTGAAGAATTTTCTTTTTGGAATTTAAAAGTTGATTCAGTTGCCCGTTGAAGCTTATTTATTGATGCCTTGTGCCTTCATTTGTATCTTTGGAAATTGTTGTAATGTTATGCTGCTGAATTTATTCAGAGCTCACTTTGGGGAATGCATACCTCATAGCCAATCTATACCAGTCTTCGTACTTGAAAGATAGTACCTAGCTGGTCCTACTGAAGACTGTGCTTCACTTAGGAGTGCAGATTGAGCTTCAATTTCTGATTTATTAAAGCAGATTGTTGTTGTATAATATGTTTTACTGTTGCCAGTTCGTGCTTGGCTGTAGCACGTTTTCATTCATATCTCCTTGGGCAATTTTTCTATCATTCTTGGTATTGAAGATATCAATTCTACTACCTTGGGCACCCGTTTCCACAAAGTTGCAGATTTTATTACGAAGTATTCAATTTTCTAGAGCTGGTCGCCCTAGCCTACGTTGCCATTTCATTTCTAGACTTGTCTTGGGAAGCGTGCACAATAATCAAAAGCTGCTTGTGATTGTATCTTGCTTTGTTTCTGGTCGCCCAGCTCTTAGCTTCCATTTGCACTCAGTTTCAGCTTTATTGGAGATGTTTGGAGAGAGCTATAAGCAAATTGGTGAAATTCTATACTGCTGGTCTGATTTTCTGTTACGTTTCTGTTACTTATCAGATCGGATATACTGCTGTTTTGAACTTAATTTCTGATCATACTCATGTTATTTCAGTTAAGGAACATTTCTCTAACATTTTGATGTATTTGGGTGATAAATTACTGAATTGTTATACAATTGTGTTTATATTGTAAAGCTAGTTTGGTAGTACTAACAGCAGTTTCTGCACTTTATGTTTGTAATTACTCCCACTAAAGAAGTGGTTGAGTCTTATTTTACTTTCAGCACATATTGTTTAAATTTCCCCCCGCTAAATTAGTGGTAGTGTGGATTCATGGTCGGCTTGCGGCCTTATTAATTGTAATAGCTTCGCTCCCATTGAATAAGTGGTAGAGCTTTATGGTTGGTTATCCGCTTACTCTTTGTATTTCTAGCATTTACTTTCATTCATGGCCGGCTAGCTGCCTAACAGCTTTGTATTTCATTTCTAGTTTGCTAACGACCCCTAACACCGTATGCTCTCACCTCGCCCACATTGGGATCTTGGTGATCAAAAGGTGAAGGGTTACTATTCTTGTTGGTTATCATTTGGAGCTAACGCTAATCAGTGGTGTGTTGTGCTAATAATTTCGAGAAAAAAATTAAGGGGGAATATTATAGTGGTATCAGAGCCTGTTTTCCTACCATCTTGTGAGTTCAGAGCTTCAGCTGACAGATGAGAGACTGAGATCTCCGATACACCAGAAGACTGAACTGAGTTTAGTTTTAGCTTCCAGTTAATTCTTGAAGTTGAGTATATTTTATTAAGGTTTTGTAGAAACTGAGAGCTATCATATTGAATATGGCTTCAAAAGAAGAGAAAAGTTTGGCTAGGTAACTCTTACTTGTAGGCACAAGGCTCAATGAAGAATGTCAGACAAGAGGTGAAGAAGTGAGTATATTGTCTAATTGGAACATTGTTTGAGTCAAATTCAACACCTACTGAAATGATGAAGAAGGCATTATCTCCTGCAGTGACCATTTTGATTCATCCCTACTGGATAAAGCATCCAAATGAAGAAATAAGTTTGTTGGTTACTTCATGCTTCAGTGAAGTTATGAGAATTCTGGCACCTTTGATGCCTTATGATGATGAAACTATGAAGAAGATTCTTCACATGATTGTAGAAAGTTTCCAAGATCTTGATGAAACCAGTAGCAGTCAATTTCCTAGAAGAGCTACTATCTTAAAGACATTTGCAGATCTCAAGACATGTATCTAGCTAATAGACTTGGAAATGCAAAATCATATTTATCACTTGTTCTACTACCTCTCCATATCCACTTGGAGTGAACAAGAAGAGAATGTTATCGCAGCTGTAAAGAATATTCTTATTCTCACTATTCAAGAGGTTGATGAAATTCCACCAAATGTCCAATCTCTCCTTTTGGATGAATTGTTTAATCAATGAGAGGAGAAATTGAAGCCACTTTTGAAGAAGATAGAGCGGGTAGAGGAGAATTATGAAGAAGAAACAAACAGAATGTTGAATTCCAAATATTCTAAATCAAAATTTCAGATTACAACTTTAGACATGCATTTGTCCACGCACTCCATAGACGAGTATAACAAGACAAAATCAGTTTTGGAGTCTCATGAGGTGTCCATGCTTCCTAAAAAGGAGTGCAGCGCGTCAACACTAGCTAAGGAGACTCGTGATGAGGTTTCAAGATTTGAACATACAAAAACAGTTATTACGACTACAATTGATGATATTCTATCAGCTAATGAATTACTTCTACATCTCCGCAATTCAGGAGGATTCTGGTTAGAACAACAAGAATAAGCTAAAAAGGTAAAAGTAGAAAATTCTTCCAACACTAATGTTGAATCATGTATTGAGGAAGACACAGAGGGAGCTGTTTCTGGTGGACACAAGTCTGATTTCTCTTTGCTTGAAGCCAATTTGAAGCAAAGAGTTAATGGCCTTGAGAGCACCATTGATGGGATGAGGAGAAGTGTTGAACAGATGCATGACAATCTGAGGAGCATAGCTGATAAGATTTTTGATTTCTTTTTACCCCATAGCAGTAATGATGTTACTAGCAGCATCGGGCTGCTTCTCCCAGCCCCCACTTCGAGAAGACATAAATTAAATGATAGCCTTTCGGCTATTTAATTTATACTTGCATGATTTAATGCTTGAGGGCCGACCTTCCTTATATTCTTATATTTCATTTTTGTATTGGGCCGACCCTTGGCATTTATTTGTAATTTATTTGTAATCTTCAAGTGGCCAACCTGATTGAGGAGACGTTACATTTTTGTATATATACAAGGTCGGATTGCTCATTTGAGATCATCAAGTTCAATCATTATAATTTGCATTCCTAGAAATAGTTCATACTTGAGCAGCGCATCATCTTACAGCAACAGACCGAATTCAAGGAGAAACATATTCATTTGTATGTTTGCATCTAGGAGAGGTGCTATTATTCATTGTATCAAATTCGCCTATGTGTTGGGCTTGAGTTGTAAACAGATTTCTGCTCTTGTTCTTCATTATATAAGAGAAATATTTGTTGGGTTTTTCTCCCTCGGGAGGAGGGTTTTCCCAGGGTATCTTGTTGTGTTTATTGTTTTATGTGTTGCAATTTTCTAAGTGCTTTCAGTTGTTTATCTGATCTATAAAACACTAACATGGTATCAGAACGGGTTTGAAAAAAATCGTGATCAGATTTGTTTTGCAGCACTCTCTTTAATCTTTTTTTGTCTATCTCTATTTGAGTTTCAAGATGGTGAATGGTCTGAAAATCGAGGATAGACTCGAAGGAGCTTCTAACTACACATCATGGAGGTTCAAGATCATGCTCACCTTGGAAGAGAATGATTCGGCTGAGTTTGTGGAAACAAAAGTCCCCGAACCTGAGGAGGAAGAAGAGAAGTTGCAGTGGAGGAAGAAAGATACTAGGGCAAAGAAAGTGTTTGTTGATTCCATTAAAAATCATGTTGTTCTGAATGTCTCCAAGTTGAATACAACAAGGGATATGTTCAAAACATTGGAATAGATGTATGAAATCAACAACACCAACCGGCACTTGCACTGAAGCAACAACTTCATCACATTAAGATGGCGGAAGGAGAGTTTGTCATCACCTACTTCATGAAGATTTCTGAATTGAGAGATCAGCTCTCTACCATTTGTCATATTGTCGATGACAAGGATTTGACCATGTTGGCTCTTAATGGTCTTCCTTCATCTTGGGAGCCTTACATTCAAGGAATCAATGCGAGATCGAAGCTTCCCAAGTTTGATCAATTGAAGGCCGACTGTATTCAAGAGGAGTCGAGGTTGGCAGCTAGAGGCATTGGTCAAAGTTCAAAGAATGAAGATATACATGTTCTCGCCTCTCATTCGTCGAAGAAAGGAAAAGTTTGGAAGAAAGGATTCTTCAAGAGGAATAGAGATAAAGGGACATACTCCTGCATTCAAGAAGAAGTGGGATCTCTCTCGTGTTCAATGCTTTAGATGTGACAAATTTGGTCACTATGCGAAGGATTGTCCTACCAAGCCTAATCAACATGCTTCATTTGCAGATGTGATTGAGATCTCTCCCCAAAATGATTCTAGTGGATTTCTACTCTATTCATGGGCCTATGTTCAAGCCGTGAAGTTTGTGTACTGATCGAAGCACAAGAGCAGTGTATCATACTGTGTCCACCCTTCAGAATATTTAAGAGATAAGTATTCCTTGTTTTGATTGTAATTACCCTTCTAGGCTAAAATTCAGTTTGTTGAGTTGTGCAAATCTATATGGTATTGAGGAAAGATATTCAGTTGAGGTATATCAGCACTGATGAGCAGATGGCAATCATTCTCATCAAGCATCTCTTCAGAATAATGTTTGTGTACCTTTGAGACAGGCTTGATATGGTGGAGAATGAAGCC